>CM040759.1:12014714-12429714 GCA_022829145.1 Albula goreensis
ACACTTACAATCTAGTTTTTTTTTCTAGTCACAGCTAAGCAGAACAAAAGGGATTAGTGTTGTACCTTGTTCCACAAGGCACATTCTTTATTTCATCAGTTTGGAGGGTTGTCTGCAATTTAAAAAAGACAGTGAACATATTATTGATTATTCCTGGAGATTTGGATAGGACAAGTTATCTTTCTTGCATCTTCAAACACCATCATGCACTTTCCTCTTTGCCCTTAGTTTTTAAGGAAATACAGTAACACATTTCTAAATATCTAAACAAAAAAAAACTACTGTAAGTTAGAACATTCCAAACTGAAAGGACAACAAGCTGAAAGCTGACTTATTATAATGCATTATATAATATCCAATCAAATAAAATAGCAGCAAGGACAGCATTGGTAGGAATGTGTTTTGAGATGGTTCAACACAACAAGGCATATGAAAATTCTTCCAATTCTATGTGTGACACAAAATACTGAGGAAGACCAATGGGGAAAGGCAGTGTGGGAGACAGAACAGCTGGAACCAGATATGCACTCCAGCTTCTCAGAGGAAGAGGGAGGACTCACTGGACAGAGGAAATATCCTTCATGCCAAGTTCATTTTACTGTCATTTTCTATGAGCATTCATATATGGCCCAGACGACACATGTCAGAGGACACGTTATCTCTTCACTTCTAGCATTATTGAAAAAAAAATTCTCTAGATCATGTGTCCTTCAGGATGACACAAGACCTAACAGAGCACACAGGAATATTTACAACAGACCTGGACAGATCGGTATGTTGTGATGAAGGGAAGCATGATGTGGTAGCCTGGGCCATTTGGACTTGTGAGTAAGGCCCCACCTCTGAAACATGGACAGAAAACTGCATTTCTTTAGTAAAGCATTGACAATGACCACGGAGTTTTAGAATTCCACCCCTAAGCATTTTTCAGCATTTAATTTTACATACAGGAACAAAATAATCACATTGTTATTCACAGTTTTCCACAAATGAATCTACTCACTGGCATTACTTATTAGTTGTACATTCCACAACAAACAGATGTAACAAGCAAGCATAAAAATGAACAAAATGGGAAAAGCCCAACTAATTAGAACATAGATAAATAAAGCATGTGCCTTTGCTTATGAACATATCACATGTACACAGAGGCAGAAGCAGAATCTCAGCAGTGAACATTAACTGTGCCTGGAAAAATGAATTACAGTTGTTACAATATTTTAGATTAAAATGTGAATTTCCCAAGTTCCTGCCCAGAAAGCAGCTAAAATGAAACAATATTAAATAGAGATGTGCATGCTTAAAATAAATGTCTCACATGTTTACTCGACCACTTGGCATTTTACGTAAAAAAATATTAACTGCTGTAAAACGGCATAATGTTACAAGGTTCTGATTTGTCAAACTGAGATTACTGAGGTGTTATAAAGTGGCTATAAAGACTAATATTATAACTCATGATTGTAACACAGAGAGACCATACATCTGAAATTAATTTTACCTGTAGTAAACAGCCAGGTGCCCCTCTTCAATTTTGTGTATCGAGGAATGCAGAAGTATGGCCATCACCCCAGTGACAGTCGCAACTATTGCCCCAACATGAGCCATCGTCATCCTTACAACACTTAGCTACAAGACACATAAGACTCTGTCATTCAGGACAGTAAACCCTCTAGTCACATTTAAATATTTATATAGTTATAGGACTTGAAAGAGAACATTCCTTGTGCAACATATTTACTCCTGTCCAATCCATGAAAACACATTTAAAAGCTTGTTAAATGTCACTGCATAACGTGTCCAGGCAGATCACATGTAAAAAGTAGATATTCAAGATAAAGCTTGATAAGTATAAATGTGACTGCCACTGCAAATTGCGCCACTACCCTGAAATAAAATAATACTAATTTGCATTGTGCGAATGTGTATATGCTGGTAAGAGCCATTCAATCTCTTAGATCTCACCAACACGTTTACATACGACCAGGCACAACACAGAGTGCCCTGGACATTCCAGAGATAATACAATTCTTACCTGGAAATTCCACAGATGCCTTTGGCAAAGCTCACTGCAATTCACAAATGACTGCACAAAAAGTATAAAAAAAAAAAAAGAGTTTACTCAGAAAATATGTCCAAAAAATACATAAAAACGTCTGCAATTGCAGTACGTGTATATACTGCTAGTTACAATGGGGCCACGATCCATAATACAAGCAACATTAATTTTGCTATGTCGTTAGCTTCATAGGCAGTTAATTATATACGAAACTTGACAGCCACTATGTTCTTCAAGCAGCCCTGGGCTAGACCTGGGCTCTGATAAACAGGGAGAATCGTGTTGCTTTTAACGTTTGTGACCTCAAATGGTCACTTCTTAGCCTCAATGAATGTCCCTCTCAGAAGCAGTCTGGTTGTACATTTTGGCATCTCTACACACTGAAATAAATACGAGTCCATTACATTCTAATTACCAATCAGATTAGCTCACTGGTCACAGGGCACTATCACTGCCTGGCAAAGCGGTTGGGTTCAGTATAATTTCCGGACAGAGCTAATCAGACAGCCATAATGGTTGTATAAATAACAGAGCTAGAGTCCAACAAGCAACATACAACTGTTAGCAAGCTAATGGCTAATATACATACATAAAATACTATGATATGTTGAATACTAACGTTTCCATTGTGGCTTGTCAAGGATTGTCAAGCCACTGTGCTACCGCGACGACATCATATACTTTATCTGTGACCACAAAAGTGTCAGATAGATTATTTTAGCTAACCTTGCTACTGTTCCCTCGCTAATGTAACATTAACTCATGAGATATGAACAGTGAATGAATTTTATCCGATTCATTTTGCTAGTTAGCTAACTAACTGTTAACATATCCCAGATTATCCCAGATTACAATGAATACTGCACGTCCAAATAGTTGTTTGACTAGGTGGCACACTAATTTTAGTATGTGGACCCTTGCTGACCGCATAAAACTAAGTCGGGCCGATGCATGGAAACAGGGCTAGCTAATTTTTCTAAGGTAGCTCACGTTACACGCGCTTTGGCTAGCTATCCAGCTACCTCGATAATGTTAATGTGCTCATCTAGTACAAACGTTTGTTGAAGTAGGTAACGTTTGCTAGCTATCAAACAAGCAAGTTCTCTAGAGCTAGCTAGTCTGGTTAGCTTGCTGAACTTCATGCACAACGAATAGTCCAAGAAGCCAGGTTCAAATACAATCCTAGAAATGTCACTTAATCAGCAATGTAATGAATTAAACTTCCAAGTCTTGCGGTCAAGCGGCCTTTTTTACCTCTCAAACAATTTATTTTCCCTCTATCCATGCCCTCTTGGCTTACGCCTCCAATGCCACCAGCAGGCTTCTCACGCCTAATGACATACTGCACACGCACACCAACGATAAACTACTACCTAACGAGTCTCCTCTTCCGGGTGAAACGTCAACGCCCATTAAAGGGGAGGTTGGAGCATTTGTCTCCAGTGACAACTATTTGTAAACACAAGGGAAATTTAACATTTCATAAAATATGGTACTATAGGTATGTATATAATTAGCTCTAAAGAAGAAACTAAACTAAAACGTAATGAAGCGCTTATTTTTCCGGGAGAAAGGCAGGCAAAATCACGAGCGAAGTTCGAGAAAATATGACACACCCATCATGATCTCAATATCGAAAGAAACCCTTAAAAATCACCTTTTATGTTAACGATGTTTAATGTGAAGTCAATAGTACCGTAATGTCACATGCGGTGTGCCTATTTATCCACAAAGGACGAATCAAGTTGTACAACTTCATTGCAGAGACACACTTTTATTCTGTAACCTGTTAACTTACATTTGTTTTGTACAGTACAGTACAGTAATGAGACATATAAAAATTATAATGCAGATAGTTTTAACCAATCCATTAAAGCTATATTACATCGATATTTTCTATACTTTTTTGTACTCCACATGGTGTCCATTGTCCTTGATAAAATATTCGAACTGTATCATGTTTCTATTAAACCCACAGAGTAATTCAGGACGATTTCATTCATATGACAATTAGCACAAAAACAGAGAACTCAACATTCAAAAGAAGCACAACTTAAATGTGAAGAAATATTGACAAAAATTTGAACCAATTGGAATTTTAATTCTTATGAGTACATATCTACACAGGCAGAGATCCAAGATAATGTATGTAAAATATCTTTAAAAAGCCTTGCTTCTTTCAACCTTCCTGTATGTTACAGATATGGATTTCAACCAGTGTTTACAACTTTCCTTAGTCAGTTTTTAAACGTGTATCTTTCTGCTGTTTAATGATTATTTTTGATGACAACATGTATATACTATGAGATTATTTTTAATAATTCAATTTAAAGGACCATGGTACAGTATGAGCATGCCCAGACCACATTTTACAAACTGAGTCCATTGCATTCCGCTCTTTATACTGGGGGGGTACATACAATGCATTATAAATAGGCTGAAATAGAACATGAAGTGTTTGTTACTAGGCTATTTCAAAAAGGAAAGGATGATTTATTGAAAAAGTTCATGAAATTAGAAATAAATATCATTAATTATATGCTTGACAAATCTTCAGATAGTTATGTACAAATAAAAATATGAGGGGAAATTCAAGTAATATATATATATACTTTTACTAAATAACCAAAACTTCAGCAATATAACTGACAAATACTACTGAATATTTCTAAAACCCAAAGTTCACAGACTGAAAGAACCCCCAACTTGGACTAAGTTTACAGTTAATTTTAGTAAGGGATATTACCGGGTTCCATGTAAGTCAATAAAGTGCAGATGACAAATATTAATATCTTTCACACAACTCAATGGATGACAGTTTCATAAATGTATGATCCTACAAAAGGGAAAATAGAGAACTCACCAAAAGAAAGACAAATGGCAAAAAAAAAATTAAACACCTTCTGTATTTAAACTGTCCTTCATAGTAGCTCAATTCATTGAACCAAAATATGATACATCTATTATAGCTAATTTCCAAGTCCATTCGACATTGCATGACAGACATTTCAACTTGGCATTTTATCTGGAAATTTGAAATTATTTGTGCATACTTAACAAATTAAATCAGACCATAATAACAGAAAAACACTGCAGAAAAACATAAAAATTGTCATAGAAATACAATGAAAACATTCAGTAAATGTTGGTAACCAGACTATGTTATTTTCCTTTAGTGTTACCAAATAAAAGACCAAGACACTGAAGGCAAGTCTACTATGAATTTTGCAGTTTCACAGCCAAAGATTCATACTTAGTCCAGCTCCAATCTTGATCCTATAAGAAGAAAAAAAAACTGAGGCACAAAACAAAAACTCAAGAAAATCAGCTCATGCTATGCACAACTGTAACAGTGTTTATGCTTGCATTTAAATGTTTTTGAATAAATTTGTTCTGTTATTTACATCTGAAAAAGGGACAGATTTTGATATATCCTGAAGACAATCTAGACTCACCACAATGCTTTTTGATTGCTCCTCCGTAGTTTGTTGTATCAACCTGGAAAGCTGGCTCAAGTACTTCTGGTTCTCCTCAAGCAAGTGAGGTACAGCATCACTGAGGGGAGAAAAAAAAAAAGAAGAACACCAATACGATATTTGAAAGCACATCTCAAATCTGCCGCTTTCCAATCCGGTTAAACCATTATGTTCCATTCTGTTAGGTATGACTCACACGTGGGGTTGCTTTTTAAACGTTTTCCTCTTACTGGCAACAACGCTTACCTGTCAGGTGGTCCAGGTAAGGACATGAGTGGATGAGGGCTGCTGATGGGCTGTGCTGGCTGACTCCAGGGTGAAAGCTGTGGGGAATTTGATGCCTCTGGGCTGGCAGTTATCGAGTTCCGGGTAGAGTTCTGAGCCTGAAAAAAAAACAAAATTTTTAATCAACCCCATATGACAACATTAAGGTCTAACTGAAACCAAAACAGCCTGGTCTTGTCACTGTGAAATTTTCCTTTAATTTATTACACAACATTATTACATTCCAGGAACAACCAGACACAAAATAAATTAAACAATTAGTAAAAAAAAGATAACAACTGGCATTCATGACTCAAATTACAAAGATACTGCCTTCATTTGAAATATAGCCTTAAACAAAGGTCAATGTGAATGTTGACTCCTTAAAATATGGGTTGTACACACAAAATTTATAATATTTTTTGTAGAAGGGATCAATTCTTATCAAATAAAATATCTACAAGCTATCATATTGATCATCTAAGAAGAGAATGGAAAAAAATCGAGTTACTCACACAGGCAATCTTCAGTAAATGCCAAAACTCTCTCTGTCTTTTAATTTGCATTTGCACCACAGTGCTGTCAGCCTCTTTGATGCTGTCCAGCGTCTTCTCAATCCTGGGGAACAGGTTGATTATCTTCTGCTTGCTGATTAAGATTTTACTGTGGGGGGAACACAAAGCACAAACACAGAATGGGGTGAGTCAGCCTAAGACAAATTATCATTCAGCTTAAGGGGCATGTTTAATTCAGAAAACTTTTCTTAATTCGGAAGCCTTTACAAATACACTTTTTAAATCTTGAGAAATTACTTGACAAAACACAAACAACATCACAGTATACATCCTCATGGAAGGTACTGATTTCTCAGTTGGCTGCACAGATCGACCTTGAGAAAAATGGACTACTACCAGGACTGTGTAGGCTTTATCACAGATGATTCTGAAAAGCCAACAGAAATAAAGGAAACGACTGGACTGCTAGAAGCACTTTAAAACTTTGCCATTTAGCACCCCAAGGTATAAAAATAATGACAAACAGCGATACAAATTCACAGTTTACTAAATGAAGAAATAAATATTTAAAACTGTATTAAAATGTGTAAAAGAAATTAAGTATGGACTACAGGCTACTTCAAATGTACACTGACATGACAGATTGTTGGATATGTAAAAGCATTTAGTCTTCATCTGCATCACAGCTTCCTACAAAACGCATAGATTTTTACTGACTGTTACATTACTACCACACAACATTTGTTATAAAAAAGCAGAAGATTAAACAGACACTAACACAAAAAGTTTTGACAGCACTGCAGTTACTATCTACAGTAAGCAACTTAATACTTTGAAACACAACAAAGGGTTCACTGTTAGCTGTAAAATAAAGCTTTGAATTGAGTGAAGCCACTCTCTTTACCTTAGGTGTGCATACAGGTCCCTCAGAACCCTGTCCTGGTTCTGAACAGTCTGCAAGATAGCTTTGACCATTTCTGAGCTATCACTGTATCCATGCTGTGATTCAGGTACTGGGTGAAACAAGCAGAAAACAAACAGCAGCTTATCTTATGTGATGTACATATTCCATCATGACAGAGAAAGTATGCAAACAACAGTGACCCTTACTTACTCACTGATGTACTTTCTGACAGGTCACAGCAGTTCATCAGTTAGTGTGAGGACTTGTTTTTAAAAGTCGACTATGCAGCAAAGAGGAATTACAATTCCAGTTAAAAAAATGGACAAAAATTTACAGTGCCCATCATCGACCCACCATGTGTGATCTTAAAAGTTGAATGTTAAGTTTTTTGGTATTCTAATGTTCATTTACTCCCACACCCAGAGACACCCAGAGACATGCCAAAAATTTTATAATACAAAATATAAGAAGGGAAGGGTCTCAGAAAGTATAGGCTTTGACACAGGTGGTCAATGAAACATTAGTAATGACTTTTTGACTTACAATGATTGACTTACACTTCAGTCAAAAACTTGAAAAGTGTTTCAGTTTAAAAAATCTATGTATGATTTCAACAAACATTATCTACTCACATGCACTTCTACATTTCATCTTCAGCTGCTTATAGAGATCTATTGCCTTTTCCTCACTGCAAAAACGAAAAACAGGATTAAAATACAGCAATTAATAACTCAAAGCCTCTACGACACAATACAATTACTAATATGCCTTAATATCAGGTTTACTTGTGAAGGGATCAGCAGTAGTGTACTCACAGCTGCTCCATGACGTCTCCTTGGCGACGTGCATACGGGCTCCTCTGTAACTCAACAATCTCTGAGTGGAGGGACATGATACTTTCTTCCAAATGGCTGACTTCTGCCACCTTTCAGAGAAACATGCAGAGCACTCAACATGTATCTGCAGTCCACCTTCTGCACACAGCTTTTAGCTAAAAGGCTTGTTAACTTTGGTTTGGTAAGTTAAGTTCAGTACAGTATATAACTGTTTTTTTTTTAATTTATCAAATGAATTTATAGAATACCAATCCTTTCAAATTCAAATTCAAACTTTATTTCTATTACCTTTGCAAAGATACACATCAAGAGGTAAAAGGAAACCACCAGTAATGGAAAATGTCTTCTCTTTACACAACCGTAGATTTTTCATAAGACCAGTACCTCTGCAAATGCAGCTGCCTTCTCCTCATTGTCCTGCCATGCTTTCAGCATCTTTTCAGAGGCTTTAATATGAACAAGAATAACAATTACACAGACCAAATTAAAGTGCAACACTAAATCATCAGTATATTCACATACCGTACAACAGTAACATGTCATATCAGCAACTAATATCAGAAATAGACACATGTTATAATCAATCAATGAATATTACAAGGAACAAATGCTAGGTGCACAAAATATTGAAATTCAAGATGGGTTCTTATCACCAGTGATTCGTTTACCATATTTGAACCAATAATACTATTTATTATGAATGACACTCATTCAACTTACATATCCCATACTGCATTTGATCGCTGTACTTCTCCAAGTCATATTGTATGCTGCTCTTGAAGAAATCTAGCTTGGCTTTCAACTGCTGAGATGCAGCAAACATCATGTTCTTGTATCTGGTGAGGTTGGTATTGTAACGGAGTAGACTCAGCCTATCAACGAAAGGAGAAAACAGTAACTCTTCAATAATGCTTCTTGGGTAACCGCATATTTAGATTTTTGTTTTCACCAAACCTAAACATAGGCATTGAACACGTACATGGCTGCTCTTTGACCCTGGAACAGTCGGCTGTAGTCTTCCTTCAATCCGCAGATGTAGCTTACTGCTTCTCCCCACACTTTCTTTAGGGTGGTCAGGGGTAACTGGGTCTTAGTTTCCCGCACTTCAAAAAAACATGCAAAATAGGATGATTCAAACACACATAAAGACTCAATTATTATCACAAATAGGAGCAATTTATTGACAGGGGAAAAATTGTGTATGTGCTCTGAAATTATATTACATTAAGAGCAAATTTCTGAGGAAAGTGGAAAACCAAGACTCCAATCAAAAAAAATGAAAGATATAGAGTAAATAAATGTTTACCTCTACGAAAATTACTTTTTGACTGCATTAATAATCTAAAATTACTATATAATGGTATTATTGCTATATCTTCGATTATCTATTAAATATCAATAATACATCCTATTGGCTGTCTTATTGATGTCCCTCTACGTAATACTTCAGGTAAAGGAGGAAATATCTGAATTTTCAAACACAAAGAAAATTTGTAACAATTTTACAATTGGAACATTTTGGTGACAAATCTTGGTTAGAGAGGTTTTCAAATCTGAATGGGGACTGTTGTGGGGTTATCCATCAGCATTTGATACCAACCTATGAAGTTTACATTATCTGGAAGAGGTCTAGGACTGAATGGTCCTGAATACTTTGTCAAGCTCTTGTCAAACAAGTAGACGATGTAGCTGTCCCAGCCTCTCTGTACACCAGAAAAACAAATTAAACATGGTTCACAACATAATCCAATATTTATGGCAGACTGCATAAATAGCAATGTTTACAGTTATAATATATTCCCATGATGATGTTTCCACATAAAAGAAGCTTACCACTCCATCTAGGACGCACTGTGCAGCGGGCTTCCGTGGGTCTAGTGATACACCGGTCTCTTGTAGCAGCTCTTGGTTCAGAAGCTCAATCTTTGTCTCAGCTTCAATGCGCTGTTGAAGACTGTGGAGCCCCTCATCAGGCGCCAGTTGAAATGAGTGGATGTGGGCAGTGGTCATGTTCAGTATGTGTACAACCTATATGAAAAGACCAGTTAAACACCTTTTAATGCACATTCCTGAGAATAAATGGCTAGACTGGCCAGAGTATGAAAATATTGTTGAAGTCTTAAAGTGTCAGAAGTCTAACAGATTACAGTGTTGCATGTTTTCAGTTTAACTAAAATATCATTTCTAAATATCTAATTTCTCTGTGCTCTAATTTTCTAATTAGCTAAATTCTATATTACATCTGGTCTTATGAGAAAGAACCTTTAGGCTTACCTTCATGCTTAATATCTGATCCAGTACAGTAAAGCATTGGGGCTGCTTGTTTTCAGGATGACTTCCCCCACCCCTCTGCACAGGGTCCCATTTCAGCATGTACTGCAGCAAAATCTCAAGGGGCTCTGACAATGTCCTGCAAACATGTTAAAAATGTTCTAAGGACCCTAAGGTTATTTATGAGCAAATTTTGTTAAGGAAGGATCAAATTTGAGTGAGTTCATTCTTCACACTGACCTGCTCAGGTTGTTAGGGTAGGGTAGGTGTGTAGAAAACCGGACTTCACCATTCATTTCTTCAACAGCCATGATATCCTTTGGACCTTTGTTTCGCACTTTGTTTGTCCTATAAAACAGTTTAAACACTGCAAATTGAAGTTCATGAAAAGTTGAAGAAACAACTGTTCTAATAACTATTGCATAGTCTACATTTTTGTTTCTATATGTATATAGCCCCACACTAATCTATCTACAAAAACAGGAAAAGACACTGGCCAAAGAATGTAAAAAAAATCTTTCCTATAAAAATTACTCAATATTCTATGGATTGTAACTGATTAACTTTGTAAAAGGTTTCTAAAACCACTTACAAAATGTTATATAGTGTAAGCACATGGATACTTCATTAATAGCACGTGCCACTTTTAAATGTTAATTTCATTATAACATAATGAAATATCTTGGCAAACAATGGCTCCCCAAAGCCAGCTAAGCAACTTCAGAATTGAAGCCCCACACTAACATAAAACTGCGTCTTAAATGCAATTTGAGCTGCTTTATGAAATGACAATATTTCAGAAAGGGTGTATGCTATGCCCACTTAAAACAAAAGTATATAAGTATTTATGCTGTGTGCTTGTTTATGTTTAAAAATGTGCACATAGTTATATAGGTAACTACCTAAGGTTTGTTTCACAAAATTGTAATAATATTGCATATGCTCAAGATGATTACTGAGTGAAATATGCACCTGTAGTATGATGTCAGAATAACACAGACTACTACACAAAATACACAAAATGCAGATGCTTTCCCATTACCTGAGGAGAGCAACAGGAACCTACCATTGCACAGGCTGAAGATTGTGCAAAAATGGACGAAAACCACAGCTACATTCAAAGATCATTGTTCCAAAGCTCCAGTAGTCTACAGTCACTGTATAAGGCTTGTTCTCAAACAGCTCAGGGGCCTGAAACAAACCAAATACACTCAACCAGTAAAACTGTTTTATAATAGTGAAATGAGCAATCATAGCATGGTACCACAGGAAAATGCTACAGCAGTTATTCAACCCTAGTATGTATGTATATTAAACACTGGTCACATGATTTAGGCATGTGTTACAAACACACCAGAGCAAGTGGTTGCGTTATTCTGCAAAAGTTCATGATAAACCATAAAGCAAAGCAGGGGGTGAAAGTTGATGTACAACTATGAGTGCATCAGCATAATTCATCAGGTTCAGACACTGTGCCTTTACTCACCAAGTACTGTAATGTTCCTACAAAGGATGTGCAGAGGCTCCCCTGATCAAGGTCTTTGGCATATCCCAAATCTATTATTTTGTGAACTAACTGCAAGAGGGAAAAATGTATTTAGACGGTTTAATAATTGCTTTATAATACATTTAAAGAATGTGTTAATCATTTTCCTGGATGCAACATGACCTGTTAATGAATCAAACTTTACCATCTAAACTGGAAATTGTAATTGCTCCTCAATAAACCAGTCAACAGGGAATAAATTGACTTTCACTGCCAGATTCCAATCATGCTATTTAAATTTTGATGCGTGCTGTATTTCTAAAAAGATTATTTCTCCACTTACCTTCCCATTAATATCCTGCAGCACAATGTTCTCTGGTTTTAGATCTCTGTGGATAATTTTGTTTTCATGTAAATACTGTATGCCCGATCCTGTAATAAAGTGATTTAAAATAGTTAAGGCTTAAAATAGCACTGAACAAAAAGTCAGGTCCTCAACATGAATATCATTCCCCTACTGTTCACTTCACATTGCTATGAAAGCAAAAAAAGTTTTAAATGGCTGTTAAAACACCATCTCTTGAATAGACATGCCAAAATATAGAAAGTACCCTTTATATGCATGTGCCAACAGTAGTAAAATGTTGAAAAAAAAAAAAAAAAAAAAAAAAAAAAAAACCATATATCACCCGTAATTCACCAATCTCTTGTTAAATTTCTGTACAAATGCCATCTTAGACGGGTTACACACTTTCTAGTTCATGTGAAACAAAATACAAAGAGGGCAACATCACTACTTTATCAAAAATGAAAAAACTAAACAAAAGCATTATGACAATACTATGGAGTGGAAAATATCATTATAAAATAGATGGATGCCATTTCTTTAACACATGCTGCAGGCTGTAATGGTAGCATTGTTACATACAAGTCTATAGCACATACCAACATCACTTAGTAAAGACAGCACTTCACTTTCCTTCAAGCCACAGCAATTTTCTGGCCTGCTCAAAATCTAAAAGACAAAATCATTAATACAGAAAAATGACAAAATATAAATAAAAAAGGACAGATTAAAAAGTGCAAAGGAAAATATCTATGAAATGGTAAATGTACTGCACTCGAAAATGTAATAACCAACAACACTTCCATACTTTTCGCAGGTCTCCCTTTGAACAGTATTCCATTGCCAGAAGTGGGAGATCATTCAAGGCAATATGTTTCATTTCTTCTGGTACATCCCTTGCAGTCACCACATTGATGTGATCTAATCTGTACAAGGAAACCAAACATGACAAAATAAACAAGAAGCATATTTAATTCAGCAGCACCTGTATATAAAAATGGAAATCATTTTACATATTTACAAGATCAAATTCTAAATGTTGACAACAAACAATAACCTAAAAGCTACATAGTCACGTGTTGCACAAGAAAAGGGAATTGAATGCAATCCATTCATGTTTGACTATATTGGACCAATATAGTAACAAGAGACCTTAGGCTGGATGTCAACACCTAAACTTTCGCACATCAATTCCTGAAGCGCTGTACTGTTAAGATCAACGAGTAAGGATTTCCTCACTGGTGTAGGCTCACAGAACATACTTTTTCATTATCTGGATTTCGCGGCTCCATCTTTCTTTGTTCTTGTCTGTCAGTTCTAGGCGACATAATTTCACTGCAATTTTCTCTGACGTTTCCTACAAACAAACAAATGAACACACAAGCAAGTTAAGTTAATTGTAACGACCAGGGCCAAAAGCAAAAAGGTACATCTAAATGCATGATTAAACTCCTACAAATAAAGGGGAGTAATAAGGTGAGTTGAAGCCCCCAAGCAGACTTCATCAATGCAGCCATTAGTTTTTGTGTAACAGAAAACTTCATGAACAATTTTTTTTAAAGACTGCTGAAGAAGTTGTGCACTTTAATTCACCAGATCAGTTGTCACTTATGCTTCTGCAGGACTACACACAATGCTTTACAATTGCCAGCCTAAAACCGAGTATTGTATTCACTCATATTTTTATGAAGATGAAACTGTGTCTAACGAACCTACAGGCCAAAAACTATTACATAGTTTTCTGCTGTGAAATTAGAAAAACAGTTGAGTTGCGATTCATATTTCATGTAATTCGTGGTACATGCCAAACATTTCAACAAGCATCTGTGTTCATTGGACACTAAATACATTCTGGCAACACTCACCATGTGCTGATACAAGTAAACATGTCCAAACCCTCCGGTCCCCAACCTCTCTTTCATTTCCCAGAGTCCACATACTTGGTTCTGTTTAAAAGGGGGTCTCTCCATTCTTACCTGAAAGAGATATTTATCAGTACAATGTTATTTTAAACAAATCAATGTATCTTGTAAATAAATGTCTAGTGTTAATGACTTCACTGATGTAGTCATCTGCGCCTAATACGAGGCTGAGATATATGTGCTCTTTGTATCCAGACATTTGTAAAATGAAAGTAAAGTTTTTGACCCGCAAATAATACCTATTTTAGTCATTAAGAAATGGTTCGCGAAAAGATGTTGACTTAATTTCAATAAACCCATGAAAGGCTGGCAATGTGACTTATGGTAAATTAGGATAATATTCTCAAACTGAAATTTAACAACCCCATTGATAAGGTCAATTTAACTTAATTAGCCTGATTGTTTTCCATGGCATTCTTGCATCTAGCAACGTTCGCTAGCTGACCACACTTCCAAGTTAAATAACTTCAAAATAACATGAGAGAAAAATCTGGACGATACAGCGGACTGTCTTGGCCTATGAGAATGTAGTGCTGCTTAGTTATCCACAAAACCATATCGCTGGCTAACCTAGCTGGCTACGTAAACAAACTTGGTCTGGTTTACAATCCGAACAACAGCTTCAAGCCCACGGGTTATAAATAGTCAACAAAACACAAATGAATATGTGTTCCCGAGACAACAGCCAAAAATTCCGTTCAATTATTGTTTATTCAACTCATCTTAATAATAAAAATATCCCCACTCATGTAGCTCAGTGCTCACTGTTTTCCTAGAAGTGACGGATATAATGCTAACGCTTACTTTCAAGCTTGTGCTCACTGCAGATACGAGCAGTTCGTAAATTGTTAATTTACATTCACCTATTGAAATGCAGCTAGCTTACCTTGATGCGTTATAACCTTTCCCTCAGATGAACCGTTGACATCTAGCTAAAATAAAACGGTAACGTCAGATTAATCACTTCACAGCAGAGCGCCTATATCCATTTTCTGACTTGATCTTGTTAGCTATGACTGCTAGCTAGGCCCGTGACTGAACAAGGTACTAGCTAACGACCTAGCTAACGTTACGTAAACAAACTTCGTGCAATGGATAAAAAATCCTCCTAAATAAAACACAGACGCGTGTTAGTCATAAATAAAAGACCGGTTATTTGTTGCCTACAGAAGAAGGCTGAAACAAGAGAGGTTGTGCTTTCCGCCTTTACATTTACAAGAAGTAAAATGTCCACCACAGATTTTTCTGTCAGGCACAGGCACACTTTACTGTACTTTCGCAGTGACGTCACTGCAATAGATGAATGTCTCTCTTGCCTGACGTGAGGGGTGTGGGAAATATCCTAACATGATGACATTGAGTGTCCGATGGCATTATTTTGTATATAACTGTTAAAAAATGACTTTTTTGTGTACGCAAAGCATTTAATTGTTCAGTAGATTTCACTGAGTATGAACGGCACTGTCATTGTGTGTGAAAGTATATTGGTGACATACCAATATGGCAGCACTGAAAAGTGTAAGCTTGTTTAATGAAAGTACAGTCTATCTTGTCAAAGATAGATAATAAAGTTTGTATAATCTACACAAATCATGGCCTGTTTGGTAGTGTTATAATTTTGACACCAACAGGAACTGCAACACATGTGTCTAATTTCCTCCTTTTTGAATTAGTTACTTGTGAATAATAATTGTAGCTATATTCTTAACTTATTTTGTACATTTAAATTCTGAAACAAGAAACAATTGTTATTTACTGGGGTCTTCATGCTATTTTGTATGCTATCTGACCAGCCACTGTGTCAACAGCTGCTTCTCACAAATGTATTTTAATGAAAGTATTTACAGTTCTTGACTCCCTTTTGACCAGAGTCATAGAGCAATATAATTTTGCTCTAAAAACAATGCTATTTTAAGGGTTTAATGGCAGAAACAGTTATGATTCACACTCTGCAAAAAGTTAATATGCTTTGCCTCCTTGCTTCTCTCTTTTTTCTTAAGCTTTTAGTGGTATTTTTTCAGCCATCCCAAGTGTTTCTGTGACCTCTACAAACTTTCCAGACAAATATAAAACCAATCTAAATATAAAACCAATCTAGAAACTCTGGCCAACATTCCCAAGCATGTCAGCATTTCAGTGTGGTAAAACTAAATGTGACATATGTATTTACAATTTGTTTTACTAATTAGAACTCTGAAACATTTGATGCAATTAATGTCTGCTTTATATATGCAATCAGTGCATTCAGCAATGGTCAATATATGGTTGGTATATAAATGGTTGACTTGTTTTGGTATAAAAATTCACTCACAGTTATTGTGATTCCCTCTCAGAACTGTCTATTAAATAATTAACTTGGTGAAGAACTGTAAATAGTTCATAGTTTTACTGCCTTGTTTTCTCCTGTTTTTATTGCACATAATTTCAACAGTTGATTTCTCTCAATATAACCACACCCACCCATGCACATGTGCTGAGAAACAACAACCCAAACAAGAAGTAAAAATAAGGATCTGAGTCATACAAAATGAGATATGCAGAATTCTTACATTTGATTGCTAAATGTTGTAGTTTTCATGGCCCAGCTGGTTGGTTGATCATTAGGGAACGGTCTCAGATCTTTAGTTAGATGCCATGGATGTGTGACTGGTCACCCAGTCAGAGGGTGTAGCTGGGCAGAAACTGAAACTCTAACCTACATTTATCATCCTTGATGAGCTCTCCCTTGCCCCTCTGCTCATAACACCATGTTGCTAAGTTGCATGTCACAGCCTGTGGTTCACCAAATAAGTTTGTGCTTGAAACCCTGAGAAATGAGTAACTGTTGATATAAGACATGTGTTAATTTGGGAGGTATTGATGCCATAAGGAGGGTGTGTGATTTATGTCAACTTTATAAACATTACTTGTTTTAAATGAAGTGAATTACAAATTAATGCCAAATTTTTATGAAAGAAGTGATATTCTTATTGGGGGATTTTAGTTAGTTTCATTTTAAGAAAGCCTGATCAATGTTGTTTTCTACTGTCCCCTTTCAAATGAGGCAGAAAGCAAAATCTGTGATCATTTCAAACCCCAAAAAAATTTTAAAAAATGCTACCATGTGTAGCCAGAAAATGGTGAATGAAGTCCATATTATGCACCTTGTCAAACAAAAATTACAAACATGAAACTGAAAACACATCCATAAATAACCAAAGCCTGAAGTACTGTTTCGGTATGAAAACACATATCATGGATGCTGGATACAAAGCTGAGTAGAATTTCTTGTAATATGATGAATGTGGTGAAACCTTAGAAACAGCTCTCACCAGAATGTTGGAAAGAAAGTGAATGGCCTATATATTCCCAATATCTGTCATATATTTCTGTGACCAGTCAAGTTAATGGTACCTATGAACAGCAAAGGCTCCCCATAATCATAAAGTGTCTCATCATTTTGAGTTTCTGAATCAAATTTTCCATAAGATCAAGGTGATTTAGAAACTACCAGCAAATATTAAAACATGATAGTATGACAGTCAGGAGATGCAGAGATAAGTCAGCATCTTGAGGGATCTTGTTCCACTCTGTTATTATACTTTGAACTAATGAACACCAACAAGGAGCTCACTGGACTTAATTTTTATAGTTTCTGCCATTTCTTCCCCATCCTGAAATCATCTAAACTGTTTAGTCTGTTAGAGCTACCCTCTCAGGCTGACTCAGGAGGAGGCAGCCATGAACACATGATTACAAACCCTCACTTCTTTCCATTTTGCAAACATACTGCCAATTACATGCTGCCCATTTCATAAGAGGATGACAAAGTGAGAAAATACTTGTTTTGAATATCAGTAGGCCACTGGAGAGCAATGAAACCAGTAGACTTAACTGGCTTTACCCTTATCTTTACCCAGAAACAGTAAGCCAGTTGTTGCCTCTCCAATGCAGACCTCCAGGCACAGCCAGTAATGGAAAGGCATGGTCTGAAACAACTAGTAAATAAATGTATTTGTTCATAAGCCACCCAGAGGCCATAGTCATTTTTTGAAAGGGTACCAATATCAACATTCTGCTCATCAATTTTGTGGCTGGCATTACTATCCTTAAGCTCTGAAAACATGTAAAAAAAAAAAAAAGCACAGGCCACTCAGAGCAAAGAAACGTTTGAGTCAATCCCTTTTAAAAATCCTTCTCTTTGTTATATTTATTACAATCTTGTGAATTATAAACTTGGCTTGGCTTCTTAAGATCATCAAGTGAGAACAGCCCCTTTCTCAAAGACAACACATCCAGTAAATACACATAATAGTCACTAAATCTACTCTACCTTGTGATGGAGGATTATAGTCATTTGGCCACAAAAATCCTTTGTTGTCTGTAGATGTTCTCAGATGTTACCTCACATAATTATGTGTTATATTATATGTATGCGTGATCCACATGCAACAATTCAGTTTTAATTATGAGGAAATACAATAATTCTAAAAATTGTTTCTGGAATGGACCTTTTGAGATTGTTTACTGAATTTTCACATGTTTTTGCCAAAATCATTGATATGCCCCCACATACATGTGTCCTTAAATCCATCCACCTGGGGAGATGGATGGGACCATTTATATCCCCAAGTATAGAATGAAGTATAAGAATGAAGACGACTTAAACCAGTGGGCATGTTGCCCTTGGAGGATGTATTTTCCTTTTAAGGCAAGTTTCCTGTCTCATAATATTGCAGTAAACTGTGCACGGGGCGTTGCTGTATCATCACATACAAATGATGGATCAGATTTCTTTTTCCCTGCACAGCTCTTCACTTCTTCGTACACATGTTGCCAACAAATCATTCACAGCTCCTTCTGCCAGCCAATCACAGCCTTTCCCTGTGTTTATAAGGATGTGCCTGTGCTACAGAACAGCAAATGAACAAGTGTTTGAATAAAAGTGCAAAACAAGAAGCGAAGCTCCCCTCGGAGGACTGATTTCTCTAAAGGTAAGTTTCTCAACCCATCTTAAGGAAGTACATCTTTGCAATGTTTATTTTCCTTCTGTTGCAGCTGAAGATTGTTCTTTTTGATGTGGTGTGATTAAAAAAAAATATGTATTGTCTTGAGGCTTGTTAGACACCAAGAAATCTGCTTTGATGTTTTTACATTTGACATTTTAAATTGTATACTTCTCTTCAACTGAAGGAATGTGGCAATTTTTTATGTTTTTTTGTCAAACAAGTGGTTAGTATTATATCTAAAGACTACATTGTGATATGGATTTGGGTGTGCCTGATTTAATTGTCTGTACATGCAAAATGGACAAACTGGAAATACATCGACACCCAAATTCTGTCGCAGAGAAAGAAAGAAAAAAATGTGCTGGCTGCAACATGTTCATTTTGAGTTCTTTATTTTACAAAAACTTTGAAATGTGTTGCTAAAATTCAGCATAAACCACCCTCAACATCTTGCACAGATACAAAATGTGATAAAAAAAAAAAAAAAGTCATATCCTTTTTAATTCCAAATGGAACTCTTTTCATTGACCTCCTCTCATGAATTAAACACTACAAAAGATGAGTTTTAAGCTTATTTTGTCTGTTGCTATGGATCTCACTCTGTATGCTCAGGCTACAGGAAGTTACTCATTACATATTATCAGATTTTCTCTTCCCGTCTGAACAAATCAAACAAAAAAACTCAGGTATGCTTTGTCTTGGATTTTTTTTCTAACTTCGAGTGGATAACAGTAAAATAATATAAAATAAATCTGACAAAGAGGTTTGAGCTTTAACTATTTTAAACTTTTACATGGTAGCTGTTGTTTAAGCAAAAGTCTAACTGCCCTTGTGTTAGAATTAATCTATATGAAAAATTAAGTCATGTAGATATGTATTAACAGTATGGAAACAATTCTGCAACAGTCCTTGCACAAGTGTATTATTGTGATATATAAAGTGAATGTGTTAGATTTTCATGTTTATGAAGACTGCTTATTTCATAGTTAAACTGTTTATTCTTTTACTAATTTGATTAGACTTGAGAATATGACTTGTTTGATGGGAATAGATATATTGTAATTATTGTGTTTGTGTGTGTCTATCTAGGAATTTCATCTAAGGAAGACAGAATTTATCAGAAAGATGAAACTGTTACTCATTTTAGCAGCTTGTATCTCTATCTTCTCATCCCTGAAAGCGGTAAGGAAAAAAGATATGTAATGGAAAGTGAAATATCTCTTTGAAAGTTTATTACGTTTCCTCTGTCATCATATCTTATTGCTTCCTACAAATAAACAAATCCAATATAAAACAGGAGTGGTGCCTGATAAAATGGTCTTCAAAGAGTTTGGTCATTTGTTGGCTCCAAAAATCAATAATTCAGAACTGAAAGTTAATCAGCCAAAGCCTAGTAACTTGCTTGGTTCAATGAATTTGCCCAGTATACCACTTCTAAGCTTGACTTTCATAGCTGATCATATGTGTCATTTCACTGTTTGTGACACTCCGTGTATTGCTCTGCACAGGATGTGTTAAAACAGAGGAGAGAGGCACGCTCTATTCATTCCAGCATTTACTCAGGTACAGTGCCTAGAGTCTGTGTTCAGTAGGCAAACTATCACCAAGCATTTCATAGCACATAAGGTGCCATACAGAGGTACAGGTCAGGTTGTGCTGCTCTGGACATCACCTTCCACACAGCAGATTACAGGGCTACATATAGGAGCAGTTGCTTTGGTTGTCTTTTTTCATCAAAATGTTCTGATGACAGAAATGTATTAAATTTGATGTACATGCAACATCATTTGATGATGAATTTAGAATTCTGTTCTGAGCAGCAAAATGATTTATTGAATAGTTCTGTTGTGTCCAAAATGCTTGTAGACTGCCCATTTGAAGAAGATATACATTTGTATTTATAAAGAATCATTGTGATCATTTGCATGTAATGGATCAAACGGAATTACATACATCATAGCAGAATGGAATCAGATGACAGTTAATATTAGATTAATAAGTCATGCTAAACATGAAATCTCTCTAATGTTTTCCCTAAATCCCTGCAGGGTTTTTTGGTCCCCGAAGCCCATTCCAACCAAGCAGGACGGGTACAGGTATGATGGCTTTTTCTTCCTCTCCACAAGGGAATGAAATCCTCACAGTGCCTGCTTCTCCAGGATTGTGCACATTTAAATATAACATATTCTAAAACATTTTGTTCTAATTTGGGACCTTCACAAGGAAACTCAATTTTATATGGCTGACCCAGAAGAGATAAACACCAATGTTGGAATTCAAGGGTTCAAAAGATGTATCATTGCATAAAATGTTTGTATATTGCTAATCCTGAAAAGGAACACATCTACATATGAAGATCAAAATAAGTAGACCATAGACAAGAGCACTGTAGAGAAGTATTGCAATAGAGAACTTGGATGAATAAAATGTCCACCCTCAAAAACCACATAACCCACATTAGTTACATTTTGGGACATTCCATTGAAAAAAATGATTGCGCTCTCCTTGTCTTTGCAGCTGTTGCATGTAACCTTTTATGTAACGACAGTGCTGATGCCTGTTTCCGTCAGACTCCAGATGTGGAGAGAGGCCTGGGAAGCTCATGAAGATTGTTGGGGGGAGGGTAACTACAGTGGAGTCTCACCCATGGATTGCATCCATCTTCTGGAGAAGCCGATTTGCAGAAAGCACCTTCCTGTGTGGAGGCAGTCTTATCTCTCCTTGTTGGCTGCTCACGGCAGCTCACTGCTTCCCTGATGGGTAAAAATTTCCTCACACAAGGCACTCAACACTTTGCTACTTAGTTGAATATTTATACATTCTCCAATGACTTTTATATCTGTAGAGTGTGATGTCCTGTACATGTAATTTATTGCACTTGTTGTACTTTTGTTTTTGTTTGCGCTTAGTCTTGTTATGTTTTTGTTTTGTAACAGATCACGGACAAAAATTCATCGTCTCTCTGTCTTTCTGGGAAAGACTGCCATCAATGAAACGGACTATAAGAGAGAACAGAGATTCCATGTAGAGGAACTTGTTATTCACCATGCGTTTGACAACAGTGAAGGAAACTTCAACAATGATATAGGTTGGGCTCCATTTGGTTTACATTAGAAGGCGTGTGCATTCAAGGAACGTTATTATGGAAAATGTTACCATAGAATTTGTGATCCTGACTTACATGATAAACATCTTATTTGTTGTGCCACCTAGAGAGGGAACATTTGAATGAAGAAAATAATATTATTCAATGCTATTTTTCCTCAAGAGCTACAGTTTTGTCTTGTTTTGGTCAACTAAAAGACATTTGTGAACTCATGGGACACAGAGAATTGCTCCAGTTCATTAACAAGCTTTTGAGGCCATCAAATTTTGAGGTTTGAATGTTGTATCACATCTAGACAAGGCAAACAAGTAGATATATATTTAACTGTTTAAATAAGTAATATAGAAAAGTGCAAGTCCATGAAGTCACTGCCACAAAGGCAAATAAATGGCCAACCTCATAAATGATGCCATGCCGTTGCTCAGTGTCCTCTGTTTTCCAGCACTGCTGAAGATAATTGGGAGTGATGGGAGTTGTGCAGAGGAGTCTGGGTCAGTGAGGACGATCTGCCTGCCCCCTGCCCATCAGATGCTCCCTGCAGGGTCTATCTGTGAAATTGCTGGATACGGGAAAGAGCGGGAAGGTAGGGATGCCCAAAGCATGCACATAATCTCCCTTTGGATCTTATCCACATCCCATCCCCCAAAGAAACATGACTCCATCACAAAATCTTACATTTTCTTCTTACAGCACTTTGGCACAATTCACAATACCTGAGAGAGGCTCGGGTGAAACTCTTGTCCCAGGACATCTGTAAGAGCAAGGACTACTATGGCAAGATGATGAGCAACAACATGTTTTGCGCAGGCAGTCCTGACTGGAGCGTAGACAGCTGCAAGGTACTGCATAGTAATGCTCATTCAAAAACTCATCATAAAGCTGGTACATATAACATATTTGTTCAAACAGATCAATGAAAAACGTGCTGTACATGTATCTTATCATATAGTCACAAAATGAGCTGGTTTCCTATGAGTACAACTATGAGTACATTTAAGTTGTTTTGGAAAATTCAAGAAAAACATTTTTGTGTTGAAAATTTCATATTTGGACATGCAATATTCTTTTGGTGACGTCAATAACATATTACATTTTTATTACCAAGAAGAAATTACTTTTAAGAGAGAATAATGTGTTTAAGTTAAGTTTAAGTTAAGCCATTTCTTGAGGTCTTGCTACTGTGTCGCCTGCAGGGAGACTCTGGAGGACCTTTGGTGTGTGAGGTGGACAAGCGCCTGTTCCTCTTCGGAATCGTCAGCTGGGGAGAGGGATGCTCCCGGGAATTCCGCCCAGGCGTCTACACCAAGGTTACAAACTACAACAACTGGATTGCCAAAAAGACTGGTTTGGCTAGTATCGCTTCAGGGTTCATGTATCCACAGAAGTGACAAACTACCCATCAACTTGACCATGGATAGGGAAAGGGGCAATGTAACTGTGAGTTAATGCACACTTTCTGAAGATGAACTCACTTTTATCCCTCTGAACAACAAATGTAAAATTCCTTAACTTAAAAAACTTAAAAAAGTGTTGTGGTACAGTACCAATGCTGAATGGTCTCCTATTATACAAATGAAAAAATTGCAAATCATGTCCTCTGCATAGTTTCACAATACCAGAGAATATGCTATTGCACATCACTAAACAACCTTACTAGTACATAAAACAATTAAAATTATTAAAAACAGAAAACAGTAACAGTATGTTTACAGGGAACAAATGCAATATTTGGTTTGGTAATAATCTATATGCTTGACTTTTTCCTGAAATTAAATTATGCTCATTATATCTTATTTGCATAGATTGCTATTTTTGGTCTTGAAATGTTGGAAAGTAGTTCATGAAGTATAAAGGCAATGGAATGTGTTTCTGTGCATCGGAATAGTACTGGAACTTTTGTTGTTTTATTTTTCACTTTAAAAGTGAAGCTGAATATTCCGCACCCAGTTCTCAGTGAATTGAAAGGAAGATCAGACAATCATATTGCTTTCAATAATGTTTAAGACACACTAAAATATCTCAATTCTGTTTTTCTTTATTTTGAATTGCAAAAGTCTTGCTGTATCTAGCTTGGTTATTATTTCTTTTATGGGGCCTTTTCTTTCCTTCTTTCAAGTCACATCCTGCTACTCCCTTTCATGTAAGTATGCATTCACATAGGGACTTAACATGACTGAATACTTGATTTTGCACCTAGATCACCAGTGCTGCTTTTCCTCTGTTCAATCCCCACTCTGTTTTAGAAGCTGACTTAGATCAGTTACAAAGGTATTATAAGCAGTGTGACTATAATACCACCAAACCATTTTCTAAGAGATTTGTATTTGTGGTGGTATTGTATTCTATCATATTTTTATATGGGAATTTTTATATTTAAGTATCATATAGATTTTTATTGTTTTTAGAGTATTTTTGGAATAAAAATATTTTATTCATTGAATTGTTGTAAATGTAATCATTTCTCTCCATTTGAAAACTCCATTTGTGCAAACCATTTTGCTTTGTCTGTTTTATATGATCATTTAAAGGTTTAATAAAGTTTGTGTTGTTGAAACATGTTTAGAAGCCTCAATCCCTACATTTTATTATGTTCATTAACTAATCACTCAGGTTTTATAGACTGTTATAATTTATTCCTTTGGAACTTAAGAACTTAAGCTTGTGAAAATAATAGCTCAAGGGCTTTATATCAATCAGACTAGACAAGTCTATCATCTCAGGCATGGGTCCTCATAGATATAAAATTCATAGTGTTATATAATTCATTTCCCCATACATTTCCCATTAGTCATTTCATAAAGATCAACCAACCCTTCTGTATTATCTGGAGATTAAGGTGACCATCATTTTAAAAGTGATCTTGCAGATATTGTATTTGTGAGTACAGCACTCATACGGACAGAGCTAAAGTTATGAATGAGACATGGGCCAGCATTAGTCATGTCAGGGGATGCATGTGCAAACATAATGAAGTGGAAAGAAGCTGTTTAAGGCTGTTAAAAGTTCAGACACCTTGCCATTCGATTCCTGACACAGGCCCGCCCCCATACCTTCCCAAAAATTTAGAGTTTTCATTCATGTTAATAGCCAACTGTCAACATTGATCTCCCATGTAGATCGGGAGACAAGCATCAGACATCAATTTCCAAGGCCAATTTTATGTATATGAATGAATTTAAAAGTGATTTTAACATAAAATGGGTTGTTATCTACATTAGGAAAGTGATTAAACAGGAAAACTTGGGATGATCCATGAGAAGAGCTACATTTGATGTTGTATAGCAATGGACACTTGATTTAGCTTTCGTAGGTGGAAGACTTTGACAGTTAAAAGTATATTTTGACCATGGTTATCACAAAGTCCTGAAACTTAGATAACCTATAAGAGGGGTTTTGTATCAAAACTCAGTATGAAGACATCTTGAATTCTAACTTCATAAAACAATATTATGAATTAAATTATTCTTCTCCAGATGCTATGCCTTTCCCATGACTTCATGCTACTTAATTCCATGAATCCCAACTGGACATTGTTACATCGTAACTCCGTCATCAGAACAGCTGAGTTTCCTCCCACACTTACGACCCCTGACCCCACAGCTCAACACACAGTTGCCAAGATACAAAATTCCCTCATGTTTTCCAGAAATATAACTAATGTGTGAAATCAGCACCCTGTCAAGTTCATGAATGGATGTTACATTCATACCCACCCAATGAATATTTTCAACCATGTTTGCTCTTGGGTCACTTGACACATAGGTCTGATTCGCTCACATTTTGGCCATACTCCATGTAAATATGTGTAGTCTGAAATGGCAACTTGCTCTCATGATCATGTAACATTGGCTTATCGTTGTGAAGAGAGAATGGGGAGGGGGGCTGTGACTCACTGGTTGAAAGGGAATTCCTGGCCACAGTTGTGACTTTACCGTCAGGAGCCCGGGATTAGTGGAAACCCTCGGAAGGAGGCCCGGGAGCAACAGCTGCCTTGTTATTTTTGTTTTGATGGTTATGTCATGGGAAACGAGTGACTGAGAGAAATAGTGTAACACATCAGCTATTGCAAGAATTAAGTCCTGTGGGATGGAAATGTGAGTGGAGCTACCGGAAGACCAAGGGTGACCTCATACAACGGGTAAGTCTAATAAAGACCTGGGGGACTGAGTCAAGCTGTGGGGGAGGCGGGGTCTGAATCACTGGCCAGTGTTGTTCATGTCTGTCAACCTCAGATTTCCCCTGCATATGAGTGCACTCAACAAGCAGGCCTTTTCCACACAGCCAAATTTTATACATAATTAAGTCATTTACTCAGAGGTAATGTATTCTGTGTATAACAGCTGACAGTAAATTACACTGTGATGTATTCCCATTTTAATGACATTAATTTGAATATTCATACCCCTCCTTTTTCCAAAGTTCTTATCCTGGCTGCACTATACATCACTGTATAGTACCTCATCAGAACAAGTACCTGATCAGAATACATTGCTCAGGAGCCAAAAGTGCATATTTGAAGTAAATTCACTGGCAGTTGTCATACAGGCAATGCATGATGATATTATTATTATTATTATTATTATTATTATTATTATTATTATTATTATTATTATTATTATTATTATTATTATTATTATTATTATTATTATTATTATTATTGATGTTTTCATTTGTTAATTTATTTACTTACTCAGTACCATGAATTTCCCCCAAGGAAAACAAATGGCTTTTTCCAGTGCAAAGTGGTTTCCGTAATTTCAGTATCTCTGCTTGGATGTGTCTGCAATGTTACACACAAGGGGGCGCTATTTGATTATGTATGAAGCATGTGGAAAATATGGGCACCTCATTACACATTAGTGAAAGGAATCTGAAAACTGAATCACTTAAATCATACTTTAGCAAATTTTAAAATATCACAAATAGCCAAAGATCTCAAGTCCATGGTAGGTTCACATGTGTGACACAGTGAGTGTAAAAAATCTTCCATCTTCCAGCAAAAGATTTCTGTGGGAGAAATTTCCAAACTAGGTATCTACGGTGATTTCAAAGATTTTACAGCCTGTTATCATACAGAGAATTAATATTTCAGTGTTTTTTTTTTCACAGATTTTTACATTTATATTTGGTTAATGTGTGAATAGTTCTATCAACAGGATACCATCTGTTGTTTAGACATTACACCAGTAGTGGGACAGTGAGACCACCCACCTTGGACAGTCACATTCAACATTCCAATGTCCCATAGTGAAGGGCAAGGGGAGGGGGAGTGGCCCCTGGACTTGGCTACTAGACAAGGGTAAACAGAAGGTCTGCCTTTGGTATTTGAGTACACTGGTTGAGTGTTTTTATTACATATGTGTGTATGTAAAGAGTCTGGTGTAAGACATGAAATGTGTACTCATCACATGCTAACCATACTTTGAGCGGTACATCATGCATTTTGGTAGTACTTTGGTGGTGCATTTTAAAATGTACCTTTCAAATATGACTGGGAAGGTGTGATGTTATTAGGGTCTTTTAAGATGGCTGAATTTTTCTGTAATTGTAGATATTTGCTCATTTTTGTAGTCAACCACTGCTAAAATGTAAAGAAGGACATGTAAAAAATATATGGGCCAAACAATACTCCACTCAGTGTGCCTAAACAGAGCTAGTCTCATTTGCTTTCTGCTACTGTGCTCTCAAGAGCAAGTGGTTGTAATGTAGGGCACCTCTTTCAGAAGTGCTTTGCTCAGCATTCTTCTTCGTCCCTGTGCCGTTCATGCATGTCTTTGATTTCAGACCACATTGTTCACATGCACACTCCAATGGTGGAGTAAGTCATTGTCATAAAGTATCATCGTAAATGTTTTTATGAAATCTATGTTTTAAATGCATGTTATTTAGTATGAAAATATACCGTATTGGAATAAAAATACACAAATAGTGATAATCTTACAATGAATTACTTTTTGTGTAAATTTTAACAATCCTGACCTGTGAACAGGAATTTCTTCTTGTTCTTTTAGACTTTATGGCAGCAATTGATACTGAGCCTTGCTGGAAGCAAAGCATTGCTTTAATTTCCCACAGTCCAATCAAAATCATTCATGCTTGCACCATTTCACTTCACAAAACCATGTAAGACCATGTTTAAGATTGTTGATGTGAAATATACAAGGACAAAATCTGTTCTTGAAGTAACAAGGAAATGAAGCATCATAAGACAAAAAAATGGGCAAAGCTACCATACACTGTCATTAATGCGTTGATATGAACATCTAATTGCGTTTTTGTGTGAGGAAGACAGTCATTTGAATCTATCAGATTACCAATGGTTCAGCTACGCCTCCACCCATTATTGGGTTAATGAAACCTCACTCTCCTGTCATATTAAATGCTTATCAGGGGTTGTAATAGGTTTAAAAGAAAGGGCAGTGGTTGCTTGATAAGATGGTCTGTAAATGTTTGGAATCCAAATAATGCATGGAGATATGATTCCATCAGGGAGATTACAAAGCCTATTACAATTTAGCTCAACTCCCAACACACAGTGTTTGAAATTCTGTGAACCAATTTCCATTTTTAATGTAGACCTACTATTTTTAAATGACTTTCAATATACTGTAAATAGACCTTGGAGGAAAGGAACATCAGTAAATGTATAATTAATGACTGAATTATGGGGTCTCTGGGTGGCTCGTAGGGTGGATCCCGGCCTCGCCATTCCCGGCTATGGTCGGAGGCCCTATTGGCCGGGGTTCGATGTGGGGTGGGCCGGCCTAGCCTGCTCCGTTGGCCTCATCGCAGTAGCGCCCTCCATGACATGCTTAGGCGCCTACGGCGGCACGAACCGACTACACGCTGACTACGTCTTCCTCTGACGTCATAGGCAGTATACAGTTTGGTGTGCGGCCGCAGGGAAAAAATTGAATTTTGGTATAGAATAACAATGGTAAAATTTTGGTTATCCACGAAAATAACTTTTTAAAAGTCCAATTGTAGGAAATGTAGAATTCCTTGAAAGAATGGTCCATACCAAAAAGCAAAGAAAACTTCAAAGTTTGTATGTTTTTTGCTGGCAGCTTACAATGGGATTCTGTGCGCATAATTAAAAAGTGAATTACATACAATGAATCGCTGCAATGCATAGTCTATCAAGCCCCTTTGTTTACACAAGCTTTCCTACAGAACGACTTCCTTGATTCTCTCTTTTTGAACTCTTCCTTATTAGGAAGAGGGCTACTGGCTTTTAATCTCTTGAGGGATGCTGTGCGAATTCCACAGCAGGTCTGGTTGGCGGCTTTTTCAATCCACCAGTGTTATTATTTCTGAGTTTGGAGGAGAAAAGGAATCTGAAAAATGTTTCACTCCTTTGAGGGCTTACTCTCTGCAGAGGCAGGCTACCTCAACATTGTTTTCTGCAGAATGTACAGGCTAAAGAGAAAATAATTCAGTGTTAACTCAGAGCAAGCCTGTTGGTGACATATTTACAGCCAATAACTTCTCGTGTGCACCTTCACTCACATGATTACAATATGTAAATAAAGATGCTGTGTGTTGTGCTATGACAAAATTCTATGCTCCCTTGTTACATGGATAGTGGTGGATAGGGAAAAATTATATAGTCTGTAAGCACAAACTGTAAAATGGCTGCCAGGCATCCCCATGAATTGTTTTACATTATGTTAACCATTCTCTCTTAACCTCCCTGTGTGTTGCATTGATTCCCCTGAATAGGGCAGCAATGGTGGATGGATCTATTAATCCCCATGCTCAGTAAGATATGAGAATAGCTGAGGCTTCCCCCCTATTGGAGGCAGGGTCATAATGGGGCAACTCATCACAGTGCTGTGTGACAGATCCCTCCAGTGTTTGGATTTATTTTTGAGCCACACAAAAGCACATTTACTGTAGCTGCAAATTCCCCCTTGCTTGTTCCCTTTGTTAAAGGATCTTAGAAAGCACTCCACTGGGAGAGGAATAGGTTGATACTAGTTGAGTGATATGGAAACAGGCCATATGCAAATAAAAATGCCAGACTGATGTCACCCCTCACATTCTGTCTGACAGCTCTTCAAACCAAAAGTGATGAGTTGCTTGTTGCTGCTCACTCATTACTTATTTTAATTGAAAAAGGAAGCTGAAGACATTTCAAACTTCTCAAATTGCTTGCCTGGCTACCTTTTATGTTCAGTTCAATTTATAGCAACCTCATATCCCACATGTTTGCATTTAGCTTAAAAAAACAATGAAGCAACTTTACTTAAGCCTTGCCCTGAATGAGCCATACAGTGGCTGTCACACCTGGACTTGTGTATCATGTTTCGATGCATCTCGGATATGACCTTGATGAAATCATAGTGTTGTAAGAAACGGAGATATGCTACTGGGGGTTACTAGTATAGTCTTGTCCCAGTTGTCTGAGTGCAAATAAGCGTCTCAACCCTCTTTTGGCTTGGTATGCAAATGAGCTCTACACTCATATCAACATGCTCTCATTTTTCAATACGTTCAAGGCTCTTAATTAATTTTTGCAGATCAATATGTCAGCATTTAATAAGATAGTCTGTCCTCGAAAAATAAATTCCTCAGACAAAAAGTTGTCGTGTAGCATGGAGATTGTATAAGTATAATAGTACACAATAGTAATTGTACTCTCTAAAAAGTAAGTATACAGTTAATATAGACATGTTTCTAATGATTCTGGGGAAAGTGGTCTCCTTCGATACAACTTTTATGCAACTGAAATGTAAAATGTTGCGTTAGAACCCATCGTCTCTGTTTTGGCACTTACAAAAACCCTCCCTCTATTAAGACAAACATAAGGTGGGTACTGAGAAAAAATCTTCTGTATTGTTCCTTACTAAGCTATGAGCGCCGTGATTTCACTTAAAAGCGACCTTCATTATTCATACATCTGGAATCACTGTTTGTTTCTGTCAAACAGTTTGCGTCACTGAAATTAGTTTATTCCTTTCTGCTCTCTGGAATCCTCACTTCCCAACTGTAGGTCCAATATTTTCCTTTTTAGGGCATGAGAATGCATTACGTAATTTGGGAAGAGCTCGCTTCTCTAGCAAACTCGAATGAAAGGTAGGGCGAGATACCCGGGAATCAGAGTAGCGTTGACACGCACCAATCAGCTTTGCGTTTCCATGCGCAAGCCATTTCCCTTATTGGCTAGAGGGCGGTGATTGAATTTATCAAGGTTTGGGTTGCTCACTCCCTACAAACTACGGTCAAGTCTCACACTAGACGGTTGGAGGGGGAGTGAGGCTTGTAGTTTTCTCTGAAAGTGAAATTGTCCGGGAAAGCTCCTTTGGACGTTTTGGTACTATAGAAGAAAATATCTGTAGGACAAACGAGCTTTTTTTGTGGCAAACCGTTTTTTTCTCTCCTGGTCAACGGAATTAAGTTTTCAACATGCCGGTTTTCCACACGAAGACTATAGAGAGTATCCTGGAGCCTGTGGCTCAGCAGATATCACACTTAGTGATCATGCACGAAGAAGGTGAGGTTGACGGTAAAGCAATCCCAGATCTCACCGGACCCGTGGCTGCAGTTCAGGCTGCTGTCAGCAACCTCGTGAGGGTGAGTGCTTGCATAGAAACTGGACAGAGAAAAAAAGTAGTTGTTAGCTGTTACCCTGAGGTTACCTGTCGGTGACCTACCCCAGTAGCTAGCTAGCTGCCCTATGTCCTCAGATTTTACATAACAAGAAGATACATTTGCTTGTTTGGTAGTTGGCCACCCATTGTTATAAAGTAATCTATTTTTGTGCTCTGCATTGTGCGCGCTCATTAACAAGTTCACAATGATAGCTGAAAGTAAAACAACTTTTCCACTTTGCTTCGTACCCAGAGAGTTTAGTATAAACGTGACGTATTTTTTCTTTGTAAAGATGCCCAGCCCCCTCCTAGCTATGGGTTGGGCAACTGAGGGCTGGCAGTTATCACTTGTCATCTTGCTTATCTTAAACTTAAAAGTTTACGCTGGCAGAGTTCCTTCCAGTCCACTTCCTGCTAACAATATCATACTTGCAGCCTGATTTAAGTTAATGGTGGGTAATACGAGGAGCATAAAGTATATTTTGAATATTTACGTCTCATTTGGGGGCTTTAACATTGTTTCAAACGTTCACAGGCAGTGTTTTCACGACCGCTGCTATTTTTCATCATTAAGGTAGTAAGAGTACTAGTAAGTGCAGAATAAATAGCCTAATCTTACTGGAAAGCGAAATTGTGAATTTTTTGATGAACCGCTGTGTTAGACAGCTATCCACTGAGCAAGCAACGCGTGCAGTGCTCCGCTATTCTGCTGTCCCACTGATTTAACTGGATGAGTTTGGTTATTCCCCTAATTCACATTACTCAGACGGCAAATATCTCCAGGTGTTAATGAGATAACATTATCTGTAAATTGTTCCCTTCAAGCCTATTTGGAATGACTATATTTGTGTTGCCTGTGTTGAGGGTGTTCTTCATTTTCTTACTCGCAATTTTATCTTGACTTCGAATAACGAAAAAACTGAAAACAACGACAGTTCTGTCAAATAACCACGACATTATGCGTGTACATTGCGCTCCTTTTTGTTAGACAAGGCGATCAATGGTAAACTGGTGTCTCAGCATTGGGGGGAAAAATATGCTTAATGCAATGAGAAGGAAATCCCTTCCCCCAGTTTAGAAATCGCTCCTGGATAGGAGTTCTAGAGGACTGCTGTTTCAATGAAAACTTATTTGGCATTTACATTGGTAGCAACAGTCTCTATTCACTGTTTCAGTTCATTTTCTAGTTCCCAATTGAGTATTACAGTCTTCACTTTAGATTTGTACCATGCATAATGGTGGGAAGGTGAAGGAGAAAAGTTTTAGAAAAGGAGTGTAAGCGTGTTTTTTTTTAATTCTTGTGTTTTACCCTTGTAACTGAAGCACAGGCATGTCGAGGAATTGTGGTTTGCAGTAAGTATTGGTTCGAGTTAAAAGCTTGAGTGAGACGTGGAGACAGCCTGAATGAACAGGATGTGAAATGTAGCTGGGAGGATCTACTCCAAGTCTCAGAGGACAGATTGAAGGTCTAGAATGTCATTGCAGGACAGGGCTTTTAGCCGCTAAGAATACTTCAACCTTTCCTGTTTCAGTTTTCAGAAACGAAGCTTGTTTCTATGACACCCTTTAGGTAGGGTAATGCATTGACTTTACTCTCTTATACATGTGTGAATTTGCAGGTCCAAAAAGTTTCCTGATGTTACCCCTAACCATCTCACTGCTAGTTTGTAACCCACTGTTTTTCAGCACATCCCAGGACGCCCCCTCAGGATTTTGTAACTCTCATATTCACAATTGAAGTTGCACACTTGAAAAACAACCTCAAAGCCATGGGATAACAGTGAAAACTTCTCTTGGGAAAATTAATCTAAACACATTTCATGGAAAGTGTACATACTGTTTTTCTTAAAACTAGTTTTTCCATTACTGGAAATTAAACTTTGCCTGTTGTAGTTTCACCAGCTGCATAGGTTGATTTTAAGCTTGTCGATCTCTACTCTGCCATTCAACATTTGACAGCCAGTTATGTTCAGTGTGCAACATCTGCATGACTCATCACTTGCCAAAAGGAACACTCATACTGCTGAACCATGAGTGTAATCTGCCAGGTGTGGCAGATTACTGGAAATGGAATATCTGGTATAAAACCATTGGTGAGGAAAACTGGTCCTGTGCGTGAATATGAATATGAATAAACTGTGCAAATTTCATTTTGCGCCTGATGAAGCCTCTGAGAAATTACAAAAGTACACTATGAAACTCATAAATTCACAATTATCTGCAGCAGAGTGAAAATGTCTGAAGTGGAGTGTGTGGGAGTTGGATATTCATGGTATTAGTTTTGTCATAAATATAAAAATAGCATGAATGTGTCTGTAAAGCATCAGATGCTGTGGGTTTGCAAAAGAGAAATGAAACTTTTTTTATCTTCCACATCTTCCCAAATGAGAGAAGCTTGCAACTATTTCTGTGAGTTTAAATTCTGGGGGATGCGGTGTGTACTGGGCAGTTGCTGGGGTGCGGGGGGTTAAATTTGGATTGGTGGAATGACACCTCCGTGTCCTGGCCAGGAGATAGTGTAGCCTGGTGGGGCGTGTTTCCAACTTGGTTGGATTGACGTTTGCCATCGGCAGCGGCCTTTTGTTTGACACGTAGCATGCTTTTAATAGTGCCCCTGCAAAAGGCGCGATACAGTGGGGTGCTTTTCTATCCTGGTCACATTGTCTGCATTCCCAACCCCCCACTGTAAGACTTCCTTCCTTTCTCCTATGATGCAGAAAGTCATGTGACCTCATGCTTTTGTATGTTTTCAGTCCAGTGTTTCTCAACAGCCTCATAATGAGTATGTGTCAACAGGTTCTTGTATAGACAAGTAGATGAGAAGAAAAGTCTATCAGATGAACTGACAAGCTCAACAAAGATACAAAAGAACTTTCCACGTTAAACTGTGGGAAGCACTTGTCACTATGTCATCATATAAACACAAATGCAGAACATTGAATAGTTTTACAATGTTTTTTAATATTAATTTCTATCTTTAACATAAGATTATCCGTTCTACTTTATTATTTATGAACTGCTGGCTAGTTAAGGTGCAGGTCTTCATTGTTATGGTAGGTATCCAGGTCTTAGATTGGTTTCCATGAGAGAACCTTAAAGGTGAAGTCTGTGTGAGATGAACTATGAAGAACTATTGAAGACACAATACTAGCTAAACATATGTTTCTGTATCAAACTGTTGGAGTTCCTTTTAACTGTGCCAATATAAAACTAGAAACAAATATGGAACTTGAAATAGTTTGAAACAAAGCTGAAAACCTTTGCTTTGAGTTGAAAGACTTTCTTGTATTGTTCTGTAGTATTATCGCTGTAATGTGGTGCTAATCTTCAAGATGGCATTTATAAAAGGAATGATGAGTTTAAAAGAAGTGTGCCATGAATGACTCAAATGACTACACTGTTCCTATCTGACTATGAAGACAAAACGATAGAATCTGACAATTGCTTAATCTGTCAGTGTTGTAGGCCCAGTCCATGAATTCTTGTTGTGAATTTGAAATGTTGCTGTCCAGTGGTTTTGGTATGAGACTCTGGGCTATAGAATGTGGTCTGAGCAATCATAGAAGAGGGAGGTTCTTCTGACTGACTGTGATTCAGTGGAAGTAGTAGTCTGAGTAGTTTGGGGCTGGTGAGTGAAATGGATTGCTTAAAGCTCTCCTCAGCTATATCAGAAGAGTGATCGCATTTTTCCCTCCCCGCTGGCAGCGAGGAGTAATTCATGCTGTAATTATTTCCTGTTGCCCCTGGAAACGGCATCCCTGTGTTGAGATTTTTGTGGAGAGACTGGAGTCAGACCATAAAGTTCTCTTTTTGTTTTTTTTTTGTTCAATCAGGGGAGACCATTCTTTTTAACTTCCAATCTGAATCATAAATATTAATGTGCACAATTATGTCACTCTGGTCTGCTGAATGAACTCCCATTTGAACTAACAGCCATATTTCTTTAATTCATTCTCAGGGTTATTATTTCTGTTCCTTTATTATAATGGAGATTAAGCTTTTTCTTGTAACTGTGCTGTAACTCATGTCATTCACCCTGGGAATCAGTGTAGTGGCTTTTCTCCAGACGCCCCAGGGCTGAGTCAGTGCCATGATGAAATGTAGTTACCGTCATTCAAATGTCCTCATATCACAGTTCATCGTATCACTTTGTTTAGCAATATGCCACTGAGATTTCAGATGAGTTTGTTAAAAATAGAATGTACCATAATCTCTGAATTTCCAAAAGAAAATCTGGATGAGTGAATTGGATATCTTTTCTTTGCAGCTTACACTGGATCAGTGGAATTTAATTTTGGTCCACATTTTCATCAAGAAGTTCAGCCAGCCTACACTTGGCTCTTGCCTTGATCTTTAAATGCCAACTGCTGTGTGGAAGCTTTTTTTTAAGTCCTAAACTTTCTAACTTTCCCTCAAAAAGCCATGTCTTGGCAGAGCACCCCCAAGCCCTTGACATTTGTCCAAATAGCGCATTCCTTCGAGAGATTGGAAAAGACATTAGCCCTTACAAATGGCAAAAGAGGAACCTGTGTCTTTCCTTCTGTTTTTCAGCAAAATCATTCTTTGTTTGGGTATCCGTTTTGTCTTCCAATGATTGCAGTCACAGTGTGTAAAGTGGAGTTGCTGTAAGCGCACGGGCCTTCCACAGATCAGCGGAAACATGTAGTCTATAGCTGCAGTTGAATGTAGCTGTGGAGGAATCTCCTGTCTCCATGTTATGATTATATTGCGTGTGAATCTGGGTCTGAGATCCTCTGGTTCCCTATGGTACTGTTCCCTGCAGGAGGTGGTTGCTGTAGGAGCAGAGACCCCTCTGACCTCTGGAAGGCAGCCTGTTCCACCAGCTGAGAAGTGGCCCTGCGGAATGTGAGGAATGTGTGTAAGCAGTACATGCATGTGGATTGGGATGACATTCTTGACTCGAGAGAGAGATATAAATTCATTGGAAATGAAAACATTGAAAGGGTGCGTTATGTTCACAGGTGGAAAAACAATACGGGTTGGCCTCCTTCAGCAAGCAGGTGCAGTTGTGTACTTTGTTGTATTGATTCACATGCAGTTTTATTAGGGGCCATGAAGGATTATAACTGACTCATGGTGTGACATTTCAGAGTGCTGGTTGTGCTTCAGGGTGTTACTCCTTCCAATGTGCATGTAATTCATTTGGTAGGCATTGCCTATTATGGACAACAGACTCATGCAGATGTGGTGAGACCAATCTGTTGAATGAGTTGTGTTGAAAGTGGTATACAAACTCACAACCTCTGTAAGTGAGCAGGACAAGCACAATTCTCTGTTTTATGTGGCCCTTTTTGTGAGTATGAGAATGAAATTCTTGCAATTTTTAAAAAATTGACAGTTGTTTTCCCCGGTGTGGCAGGAAGACACGATTATTTGTTCTAATCAGCATGCGGAAATACAGAGGAGAGGCTGGTCTGCCTCAGTACGCTCTGGGAGTTTCTAAAAAGAGTGCCACAGAGCGGAAATGGATAAGCGCATCGCTCCTAGTGTGGCAAAAACTGCTGAGAGGTGATTAATCAATGCCAGTGCCAAGCCAAGCAGCTGGCGCTGCTGCATAGTTATCATGCAGAATCAATACTCATAGCATTCAAGTCATGAAAAACCTTGTTCCTCCAGTTTTGCCACTGCCTTTTTAAAAATATTTTTTTGCTATTTTTAATTATTATACATTTATAGAAACTTGCATAATAATTTGTGTGACTGTATGACCGTTTACATTTATGCAATGAGTTGATTAAACTTGTATAATATTATGGAATAATTAAACATGTTTTGTCGGTTCCTGAAAAGTGTTACTTTTGGAGATGTGAGAGATATCTGTGACCGAGTTGATACTCTTCTAGATGTCTGCAGCTTGTTTCCATCCCTCAACATCATTCAGCATCATTATTTAACCTTTCAGAAGTGCTTTTAAAAGGGAGGTATCTTGTTTTGGAACAGTAAATGGAAAGGCAAAGGCCTGCATCAGCATCTTGGAGAGAGATGCCCTAAAGAATGCCTCTTTTTAGGCCAGGAGTTCTTGCCAGAGGGCATCTAAGCAAAATGCTAACAGTCAAACCTTAGGTCAGCTTTGGCCAGGGCAGTGTTTGGCATGACATAACAGCATGCATTCTGAAGAATTGCGCAGAGAATGTGGCTAAGCGCGAGAGTGGTGAGAAGTGGTTACAACAAATCTTGCTGTTCCTGCTTGAAACAGTTGTATTCAGCTTTAGCTGTAAGTAATTAAGTCCTGTTCCTTTTTTTTTAATGGGCTCATGATTACACATCAGATTGAAAATGTGAAATATTTTTTCAATAATTTCTTTGCAGATTAGAATCTGTACTAATTAAATGTGAGTTAACATGAATAGTCTCTCATTTCTTAAAATGTGCAGGCTTTAATTTTCTCCTCATTTCAGATATAATTGAGTTTTCTAAGAAAGCCCTCTTGGATGGAACTTTCATGCATCCGTAAGTCATTAATTATGTGTGGAATATGCGCCAAGGGCAATATACTGTCTTTCTAGTTTCTGAAACGTCTTAGGTTGAGTAGCAGATGGCAGGTTACATGGTACTATGGGGTCTGTATACCTTGCACCTCATTAACGCAGCAGCAGAAAGGGTATAAAAAGGATTGAAACCAAAGAGAGCAAGGGGTTGTGCCTTGCTTTCTAATGACTACATAAGGACCTTTCAGGGCTTTCTCTCCCCTGTCTTCTCTTGCTTTTTATGGTGTGAAGACGGTATAGCCGCCGTTGGTGGCGGCAGCACAGGGTCCTGGCACAGAGGAGGGACGGCATGTCTGTCTGCACCTGTGGCCAAAGTCCCAGGCAGGCCAGTCCGGATGGGCTGGAGACCCTTAGAGTGAAACCTTACCCCTGGGTCTATTAACGTTCCTCACGTCACTGTGCTTGAAGTGCACCCCGTTTGCTTTGGAAATGGTCCAGCGTGCGAAACCGTATCGTCACTGTTGCTGGTTTGTTTTTAACTCTCTACTACGGGACCACGTCATGAGTTGCTTTTAAGCGCCTATGTTTACGAGGCATGTTTACAAATTGGAGCCTCCTCTGCTAACTGGAGAATCACTGAATGAACAGAGTGTGTTATGCATAAAATGGACTAGCTTCCAAATTATACACCAGCTAGAGGATTCAGTCTGTTCTTAAAATGCATCTATAGGCCCTCTGTGTTCTCACCCTGTATTATCCATGTAACTGAATGATTTGAAGGGCAGATTGCATAGCTGAGTGAAAAACCTCATCCTCAGTCAATCATAGAAGCTTTTCCACATCAATAATTTTGGTGGTGTGAATCAGCTGGGTCTGAACAGGGAGTGGCTCTGCTAGCAAAGACAAGCAGGTTCTTGGCTTTACCTTGTCCCTTGCTGCTACTAATGGCAGCTGGTTTCTGCTCCTTCATGTAGCCTAACACATAGTGGCTTTTTTGGGTGCGTGCGCCATGTTCAAGATGCACAGTGGATAACAATATTCACTTGTTTGATAAGTGCTATGAAGAGGTTTCTAAACCCTAAGCGATATATTGCATTCTTTGTGCGCATACGTTTCGGTTAGTCTCGTATATATTTAATATGGTGTCTTTTAGCTGAAAACACCTTTGCCCAGTCCATAAAGGGCAAGACTCTAAATGCTAGCATGGGGATTTTACAAATGGGCTCATTTAATTTGTGATGCAGCAGTGTTCCTGAAGGTTGCCCACTGGCTGGTTAAATGACATTGTTTATTTGTATGGTAGACAATCTGTTGAGCCTTAACTGTAATCCTTGAATCTTGGCTCCTCTGCAACACTAAGCAAGATGACTATGTGAGGATTTCAGAACTGGATGAACCTTATTTTCTGGTCATCTCTGAGTGAAAGGTAGAAAACAAGTCTACTGGAAATGACAGAATGCAGCAGATTCTAACCATCAGCAGATAACTATCTTTCGATAAGCATAAAGGTTGGTGGATTGTTGGATATGAAATAGGTGAAAAATGACGTTGTTGATTTATGATAAGTTATCTGAACAGCACATAACTTGTGACAATTTGTGATGTGTATTTGTTTATTTTGTCAGATTATTTCCAAATGCTTTCCCTTGCAAGCAGCATATCTCCAGAGGATAAGAAATTCAGCTCTAATACTGTCTCCCCATTGAATGTCCTTGCTTTCAATCAGAAGATTGGCCGAGCAACAGTTTGTATACTGCCAGGAAATGTCAGTCTTGGCAGATTTTTCATGGATAAATTCAGGGTAAATAATGTAAAAGGAACAGACCTAAACCATTCCAGATTTGACAGTTCAAACTGACAAACTGTCACCTGTAAGCAGAGGAGCCATGCGTGTGCAGAAATGATTGGTTCGGTAGTGCATACTCTTTTATTTGAGCAGGATGGGTGGGGTCATCTGCAAGTGCAGCGAACCTCATCAGTCAACAAAGAAGAAATGTGGAGGCAGAAACCACTGAGCCTGAAGACTCTTGTGTGAAGTCTGATTTAAACTTTGATTGGTTTATTACAAACTTTGAGCTAGCCAGTTTCTTTTAAATCACAAACTAAAACTTCTCTTGATTCCAGGAAATAAACAATTAGGGAAGAGGTTTTAAAGTGAAGCGCTTAACAACATGCAGACCAGAACATGCTTCCTATTACCTGCTGCTTTGGGTTTCCTGTCATATAGTAACGGAAATTACTTCAGACTTTGTACCATTTTAGGGGAACTTTGTAATTGTACAGTTAGCATAGTTTAAGAATGTTTGCACAGGATGGGATTTCTTGACAAAACAAACAGATACTTCATATTTAATTAGTGGAAATCTGCTGGTCAGTTGTGAGGCTCCCTTAGCCCTCCACCCCAGTCCAGTTCAGAGCAAATAAGCCCACATTTTAGACATAACCCGTATTTCAATACCCAAGTGCATTAACTTTGCCCTCTGACAACTTGACCATTGCACTAACTGCCACATTCTTGGTATGATGATCACTCCTGCAATAGCTTCCCAGATGGTAAAGCTGAACAGGTTTTGTGATCTCTCAAGATCTAACAGTCTGGTTATAGGCCTGTTTCAGTCCTTCCTGCCAATTGCTGCAGAAATCAATGACATGGACATGCACACGTATGCATGTAGGGTGGGGAGGGAATGGAAACGGGAAACGCTTAGTCAGGAAAGCCAACAGGGGTCCTGCGACCAACTTACTCTCTAACCCCGCAGATGCCTGGACTCTTGGGCTGGTGGGATCTCTGAGGAACTGCTGTGGGGATAGAATGGCATGAGTCAGGGAAACTGAGATGCACCCGGAAACCGCCTGCAGCCCCTCTTCTCCTTTTCCATTCAGTCACTTGTAGGTGTAGGTGATTTGTAGCTTTGAGGATTGAGGACAGCTGGTAAAGCAAATGCAGCTGTCTGAAGGCTGGAGCGCGTGCAGTGCAGCAGAGTCATAGGCGCGGATGAGTAAGAGCCGCCTGCTTTGTGTTGCCATCAGTGGAAAGATGACATCAGCCTTCACAATCAGGACTCATTTGGACAATGCCTGCGGGGGCTGTAGCTCTGACTACGATTGGAGAGAAAAAATTGGATGCAAGAAAAAAAAATTTGATTTATTTCAGCTGAAGTGCTTAGCCTCCACTATGAGTTCTTTGATTTTGCCGGTACTGCATGTAGGCAACAGGATTTTCAGAACAAAGCCTTGGAACGAATTCTGTCATGAACACAAATCAGTTGACACAACCTTTGTATTCTGAATTGAAACATCTTTGAAATCGCTCACTTGTTACTTAAACACATTTTTTCAATACATTTTAGTGCAGTTTAGCAGTCTCAGAAGCACAACATTTTATAGGTGTCAAAGTGTTTGTACAAAATTATTGATTAATGGCAGTGTGATGTAAATGAAGGCCCTTTCCTACTCTTTTTAAATGTGTTACAAGGTGTTACTGTCTGTTTTAATCTCACCTTTTTTTTTACTTTTCAGTTGTTCTAAGCTTTTTGAATAAATAGTAGAATTGAGCACGCCCTCCATAAAAACAATATGTCATATCATCATAGGATTTTTACTTCTGAATAGATAAGTCTGTATTGCTGCAGTTTCCTGGGTTGTACAGATAAAAGTCAGATTGTAGGAAGTACTATGAAATTGGTTGTTGTTTCTCTGTTGTTTGTTTGAGCAGTGGGAAGCAGTATGGTGGGTTGGTAGTATCCCTCACCACCGGAGACCCACAGAGTCCTTCCCGTTCCTTAAATGTGGTAACAATGTTAAACATGACCTGACAGTTGTGTGAAAACCTTTGGCTGAGCAGCTGCTGATCTTGATGGTCTCTCTTGACTGAAGCAGCCAGGCCGATGTGAGAGCTGTTTTTGCTTTGGGTGAGGGGATTGCACCCACAAGTTCCCGGTTTCATTTTCATTATCATATTTGATGCATCGTTTTCACTGGGCTGGATGTTTCCTTCTGTAAGCTTCCTGTAGCATACGATAAGGCAGAGGGATTAATGGGTTTTTTTGGCCGCTTGCAGGAAATGTAAAACCTTTTACAGACTCATTACTTGTTTGGCCTTCCTTTAAAAGGAGATGCCTAGAGTTTTGTCTGCTTGCACTGGGTAGTGTAACCACTAAAAAATGCAATTAGATAGTTCTGTAAACAAGTGCCCCATGGCCAAGCCCTGAGACATCCCCTAAACTCCATTTATGTGAGATGCTGTCAGTGAGCACTCAGACTCCGCACAGGTCTGTGTTGGGAAAGGAATGCATCTGCACATGTCCTCAAAGGATATAACAAAGTTAAATATAAGTCAGGCCAGTGATTCATGACACATGTTTAAAATCATCAGGGTTTCCTGAAGAGTAAGGTTAGGCTCAAGTACTCAATTGTTCAAAATAGAACACACTCATGTGTTGAAGAACTTGAAGAGGTCAGCGGATAAAAGAGTTATTGTTTTCAATCAATTTGGTTAGTCATTCTCTTTCCAGGACTTCCATCATACAAAGATAGAGAGAGGTTCTATGTGAAGGGATTCAAAGTAATCTGGTTTGTTTTAAAGGCTGAGGACATGCTGTAGCCCTGTGAATATTGCGTAACCAGTTTGAGCATGCTATCCCATGTATAGGCCTGATCATAAAATAGCATTAATAGAAATATATCAAATTTACTGTATTTAATGACCCCTTGAAAGCCATTGTTGACTTCCATCAGTGTCTTGCCCCAGTCTTCTGTCTTTTCTTTATCATTCTCTCCCAATAGGTCTAACTAGTTCATTTCGTAAGGGTGCCAATAACTTTCATTGCAGTGCAGTCATGTCAGAGTCATTTTGGCAGGGTTATTAATGACGTTCCATCCAGGCGCAATTGTGCTTACTAAGCTAACCAGAGTTTTCTCTCTCCAGATGTAAGATGGATCAGTGTATGTTTGTAGTTTTTAGATATTTAAGGGTGGGAAAAGCTGTTAAAAGCTACTGCATACATATCTGGAAAAGGGTGTCCATCTGCTCCTCTCTGCCTGAAGAGCTTCTTTCTCCTGGCCTGAGAGCATCTTGACAAAGCCTGGCCTGTTCCGCAAACGCTGCCATCTTATCGCCCCCACTGAATGCAGGGCTGTTTCTGGGCACCATTGGCAGCAGGCTAAAGGAGTGCAAACTTTTCCATGCCAGGGAAGCAGAGAAGCAGAGAACAGCCGTTGATGTGTTTAAAGAGCTGGCTGGCCTCTGGCATTACATTAGCATGGTATGTAGCAGCAGGCCGTGACCCCCAGAAATTTGGCCGGTGCACCGATAAAAAGGAACAGAACTAATTACTCATCCACCACTAGGCGCTCGTTTGCAAGATACCCCCCGCCCCCCCCAGACGTTTCATAAAGTAAACCACGTGCCAGCCATGCTCTGTCAGACTCTGTGGAGACATGGGAACTGGGAAGGGACCATTTCCCCCTCAACAGCAGCAGGGCTCTATATTTAAAGTGGTTCTCAGTCAGGTCAGGACAGCGGAACACTGAGGGCCAGTGTGAGAGAGTGGTCTGCTCTTCGTATGACACCCGATAGGGTCAAATATAATGCATGCATCTAATGTTTAATGGTTTCAAGGTGAAGAAAGTCTGTGTGCGCCCAGCTTCAAAAGCAGGCAGAGGGATATGAAAAAGCCATTGGCTGTTTATTGCCTGTATACTCTATATGGACCATAAAAATGCCACTGATGGAATATTGCCTACCATGTGATATATCCAACCACAAAAATATTAATGGTATCAAGCTGTGGTGTAGCTGTATCTTCCTTTTAATACCTTCAGGGTAAATTTAATGTGAATGTTTTATCTTGCCAGCTGCGTTGAAAGTAATTGAATCACATGACAAATGAGTTTGTCATCCTGAACATTTTCCTTCCTCTGTGTGAATATCGGATTGCAAATTTGCATGGAATCAATTAGGAGTGAAAGAAAATGTAGATGTCGTTGAGTATCCTATCCTGATACTAAAACCTTGTTTAGTGTGTTAAAATCCTGCAATGTGCACCTTTCCAGTGTTTTGGTCAACTCTTGCAACAAAATAAAGGATAAGAAAAATAAAGAAAACTCTTTTAATGAGCAATTTGGTTGACTTCTGCAGAGAAACACACCCAATAGCATGTAATGACTGAATGCTGAATCTATTCAGGTGTTCATATTGTGCACCTATTTTGCTTGGAATGATAGCAAGCATTTTGAAAAATTCAGGTGTGTTTGTATGCCAAAACTGCAGCATATTAAGATGTAAGCAGTATCACAATATAGTAAATCTTGCCAATACACAGCCCTGGAAACGATACATGACATATTGATAAAGTAAACTAAATGAAATACCCTTCATTTTCTAACATCTTCTTTGTGGGCTGGTACCAGCCAGACCATATTACTGCTATCATGTTAGAATGATACCTTTTGAACCCTGTTGTTGTCTTTAGGATTCAGGGAGTTCTGAATACTGCATTATCTTGTTAGTTCAGTTTTTTTGCATTTCTTGCAGTCCCAGACCATCGCTTAAATGCCCCTAGGTTATTGTCTGGCATATGGAAACACACCAGCATACTAGAGTAACAGGCTGCGCAGCATAATCTTGCTGTACTTTTCTGTTCTCCAATTAGCTCACTAATGCACCCCTGCAGTGTACTGACAAAAAGAGCAAGGACTTCTGCATCATTAAAAAACCCTCAACACTAAAGTTCAACAAAGCCTGAAAATGGTTATATGGAATATTTTATGTTAGTTGGCTGCAGAAAGGAAAAACTGTTGTCCAAAATGGCAATACACTTGCATACATTGCATTGAGATCCTGACAGATACAGTATCACAAGGAAGAATATGTCCATCCATTCACTATTACCAGCTTTTACAGATTGAAAAATAGTTTCCTTTTTCTTTGAAAAGCAGTGCTAGATCTATGTTATTAAGACATGTGCCATTTTAAGATTCACTTATATTCAGAATTTGAATGAAACTGAAGACTTGCATACCAGAATTGTTTGTATTGTTTGCATGTCCTTCATTGTTACCTCAGAAAATGGAGGCCTGCTGGATGCGCTATAACACTTCAACCAAACTCAGTCAGCTGGACTCCACCCTGAACTTGGCCTGACCTTAAACAGGATATCGGTGTTAAGCAGTTCCCATTAACAATGTGCAGCTTTTGGAAATTCCTTAAGAAAACAGCCTGATTGCATCAAGATGCTAAAACAAGCAAACCTAACCTTTGGGTTTTCTCCTCTAAAGCTACGTGTGGGGTCACTGTTGTGCTGTAATTCAGTATGGTTAGTGCTGAAATGTTTTTCATATTTCTATAGCAATCATAGATTTCCTGCAATGTTTAAAACTCCAACTGAAATGTTTAATAGAATAAATGCCACGTAAAACAGTATCCTCAGTTAAAATGAACATAATGATCTAATTATGTTCACATATAGGTTTTTTTTAAAAGCAGAGATCCCCTCTCTTCTTTATACCTATTCACCTCTTTCTAAAAAATGAAAGCTTAAAACGTTACGTCCAGTTTATTCTCATATTTTTCCACAAAAAACAATGCAGAAATGATCTCTCTCCTGAGGCGGCCATGCAACAGTCACAGACCAGTGTGAAGTTACATTTGAAAGCCTTAATTTATGATTCTTTTTGTTTTAGTTAAACAACAATGAATATTCACCCCCTCCTTTCCCATTTGACAAACAAGTATGCCACTGGAAATAAATTTGCTGCCAAAGGGGTAGAAACAGGATCGGATCACGGATCAAGATGCCAACACCCTCAGGAATTTCAGTCTTAAATGTGGTGCCCATTTAGATGAATCGAAACCCATTTAGATGAATCTGTTCCTCTCCCCACTGAAGAAAGTTGCAGAGTTTATCATTTATCTTTTTATTGATTGTCCTGACTAGGGCTAGGTCAGTGGAACAGGAAACTGCAGGCTGTGTGGTCTGCTTCTTGTGTCCGGCCTGCAGTCAGCAGAGCACCAATGAAAGGGACCGCAGAATGCAGCCTTGCCTCCTACTGATTAGAGCAGCGATTGCATAAACAGGTGCCACATTGTCACCGTGCCTAGTGGAACAAAGGGCTTTAAACCCATTTGACTTGCTTTGTCTGCCCTGCTCTGTTTCCTATTTAATCATGGAATGCTCTGTCTTCCTCTTTTTTACCTCCCTAACTATAAATTGCTCATTGTATCTCACACAAATTTCTCAAGTCACCACTGTGCTGTCCACACCCTCACGAGAGCCAAAGCATATGTCCTCCTGTGATGGACTTGCCTACATACCAGTCACTGTTGTCTTCACTACAAGCCACATAGTGCTGAAGAAGAGATTGGGGAATAGGATGAGAAGCACTAACAGGTGGCATGCAGTAGAGCACCTGGTAGATCGTTGTGGAACGAGCAGTGGAACCTGACTGACTTAACCCACCTCACCTCTGGAGTAGCAAATCCAGCTGGGACCAAGTCATATTTACCTGATTATTTGGCATAGGATTGAACCAAGATATTTAGACTTTAAGTCATGGTCTGTGCTCATGTAGGGTGTTACTATTGTATTTACTACTGTGTAAACCTGTGTAAGCAGAATAATTGCTTCACCTCGACTGGGGATCAACTTCCTTTTTTCTCAGTGAGTAGAACTCCCCTTTGGTAACATGCAGGCACTATGGGGTCAGCATACCTGCATGATCGGTCGTTGGTCTTAATGTTTGGCCCCTTTCCATCTCCTGCTCTGCTGGAATGAACATCAGCAGATCTGCATGCTCCCCCTTTTGATTCCCCTCCCCCGCGAATCTTTCTCAAAACCTCCCAGCCGTTTCAGCCTGGCAGCAATCTCCACCCCCTCCACTCCCCCCACCCCACCCCCGTCTGATTTACAAGCATTGCCCTCGTGAGGGCCGGTGAGGTAAATCTGCTGCAGGCCTTCGTTTCCCGTGGGAGCCCGCCACCCTCACAGACATGCCTGGATGTGCCTGCTGAACAGCTCTCCGATTTCCCCTACCTGAGAACCATGTTTCTGCTGTTGTGTTTTACACTACTACTGTTGCTTGAGAGATCACAGCACCTTTACAATAAAACACAATGACTGAAAGTATTGAACCTCAGATTTCAATCCTTTCTGTTCAGATTTTTCTGCTTTTCTGGTGAAAAGAAACTCAGTTGTAACAATGTGCAAATAATGTAGTTTTTCATTTTGTACCTCATTGTTGCTCATCTGTCACAAATAGTTTGAGGCAATTTCACATAACATGATGCTGTTTGTTTAACAAATAGTTCTTCTGGATCAGGAGTTCTTTTTCTTTGGATGCAAGCCTACATTAAGATGGAATTCATTCATATCAGTGATAGTTACTGGTGATTTCATGAGGTAATCTGTTTCAGACCACAGTTCAGAGCCCCTAAAAAGATCTCATTTTGAAGCTGAATCACATTTGAAATATTTTTGTGTCTAAACCCTTTCGTTGGAGTTATGAACATGACTGTAAGGCGTTGAAGGAGAACTGATGACATCAACTCAGTAGAACAGTGACTGCATGGTGTTCTGGCTCTCATCCAGACAATGTGCACTGAGGAGCAAGATTGCACACTTCCTTGTCGAGACAGTGGTTTATTGTCCTGGGTTTATTGCACAGTCTGAACCCTATTGAACAGGCAATGTCACTTAATATAGAGAGGAGTCTGTGTTTCACTCCAAGTATTTACCATCACTATTTGCAAGGCAACTGATTATGTCAGTCAGTGTATATTGTTTCTATTGTTTTTCCCAAAATGCCTAATTTTTTTAACAAAACATTTAGGCCGAAATTCAATCAGCATTTGCTTTTAACTTTACTTACAATTGATTGTATTTTTTTCCCCTTTTTTCTTGACAAAAACTTTTTGACTTGGTTTTCATGAGTGCTGAACTTGACAAAATGTGCTGATGAAGATAAAAATGAACTCATGCATTTATTTGGGATTCAAAGTTAAGGACAAATGTCTTTTCAAGTAAATTGGCATAATAATAATAATCTATTTTTCTGTTTCAGGTGGGTAAGGAGACTGTTCAGACGACAGAGGACCAGATCATGAAAAGAGACATGCCGCCAGCCTTTATAAAGTAAGCAAGCCTTTAGTCCTGTCGCCAAGCGCTCCGCCTGCTACCTCAATAGCCTCATGTCAGCTAACTGCATGCAGATGATAAAAGAGAAAGGAGCCCTATTCTCGCACAGTGTGTTAAAATAAGGTGCTGATGTCTACGCTAAAGACTGGTCGTACTCTAGCAAAGGTCAGGCACAAAATGTTAAGTGAAGACCGAGTCCTGGCCTTTCCTCATATGAATAATGTATTGGGCCATTTGATTGGACAGCACATGCCTGATCTTAGCTGCCCTTGTGACGAGGTCATTTTTTTCAAGGGGAGGATTGCTCATAATTGATTTAAGTTACAAGTCACGATTGAGGCTTATTATATCCATTGCATTCCAATTCCTGGTGCTATGAAAAACAAATGATTATTTGATAAGAAAATCAATATCAGACCTGGGACATTTAAAAGGTGTAAATGGGCCAAACGTCCTGTTTTTAATCATAAAGCCATCTTTTTTTCCCATTATGTTCACATAATTTCTGATAAGTAAGCAATCAGTGTTTATGTTCAGATTATTGCATTGCAGTTTTGCAATCATATCACCTAAATATTTCCAGCAATATGCAGTAAAACATCAGATTTTTTTTGCACACATACTCCATTATTCATAACTGTAGTTGCTTTATTATTAATGTTTCCCCCAGATCTAAAAATCATTGTCCTAATTAAGCCTAAAACCAAATGTTAATGTACTTTTGTGTGTTTTAATGCTGTTAATATTTAATATTATGCTTGTAGCAAGAGAGCCAGAAAATCTGCAGAAATAATAACCACATGCTCAGTGAAAAGTATTGATTCATTGGGTTCAGTACAGTATGACAAAAGATGCCCACCATTTGAGCCATGTGAATAAGCTGAAAAATGCAGTCTTGTGTGGAAAAACCATGCCACTATCCATGATGTTATAGAGTTTGGTCTTTGAGTATGTCAGCAATATTGTGTGTTGATGGAGACTCATTTTAATAGTTAAGGTCGATGAATTGATTGTGCTGATGAATTCTTGCACATGCATAGTGTAAGTGCTATTCCAGCTGACCCCACTTCTCTTACTAACCGCTTGTGTGGGTGAAATCGAACGCTTCGTAATAAATTCAAAGGCCTGATGAGACTCTTGCTTTTGCAGATGTGGTATTGTATTTATGTTACATCACATAAAAGAAAGCATGGTTCTGTTGAAATTCATTGCTCATTGTAACATCGTGGCGACCTTAATTTTGTTTTATTTTAAGGTGTAAAATATCTTAAGACGGCTAGACAAAGAGTCATGTTGTACTGAGTATCTGAGAAAAGAATAACATTACTTAATATGGCATTTAAACAGGGGAGACTCTCAAAGGACAAAGACAGGCTCATAAATCTGATACATTTCTCTCTCTCAACAGCTGCTCCATGTTAACTTCTGAAACGGTTGTCTACTGAATACATATTGTAAAATCTGTGTTCTTCTGACCTTAAAGGGCTGTCTGCACACACTGTTCTGCCCAGCTGTTCTTATGCTGTGCTTCATATCCTGCTCTATAAGCGCTTAAGAAGATGTTGTGTGGAGAGCAGGTCATTCAGCCCATATAGGTTCATCGTTTACCTACATAGTGTATCCAGCTGAATATATGTCAGTGTGACACAGCCTAGTTTCAGTTTGCTGCCTCCCACCAATATCCTCATCCTAGATGGGCATTTAGCCTCTTCACCTGTCCCACTCCAAATCATTCCAGTAGAAGAGCAACTCTCTCTCTCTCTCTCTTTCTCTGTGTATTGTCCCCCGACAATTTCTTGTTCCCATGTACTTTCATCTCTCTTTCCTCCTCACTCTCTCTCACTCTTTCAATCTACCATGGGAGGAGCACCCCTATCTGCATTCCTGCTAGACAGGGGAGGAAGAGGTGGAGCTACTGAATACCATAAATCACCACGCATGGAAAGAGAGGGTCCCCGTTTGCTGCCACCATCAATCACCACACACGTGTTGGGCATTGGGGAATGCAGCCTTCTCGCTATATATAGCACTGGTGCGGTCCGGCCCCAATGTTACTCACAGGCAGCAGGTTGCTTGGCACGCACTCACAAACTGCATCACTTGGAGTGCCTCCTGCAGGCCGGAGGGGAACAATGAGCCCTCCCTCCATTATCTATCACAAGGCTCCCAGCTCAGCTGAAATACAGATAATTCTTCCCTTTCCAGAGGGATGGCTGAGATGTCTGGCATTCAGGGGAGCAGAGGAAGTAAGCGCTGTGGGAATAAGAACATGTGACATTCCTGGGTGTGTCGCACAACCCCCCACCAGAGTGTATCTGGGGCTCCATTATACAGCTTGGGCTCCTCCGGGCTGCATTATCCAGCCTTCCCTTATTTGTTGAACAGCAGGCTTGTTTAATTCACTGCATCTCCCTTCTACACTCATGGGTAATATGTTCATTCATCATGACCACTCATGGGAGATTCTGTAAAAGGCAGGGGAGCACAGAAATGAGTCATGGAAACAGAACTTCATCTTGTCTTGCACTGCACACACTAGGCAGCAGTGGTTTGCAGTGGTTAAGGCTCTGGCCTAACTAGCACTAGAGAGCACATTACAATTAAATGTTAGTCATGGCTGTTGTGTATAGACCAAATGTAATGTATTTTTAGAAAGTTCGTTTCGGACAGACATCCCAGTGAAATGAATGAATGAGCAATAGAATAAATGCACAAATGAATCTGGTGGTTATAAAACAGCTCTTTGTTTTTATGACAAAATTTCCTGTCTGTTCAATAAATACGAGTTATCCAAGACACAAACAAACAGCCCCTTTGACTGAAACTTGGCAAGGTTGTGTTGCATAGCATTCAGTTTTATTGACAAGGAACAAACAGGTGACTGCCGTACTAGCTTTTTCATGGGAGATATTTCTCACTTGAAAGAAACAAATGTAAAGAAATTTTTCCCTTTCCTCTTTCAGTAAAGCAATATAAACCATCTTGATAATAAAAAAAAACCACTCAAGCTGAAACCTGCATGTGTCCCCTAAATCTTGCCTAACAATCCTGGCCAAGATTGGGTAGAATAGCAGCAAGTTCTGAATGAAAATTGGAGAGACAACGCTATTCATTTTGGTGGAGTCTTTAGTTCAGACTTATTTAGTTGTTGCATTGCACAATTCGACATCAGATTTAGCACACGCTGATTCCAGCGTTGGTAAGTGGCTGGAGTTTTTGGCAGAATGGAATAATTGTGTCATTGTTTGAATGGTTCCATTGCAAAATGGCTTCCCATGGGTAATTCTCATGATGTAAGAAGTTTTTCTCTGGCAGATGCTTCTTTTCATTGATGAATAAAAGAGTAACCAGTTAAAGTAACGTTGTGCTTCGTGTTGCATTACTGGCAGTGGAATTTAAGTCCCTCTGGTCATGTAAGAAATCGATCAGAACAATTTATTTTTATATGGAGCTCCTCACAGAGTGCTGAACAGATGAAAGCATTTGTGAAAATGTGAAAGCCAAGCACAATTCAGTCACTTACCCAGAGTTTCATCCATTGTTCTCTGCAGGGTGGAAAACGCTTGTGGGAAGCTAGTCCAGGCTGCCCAGATGCTGAAGGCTGACCCCTACTCTGTCCCTGCTCGAGATTACCTCATTGATGGCTCCCGCGGGATCCTCTCCGGCACCTCGGACCTGCTACTGACCTTCGATGAGGCCGAGGTACTGTGCACCAAACCACACTGCACCATGCCCACCACACCACCAGGGGCAGTAAGACACATGCCCTTCACAGCACCGAGGTTGTATACCCATAACCCTCAACACTGTCCTTCCAGTGGAGGAGTGCATGTTTCCTATTAGCTGCTGGCAGTGGGAACGGCAGGTGCTGACATGGTTCTCACTGGAGCAATCAGTGCTCGTGGGTGGGAGTTATGTAAGAGACCGTTCACCAGTCACGCACAGCTTTCCAGAGTGGCTCGAACCGGAGGTACCAGTGTTATCAGGGCAACTGGGTGTTTCTCAGTCTCACCCAGAGTTTACATTTTTCGTTGTGTATCCACCTGTGTCTACATGAGTGTTTGCACATGTATACGTATATCCATGTATGTATGTGCATAGGTATGTGTTGGCTAAGTTGTATTAAATGCATGGAAGCTGAGAGTTTAATAATAGAACCAACATTATTAAAAACCCCAGATCAGAAGACTTTTCATCAGATGGCAAGACACACAGCTTTTTTCATGTCTGAGAATTCCAGTTATCTGTTACATCAGGAGCAATGAAAACTGTCCAAGATGGTGCTTATTGTTATTATATTAGAGTACAGTAATTATACATGTCACCAGAAATGTACCAACCACAGTTCAAAATGAAATGTAAAAACTGTTCATTGAATTGTTCTTTTAGAGAGTACATTAGGACCCTGAAGTAATGTGTGACGTGCTGCTTGTGGAGTGGAGTAAAGATAAATGTTCATGGTGGTTCATGGTCATACAAATGTGATTGCTGTAAATGTAATGGCTGGCCTCTTACATAATGTAGTCATGCATGGCTTAATAGCATGGATATGCTCTGTGGAATTTGTATTCATTATAGTTTTCTCCAGCCGTTTCAAAAAAGGACCCATTTTTAAGGTTGAATCTTATCATTGATCCTAACTGTTGAATGTTCCAATTAATAATATTTATATTAATTCCCTGGTTATTTCAGGTTCGCAAAATTATCCGTGTCTGCAAAGGTATTCTGGAGTACCTGACAGTGGCAGAGGTAGTGGAATCAATGGAAGACTTAATAACATACACTAAAAATCTGGGACCAGGTAAGGGTGCTTTTCCTCTGCTTTTCAATGTGAACATATGCAAGATACGCTTTGAATCCTGTTTAGCTTTCTGTTCAGAAGGTTTATACATTCATTTCTCAAATAATAGTCCAAGGATGAAATTCATATACAATACTGTGAATATATGCAATATGTCTGGCCTGATAAATAGATGAATTTCGACACAAAGTGGACTGGGTAAATGTTTTGGTTATACATTATACATGTTTCATTGTATATACATTTCATATTTCAAATATTAAGCATATAAATAATGTTAACTAGTCAAATATCTGGAATAGTGTTTGGGATTGTGTATGTCCAAGGCTTCCCCATGTGAATGTTTCATACTTGACTGTGTAAGTGTATGCTTTGGTGCTTTTTCCAGGAATGACGAAAATGGCAAAGATGATTGACGAGCGTCAGCAAGAGCTCACCCATCAGGAGCACAGAGTGATGCTGGTCAACTCCATGAACACTGTCAAGGAGCTGCTGCCTGTTCTCATATCAGGTGATCACATATCTTCCACAGACACCATGAGCTTATGGGCTTATCTGCAAGGGTGTCGGTGTTGAGCGTCACGTGCTTCGTTGATATGGCAACACAGATGACTGCAGCTGCTAATTTTCTGAACCCTGCTGAGGTTTGAAAGTGTCGCTATGCAGGAAAATGCTACACAAGAATACATACTGCAGAGAACAGGCCATTTAGCCTATCTAGGACTAAATGCACAGCATTGTTATGAAAAAACTCTTACATTGGGCTGCATTTTGTGCTGTATACTAGGTCATTTTCAACTGACTGCTTATTATTTTCTCACTTATAGCTTCCTTCTCAGTTCATCTGTTTGCCAGGATATCTGTTTAGTAAAATGAAGGTTGTAGAACCACTTGCATAGAAGCACATCAGAAATGTAATTTGGATCTCTTGAAATTAATTGATTACCAGTTGAAAGAATATGATTCCTTTTAATGTCTGGAACCATTACTTAAACATAATGTGTTTGGATGACCATCCAACACAGATGTTGATGACTCTGAGATTCTGTTGTGGTTGTGGCCTGTAAAATTGAAGCCACTATCAAACCTATTTTTTCCCTTCATTTCCCCCTTTTTACAGCTATAAAAATCTTTGTGACAACAAAGAGTGCACAGAGCCAAGGTGTGGAGGAAGCACTGAAGAACCGCAACTTCACCTTCGAGAAGATGAGCAGCGAGATCAATGAGATCATCCGTGTTCTGCAGCTCACCTCATGGGATGAGGACGCCTGGGCCAATAAGGTACAAGGCTGTCATTCACTCACTTATTTCAGCTAATCAAAATGTTCTGCTTTTCACCATAAAACGTAATCACTGGATTAAAAAAATCTAATAGGGTATAATAATAATAGGGTCCCTTTTTGGTGTCATGGACAAAGGACAAGCAGCAATTAACCACATGTTCATTGTAAAGTACCAGCATCATGCTGGTAGAGCTTGCAGACCACATGGGGGTTTCGTTCACATGCATTGTTTTCTCACGCCTTGCCTACAGCCCACAATACTTAATGGCAGGACTGGAGCATAGAAGCTGCTGATTAGCAATGATCTTATTTACCTTTTTTAATCATTTAAAATATCATTTTATCAACGGATGCATATGTGCCAACAGTAAAATATTTTATTTGTCACTGTTTACTGTAAGTGTAATGGGTAAATTCTGTAAATATACTGTGTAGATGTATACCTTGAACGAATGAATATACTGTGTGGTCTTAGCATTTATGATAATTTGCTTCACGCTTTTAGAAAAAGGAGCTATTTTTTAAGTAATTTATCCATTGCCAGTTTTGCTATTTTGTCATTTTAAGGTTGATCTCAAGATCGGCATGAAATGATTTGTGCAGGCATTCTGTGTATAATATTTGTTACCTTTCCCTCTTTGACTTTAATGTCTTCCTGCTTAGCATGCTGCGTATCTTTGCCCATGTCATTCTATATGTCAGGTGCTCCTGAACTATACCTTTCCTCTTTTACTTTGCCACTTTTCCATTTGCTCAGTGCTTCTGACTTGTTAAACATTTGTGTTTTTGTTCTTCCTTTTCTATACTGTTCTTTTGTCCCCTGTAGAAGGTAAGCCTACCTCTCTCCCCCTTCGTGCCGCATGTCTGCTAGATCTGTGTGCCGTGTGCAGACGGTCTTGTGCCATGCAGTTGCTTCTGTGTGCTGTCTTTAGTATTGTTGCCCTGAAAGGCAGAATATGGGTGAAATAGCCCCTGGCCTGAAGGATGAGTGAAAAACCATGTGTGTATACAGCATCTGCATTGCAGTTGTATAGATGCTGTATTTGGAAATGTGCTGAAAATATCTCTTATTTGTTTTTTGGGTTTACTATTTTTGTGTGTTTTATTTTTGTCATGTTTTAAGATTAACTACAGTGAATGTTTTGTGTTCCTTTCTCCCACCATAGGCTCCAGTTTTAGAGAGAGAGGGAATATTTATCCATTTAACACCTGCTTCTTTTCCCTTGGCTTCAGCTGTAGTGAAACTCCTTGTCTGATACTCAGACAGTTCTTTGTGTCTGTGGGAGGGAAAATTATATTTCCTTGCTTCACTCCTTCATCTCAGAGAGATAATTTAGTTTGTTGGCAGTTTTTCCTCTGATAAACTCAGTCAAGCTCACTCTCTGTCTCCACTATAATACATACTTATACATTCTGCACTCTAACAAATGTGGAACTGATTGAGGTCTTTCTTCATATGAGCTAAACCGTATTTCCCAAATCTTGAAAAAAACATCCGCTTTTGCCATGTCGGCACATTAGAAGTAGAATTTTTCATTCAGTATTTTCTGTGTGGCTTGAATATCAGTAATTTTTTTAAAAAAAAAAAAAAATCATCAGTACCATTTGGAAAAGTCATCATCTGGGAGTTTGGCTGGATGGAGATCCAAAACCAAATACCATAAACTGACTGTTATTTAAGAATGGTAATGCTCTATTGAGAAACCTAGGCTAGATCATTTGTCCTTATTCATCTTCTCATTGGACATAGTCCATTCGGTTTGTTTAAATGCAGGCTGTTTAAATTGACCCACAACTTGACATCCTCCTAAATTGTGGGAGAAGGGTGCACATGATAAAAATCAGCAATAGATTCCATGTTTGGTTTCCTGTGCATTTTTATCCTTTTCATCAGCTAAACCAGGGTGATTGCAGGGGACACCCTCCTCTTGTGCAGTGATATCTGACTTGTCTTCAGCGAATGCTCGAAATGCCCTTCCAAACCCCTCCTAACCTGCATTACTAACCTCATTACTAACCTTCACTGCAAGGTCCCCATGGATGGGGTCAGGAATCCCTCTTCCTGTTTCGATCTGGAAGCCTGACACTGATGGATTTCGCTCCCCAGAGGCCTGAGCATGTCTGCTCATCTCAGGCCTGACTCATTCGCTCAGCCTGTACCTCAGCACAGCTGTCCGACAGGCCTGCTCCTCACTAACCCATTCAGGCTAACACAGTCCTTGGTTTTCCTCATTTCACTCAACTCCGCGAGCATGTTTTGTGGTCCTGCCATCTCAAATGCTGCGTGGCGTGCTGGTGTGCTCTTCCAGTGACCTTGAGCGATACCACAGAGGTTTGCGATTGTCCTTGCAGAAAAAACAGATTTGCAATGTCAGCAGTATTGTAGTTTCACAGAGGAAAAAGATCTGCATCCCTGAAAGGTTACCTGTGGATATTTTAAGTAAAAATGATGGCGAAGCCTCAGTATTTTGCTGTTTGAGTAATGGAACTGATCATTCTCTTTCACTGAAAATTTGTTTAGAACAAAATGTGCTTGCTAATTTGTGTGTTTTGGATACACATTTTGTGACTTAATTTTTAACATATAACATTTTTATACATAATGATATATGGATAATGAAATTATTATTCAGAGGAAATTCTCCAAAATTGTCAGTTGTGTTCCTTTTCATTTCATTTCCAGTTTCATCTGTCAATACCTGCCCCTTAGCTTGTTGATCCCAAATTCGCTAGTAATTGTCTGCTTCATGGGGTCAGATCAGCCAAACCACTTCTCACAAAGCTACAGCTATTTTCAAGCCCTTTGATGCTGAATAACTTGGACAGATTGCTTTATTTCCATTTGCTCAGAGGAAAATATAATTAATTGCAGATTCTTTTTCTGGAGCACTGAATACAATTTGGAATTGAAAATCCACACACAGACTGTGCATTGAGCAGGAACTTTTATTTCCGTTTGCAATTTTTACTGAAATGTAAGTGCAGGGTAAAACATGTTATTGACTGATGATGTAATAGGCACATTAAAGGGGATGTTTTTTTTTTTCTCGCTTAAAGCAAGTCTCCTTCTCCTAATACAGCTGAGACCCCTGTTTCAGCTATGAGTAATGTTAATGAACTGTTTTAAATACCAGTTTTCTGGTGCAAGTTGTTGGTACATGTTCAGTACCTCATCATGAATTGGCACTATTTTTAACTAAACTTTAGTTAGTTTTCAGTAAAAGAAAAGATGCTATCATCTGGATAGGAAGAATGTGTTGGAGTGATTACAGAGGGGGACGTTTAATCTTGCATTCGAATACAAACATGGCAACATCCTCTTTGGATTCACTGCACTAGGGGATGACTCAGTCATGCTGACCACAGCTAAAAAATGTTCACCAAAAAAGGAAATGACTGTTGAGTGCTTCACAACACTTACACAAGTCTCAAGATGAGATGGCACTGTAAAATAGAACTATTGTAGGGTAGTACAGTGCTCAAGGGAATCTTCAAAAAGTGCATCTATTCAGTTATTTTTTAAAAATGCAATGAATTGTGTTGAAGACCGTCTCTGTGGGCTGATCTTATGTAGTATGACTGAGCTCTGTTATCTATGATAAAAAGCTGTTCAATCCCAGCCTGTAGCCTTGCTTTATAAACAAAGATGTGTGAGAAGTTGCTCATCATGCATTCACCTGTGCACTCTGTGTGGGTGATGGAAGTGACATGAGCTGCATCACACAATAAGGGCCTTTGTTTTCATGTTTTTATAACGTTGTGCAAAGCTCTTCATGCCTCTGCATTACCATACCAGTCCTACTGGCCACCTACTCCATCCCCCCTCGTTACAACATTATCATTTAATATAAGTGTTTTTTTTTTTTTTTAAGCTATTTCTTTATCAGCATGACAGCCATTTCTTCAGGTGTGAAGTGAGCACATCCTTCACCGTGCCTGTGTCTCTTCAGTCATTGTGGGTGGGGGGAGGGTTTGGCTGAAACTGCCTTTCTGCCAGCAGTTGCCTCTCTCTCACAGACAGGAGTGCAGGCAATGGCTGTGCTTCGGTCTGCCCTGAGCGCATGTGATAACAGCCATGCATGGGTCGTAAATTCTCTCTGGTGGAGGTTATGGAGTGGGGGGTGGGCGGTTCTGCTTCTACATTCAGCAGGAGAGCATGGGGAACAGAAAATGACCTCTCAAAGCCCTGACGCTAAGAAGCATAAATACAATCGTTATTGACCCAGCTGTATCAGGTAGAGGGGAGAAATGGTTAGTCAAACCGCCCCTCAGCTGCCAGCTTGCAGCGACGCGGTTGTTGGTGTGGTTCGACTGGGCGCTGTTTAGCCCTTGCCCTTCTGCACATGAAGGACAAAGTCACTGCAGTGCTTCTAAAACATGCACACAAAGCAATGTCTGCCACAGGAGAGCAGACAGTCCATGACAATGAAACTTGATGAGAAAGCTTCTAAGAGAGTGATTTTCATAAATAATTTAAAAGCTCGCTGCCTGTTGTAGTTTTAAGTGTACATGAAGTAATGTTAATAAATGATTGTTTTATCTTGGCATTCGGCTTTCTTTTCTATCAAGGACACTGAGGCTATGAAGAGAGCTTTAGCGCTTATCGACTCCAAGATGAACCAAGCCAAAGGCTGGCTGCGGGATCCCAATGGCCAACCAGGTAATCAAGATTAGCGTCCCCACATGTCTCACCCTAAAAGTGTAACCTTCACATGGGAGATGAGTGACCCTTAATGGCACAGAGCGTGATCACACTCCCACTTGCCCATGCAGCCAGCCTGTGGCACATCCAAGTAACTGAAACTACAAAATCCAATTTCACATGCTCTGTGAAGTTTTGTGGAGAAGGAGTGAGTGAGTTCAAGATCAAGCAAAGTTAGCAGGCTGTTTGATGATGTTAGAGGGTGCAGGTGCCTGTGTTGCCATCACGGCTGCCACTAACAGTGTTGACGCTGTGTGCACTTGCCTTGTGTCAGGGGACGCCGGGGAGCAGGCCATCCGGCAGATCCTGGATGAGGCCGGGAAGGTCGGGGAGCTGTGTGCAGGAAAGGAGCGGAGAGAGATCCTGGGCACGGCTAAGACCTTGGGGCAGATGACCGATCAGGTGTCGACCTGCGGGCCAGGTACCACCCACTGACTGGAAATTTTTTTATATAATATGACTCTAAAGTTATTATCTATACGCAAATATCTTTTGGCAAGGAGCAAATCAATGACATAAAGATGAGGGGGGTAGAGGTTGCTCATACGAGCGTAATGCGTTCATCATTAGAGCAGTCTTAATGCCTGTACAGGGAGCGCACACAGCTTGGTTATCCCCAGTACACCACTGTATAAAGATATCATGGGGATCATTTGCCTTGATACTACACAACAATGTCCTCTGTGATTATGTCAGTCAAAAGAGGGGCATTAAAAAGTGAGATTGATATCTCCAGGGTCAGACACTGCGTTAACCTATCATTCATTACTGGCACTGAAAAAAGCAGATTACAGGAAGCTGCCTACTGTTTAATCTCAAATCTCTGGTGCTTAAATTAACAACTGTACTCAAGCTGTGATGGGCTCAGGCCTTGTTGCTTAAAAAGCAGAAAAATGAGAGTTAAAGTAAGACGAAACAAATGTCTGGTTTGAGTATCATGCTTTAGTAAGATTACTTGGTATTAGGTGACTGCTGTATTGATATGATGTGGTAATTGTGTGCTCTCAGAGGGCAGGGTGCCACGCCTGTGGCCATGCAGAAGGCCCAGCAGGTGTCCCAGGGCCTGGATGTCCTCACGGGGAAAGTTGAGAATGCAGCTCGCAAGCTGGAGGCCATGACCAACTCAAAGCAGGCCATTGCCAAAAGAATTGATGCCGCACAGGTGAGTCTTCTCCTGCTGCCCGGTTGTAGTCCTAACAAGTTGAGCTGGTAAAAAGCATGAGAAATTGTAAAACTTTGTGCTGCATAATGAAAAAAAAGATGTATGCCTTGTCACTGACTTTCTTTAGGATACATAAGGTTCACAAATTCTTAAGACCTGAATTGCCAGTGATACAAATAGCAAGCTGACCTATTTAGTTTTGGGAAAACATTTATCTACTTTTTGCCTTTTGTCTGGTGGGCATTAAAATACGTACTGTCACATGTTACATGTGTTGGTCACAGAATAGAAGGGTCAATTTACAATCCACTATTGATTGGAAAATTGATTAGCAGACTCGTTAGCCTGTCTGCTGTGCCTTTGTGATGGATGGGTAAAACGTGCTCCCCTTCAGAACTGGCTAGCTGACCCTAACGGTGATCCAGAGGGAGAGGAGAACATCCGCGCCCTCCTGGCTGAGGCCAAGAAGATCGCCGACTTGTGTGAGGACCCCAAGGAGAGAGAGGACATTCTGCGCTCAATGGGAGAGATCGCCGCCCTCACTGCCAAGCTGTCCGAACTGCGGAAACAGTAAGCGACTTGAAGCATCTGTGCATTGGCCCATATTCCCATGTCTCTTTGCCTCATTTGATATGCTGGGATCACTACTCTGTGATTTTAGCAGATCTGGGTCAAATCAATATTTGAAATACTTTAACCATTTAGGCACCAGTGAACTTCCCAACTTCGATGACTGACAATTAAAAAGTCTTGTACATTTTATTTCATAACATGTTTCATACTCGGTGAGACACCAGACTTATAATAAATCATCACTGTTGCAGACATATTAGTTATAGTGTTTGTTACCAGGACAAGTAAAAGAGTACATTGGCTGTAATTGTAGAAAAAAAGAAGTACCTAATGTTAGTCTGTGTGAGTCAGTGTTTTGCAGTTCTAAAACCCATATCTGGTGGTTTTGACACCTCTGTATGTGGTGCATAAGCACTGCAACACTCTGCCTTCACATTTGCTGCGCATCCCTCTGTCTCATTGTTATTTTTACACCACCCCTACATGATGATGGAGATTAGACACCCACACAGATGACATGAGAAGGCTGTAATGTTCACAGGGGTAAAGGGGACACACCTGAGGCCAGGGCCTTGGCCAAGCAGATCGCCACGGCGCTGCAGAACCTGCAGTCCAAGACCACCAGGGCTGTGGCCAACAGCAGGCCCGCCAAGGCAGCAGTCAACCTGGAGGGGAAGATCGAGCAGGCCCAGCGCTGGATTGATAACCCCACCGTGGATGACCGTGGAGTGGGTGAGTCTGTCAGCCCTTTCTCCTGCCCTCCACTATAACAGCAACAATAGCTGCGAAGGCTCCCATGTTCATGTCTGCTGTTTCCCTTCCAGTACATTCCACAACACTCCCTACCATGTAATTACCTCTTTAGCAAGGCTTGTTTGTGGAACAAAGTGTGCAAAATCCACAGCTTTTTATACGTTCCTTTCACAGACAGGATTAGAAGTTCTACTTCGTGTGAGCGTGACGTCTAGAGTATTCACCAGGAAAGGCGTGACTTAACTGCAGTTCTGGGAATAAAAAAAAAAAAATCGTTAGCAGCAAATAGAGGGTTTACAGATTCAAATCATGGAAAATACATAGCTTTTTTATGCTTCACTATTGACCAAATATTTCATTATTGCTTTAGTAAATATGAAGTTATATTGATATATTATGAAATAGATAAAATGCATGGACCTAATATGGACCCATATGGGCTTCTCCTCAGTAAATAAATAGTGTTGAATAAACAGCATAATTTGGACTGGAGTGAAACATGAACAGAGAGGGGTGAATGTCACCTCTGATATAGATTAATGGAATTAATTCCACATGCAGTGCAGAGCACCATGACCCTCAGTGATGAATACAGGTAGCTGTAGCCATTTAAATATAACATTGACTATTGTCCCTTCAGAAGGAAATTTGCCATAGCCTTCAAATTGCAACGTGAAACATTGAAACATGGCACTTAATAAAATATATAACAATTGAAAGTGTAAGTCAGAAGTTCTCAGTGTCTCCTGCATGAGTGTGTATGCGTGTGGGTGCTTTACTTCCATGGGACTCCATCCTGAAATCCTGCTGTCCTGTGTGTGTCTCCAGGCCAGGCTGCGATCCGCGGGCTGGTGGCAGAGGGCCGTCGTTTGGCCAATGCCATGGTGGGGCCGTACCGCCAGGAACTGCTGGGGAAGTGCGAGCGTGTGGAGCAACTGATGGCCCAGCTGGCCGATCTGGCAGCGCGGGGCGAGGGAGACTCCCCTCAGGCGCGAGCCGTGGCTGAGCAGCTTCAGGAAGCCCTGAAAGTGAGACTCAGTCCACCCTCATGTGTGGTCAAGTGCTCCCCCTGCTGGCTGTATGGCATCACTGAGTCTAGCTGGGGTTTTACCTCATACTGTCCACTTCCATTACCATCCTAAACAGTGACATCATTGAGTTTACTGGCCCTGCTGAGTCTTTTATTCCCAGCATATATTCATCACTCACCAATATAAACACTGATTGAAAGACTTATAATTTTGTGCAAATCTTGAAGTAAATCAAATTTTTTTTAAAAATTGAGAGATTTGAATTCACATTCAGCCTAAAGTCTATGTCAGACTGTACTACATACTACATACATACTACATATTTGAGTGGTGTATTAACTCATTTGTTGCATGTATGTAATTTGCTCCACTGGATTTATGGTCTCTTAATTATTAATGTTACAGATTTTTTTACAGTTGCTTGAATTTTGTCCTGTCAGGACCTGAAAGGGAAAATGCAGGAGGCAATGACCCAGGAGGTGTCAGACATCTTCAGTGACACCACCACTCCCATTAAACTGCTGGCAGTGGCAGCCACCGCTCCCCCTGACGCCCCCAACCGCGATGAGGTCAGCACCGCGCCCTGGTCTCACCCCACTGCGGACTGACTGACTCACTGGCTGAGTCACATTCATGGCTTTCACACATGGCTCTTAGATGCATTTTCTATGTCCACCTGTTTTAGTCTCAGGCTTTGTTTGCTCTGTTCTGTCAGGTGTTCGATGAAAGAGCTGCTAACTTCGAGAATCATGCCAACAAGCTGGGTGCCACAGCGGAGAAGGCAGCAGCAGTTGGAACGGCCAATAAGAGCACAGTAGAGGGAATCCAAGCAGCTGTGAAGTCAGCCAGGGAATTAACACCACAAGTATGAGACAGTCATGCATCCTTAGGGCAGGGTGCTGGCTCTTTGGCCAGGCCCCTGTGTGTGAGAATATGTGTAAGAGTGTCTGTGCCAGTATGTGCCACTGTGTGCATTTCAACTACAACACTACTGTATGTGCCCCTCCAACATGGATTCAAGTGTTCAAGTCCAGGACACTTAAAGTGGATTTCATGCATATTTGAAACATCTGGTCTGGCTTGTTATTGTTCCAAAAAGGGAAAGTGGTATGAGAAAACCTCCTGATGTTTCTGATTTGAATACATTCATTATTTTTTTTCCCTTGCATAACATGTTTACGTAACTGGCCGCACAGATATTTATCTGCATTCTTGGCCTATAATTTTGGGACAGTGTAGATATATAGTTTTGTGACAGTTTTTGATAGCCTTCAAAGTTGGAGATGCATATTGAGTGGTTTTGCAATTCTGAAGGGAATGCAGTGAAGGGAAGTGGAGTCTTCTCATTTCATGGTGTGGAATTCAAACAGTCTAGTGCTGTGGCTATTATAAAATAAGCCTCTCTCAGTCATACAGGGACTGGCTTGAATTAAAACCTCAGAAAGAATACTCATGTTTTTCTCCACAGTTGTTAAATTTGGCAAAGACATGCTCAGTTGTCTCGTAATTGACACTGTTAATTGTCTGTTTGTCTCAAAGGTTGTCTCAGCTGCTCGCATTCTGCTCAGAAACCCAGGAAACCAAGCTGCTTATGAGCACTTTGAGACCATGAAGAATCAGTGGATTGACAATGTTGAAAAAATGACTGGTAAATGGTTTTTTCTCCTGTATTTAGGTTTTTTTTTCTTAAATGCATAAAAAATGTTAACCATTTGTATGAGATTACTGTCATGTTTTTGCAAATAGTTACCTCTCATGGTGAAATACACAATACAGGATGTAACACTAAGTAATCTGGACTAAAGTTTGAATTAAAATGGTTTTCTCCAATTATTTCTACAGTTATTCTTTTTATAATAATTGTATCCTGCTTTGTATGGTATCATATTATTCATCTGATTTTCTATCTTTATTAAAATTAAAGCTAAAAAAATATTTTAAAAATGATATTACAATGTGAGTCTTGTTATTGTAGTAAATCGTGTGTGTGTGTAAATTGAAAATGTATGTAATGTATAAATTATTTTTGTCTGCTTTTTTAACAGGTAAGCTGGCAGCTGTGTCATGCCATTGAGCTGTTGTGTTTTCTGTCCTCAGGGTTGGTGGATGAAGCCATTGACACCAAGTCCCTGCTTGATGCCTCTGAGGAGGCCATCAAGAAGGACCTGGACAAGTGCCGCGTTGCCATGGCCAATGCCCAGCCCCAAATGCTGGTTGCCGGGGCTACCAGCATTGCCCGCCGGGCCAACCGCATCCTGCTGGTGGCCAAAAGGGAGGTGGAGAACTCAGAGGACCCTAAGTTCCGGGAGTCAGTGAAAGCTGCTTCAGATGAGCTCAGCAAAACCATTTCCCCCATGGTCATGGATGCCAAGGCTGTGGCAGGGAACATCCAGGACCCAGGTACTGCACACTATGGGACCTGCCCTTCATCTCCATTAAACCAGTGTCTGTCAGCTTCCGATAGGCTCTGCTTTCTTTTGGTTCTGCCTTACCCTACACAGTAAAATATCCAATCATAAGTTATGAGAAAGTTTAAGTCCAATGGGTATAAGCTTTCTCCTATCAAAGTTAATCATACTTTATTAGACGTGATTTAACACTGAGAATTGTACTGTGCAGATATGTGTTTGCACTGTGATTCTGGGAGCTTAGTGGTTATGGGGATGAATACTCTACTGTGAGTGCTCTAACACTGGGCTAATTGTGTCTGGCCAATGAGACGCACTTATTAAATGAATGTGTTCCCTCCCTTCTGTCACTGACAGCCTTGCAGAAGGACTTCCTGGACTCGGGCTACAAGATCCTGTCCGCTGTGGCCAATGTGCGGGAGGCCTTCCAGCCACAGGAGCCTGACTTCCCACCACCTCCTCCCGACCTGGATCAGCTGCATGTGAGTCTACAGCCAAATCAGATATTTGTATTTGCTCATCAGAGGCTTTTATATTAATAAAATATATGCTGTTCTTTACTATGGCTACAAATTAACTGAAGTAATTTGTAGGTTCATCCCTGGAGAGACCAAGATTCTTATGTTGAGGAAATGATGAAGGAACTTGAGGGAACTGAATTCAAACCCCTTGTCTTTGTAGCTTAACGATGAGCCAGCTCCACCCAAACCCCCTCTTCCCGAGGGTGAGGTGCCACCCCCCAGGCCCCCTCCCCCAGAGGAGAAGGACGAGGAGTTCCCAGAGCAGAAGGCGGGTGAGATGGTGAGCGAGCCCATGATGGTGGCCGCCCGCCAGCTCCACGACGAGGCCCGCAAGTGGTCCAGCAAGGTCAGTAAGCACAAGTCTCATAAGCTCAGCCTGCCCATTCTGTACCAGTGCTACACCAACATATACCCATAAACATATAAGCTAGTTCGATAGGCCTTGGCTACATAAATAAAGGATTGTTTTACTTGTACATAAAACAAAAAACTTGAAATCTTACAATTTTGTGTATTTCCAGACAGTGTGCTGGCTTGTCAGTTGCAGTGCAGCGATGTCTCAGTTTCTGCTCTGAGCAGGCCTGAAGCTGTATATTTTCAAAAAATACAACTGGGTAATTGGCTAAGGTACATTACCATGAACAGATTCACATTTTATCCAGAAATTTCTACATTGCATTAATTTTCCTGTGTTCACATTGAAATATTATTTACATTTTAATTCCTGCACATAATTAGGTTATTTAGGCTCAGCAATCCATTCTAGTACAATTTAGTTTACTTTGTACTGTTCCTAATGATTTCGTTTAGTGGTCCAGTAACACTGTGTCTCATTCTTTAGCATTAAAAAAGCAGGTTAAGAAATGATGAGTTTGGAAAAGGCTCTCCTGTTTCTATGAAACAAGACCTGTTAGGCTGCTCAATATTGTGTGTTGTATAATTCTGTGGAAGCAATCATCATGTCCTGGAATTGGAGGATCTAAAGCCTGTATCCAATTTCAGGATAGATGGAGCTGTCATCTTGGATGTGTTTGTATAATGGACATCTAACCTGTTAATTTCCAACCTTACCCTTACTCGTGTTTCATATGTCCTCCATAAAGGCTGCCTGGGCTTAATTTACTTGTGTTAGTGAATCAGTACTGATAAAGTGAGATGAATTGGCCTGTTTGTAGAGTTTTTCATTATTTTTCTTTCTGAGGGAAGTTGTTGGCAGGGTTGTTGTCTGTCTCAGGGAATGGCCATTCTTGATGTTCAGTTGGCAAACATGTTCAGATAATTTTCTTTTCTCTTAAGCTTGTTTTGGTCAGATACGTCCTTGCATGAACAATTCACAATTTTAGTTGTTACTGCTACGTCATGGTTTCTTTAAGGCAGCATTTGCAGCGTGAAACAGGGCAAGATAAGTTGTTGGGTTAGTTTTTCAGAGAAACCGAAAGAAGACAGTTTCTTTCAGTTGTGGTCGCAAAACACCAAGAGCTGGTCACATACAACATTAAGTTTCAGCTGTCAGAAAAGTCTTTTCTTTCATGACCTTTAAGCATGACAGTGAAAGGTGTGAGGGCTCAGACATTTCAGAGTGTTTTTAAAAAGGTGTTTCTTAACCACATTATTTCATGCAAGTGCAGTGGCTTCTCCTGGGTGAATCTACCATATTTCCTTCCTGTGTGGCCTTGCTTTGTCTGCGCTGGCTGCTTGTCTTTTCTCTGTACTCTTGCTGTTGCTTTAAGACCCATGGTTGCCCCTCTCCAAATCTCTCTCTTGTCCCTTGCTTAATGCCAGCCTTTAGGCAGGCTAAATCAGAACTTCTTGGCTATGAATGCTTCTCTTTGTCTCTGCCCTGCATGGGTCTGTTCTCCAACCCTTTGAGCTTCACCAAGTGCTCCTTGGAAGTGCAGTGTGTGGCTGGAGCCCGATGTGCCTCAGGGGCCTGAGGCCTGGTGTGCCTTTTCTGTTCCCTGAATGTTCCCACAGAGATGGCAGGCTGTAAATGGATGCATATGTGGCAGAGAATATTTCTGTTTGAAACTCATGTCACGGCACCAGTGCAATATGTCTACAGATGTTCACATGTACTTCCCCTCCTCAATTGTCACAGTTTTTTACCCATTGGATTTTTAAATGGAAATGGACTTTGTAAAGAGACATTCAGATTTAACGAGTAAAACTATTTTGGTCAGCATAGTTGATAACATGACACAATGTCTAATACTAAAGATGAATACTCACTTTTATCATAATCCATAAGACAGTGTTTATTTTAATACTATGTATTTTACACCTAACTGTATCTAAAGAATCATTCTTTTCTTATGTACTATGTACAGCTATATAAAGTTTATCCCTCAAGTTTACAAATACAGCTTTAAATCAGAGAACACAAACATATCCCTTAATAGAGCTGGATTTGCTCTAGGTGGTGTTTGTTCCTTAAGCCTGTCCCATGTTCCTTATGCATCCAGGGCCCCTGGAAAATGAAGCACCAGTCTGTCATCATGCCGTTTGTTGTCATGCTTTGTGTGTGTTGCTTCTTGGGGCCCATGGCTCTCTGTCCTGCTCTGTAGAGCTCTTGTCCTGTTTTCCCATCCTTGGCCCCTCATATCGACTCTCTCCTTGTCTTTCCATGCGGGCCTTCCAACACCTCTTCCTCCTCCTCTTCCTCTTCTCCCTCCTACTCCTCGCCACCCAGCCTGGAGTCATTGACGGTTTTGAAACCGCCATGGCAGGTGTAGATATGTTTGCTGGGGACGATGCGGATGTTGATTTCAGCCTCCTCCAAGAGTACGAAGATGATTATGAACCCGAGCTGCTTGCAATGCCCAGCAATCAGCTCGTTAACCAGCCCATGCTGGCGGCCGCTCAGGCCTTGCATCAGGAGGCCCGCAAGTGGTCCAGTAAGGTACTCCCTGCTCTTCCACCGGCCACAGCTCCATCTGCATCCAGCCGCTGGAGAACATTGACCCAGCCTTGTTGTCACATCACTCTTGAACCCTTTGGCTGGGTGCCCATGACTGTTTTTGGAATGATGATTTGGGTTTTTTTTCACACCTCTTGGACAGATTGATGCTGGCCTCACGAGTATGTCACTGCTCCTTCTTTTAAGTCTTTATTTAGTCCTGTGGTCCAAAAGCAAAGAGAGAGGTGCTCTCTTGCTCATCCGCGACTGCTTCTTTATGATGCGCTTTACCAGGCTGTGAAGCCATGGATGACGGACAGTTTCTCAGTGTCTTTGGATCATGTTGTTTGAAGTTATGTCACCTGTCTGTTTGCTTTGTACATGTTCACTGTTTATGTAGTTTTTACACACATCTTTACAAAATTAACAAAATTAACCCTTTGAAAGACAATTGTTGAAATTAACACACTAACATAAAAAGGAAGAGTATCTGCCTTTTTTGTACTTAAATGTATCACAAAAAATATGAAGGTAAATACTAATTTTATTCTTGATCTGTAGGACTCACTGATTACTTATTGAAATAAGTATTGGCATGGGGTTGCTAACACCATCTATTTTATACTTGTGGCAGACATTCTTCCTTTATCAGTTTTTGAGTACTAACACTTACACATATTGCTTGTTGCACAATGAAAGAGTGTTCACAAAAATTTCTTGTTGCATATGTTGGATGTGAGTATGTGTTTCTCTTGTTCAAAATTGTGTCATTCTGATCCCTTGATTATTTATGGTCAGACAACAAATGTTTGAAGTCTCCTGTTTAATGATATGATCATAACTAGTAAAGGCTATGTCCTTTATTTTAGGCAGGTGTATGTTATGTAGCAAGAGTGGTTTCATTTAAATAACGTAAGGTTTATTAGTAACATTTTGAAGGGAGTTCATTCAACTAATATAATTAGCTAAGAAGAGGAACAGATGCAATGTTCTTTATATAGGTAAAAATGCCACATTTTCCTGACCTCCTTGTAACATTAAAACTTAATTTATACATTTCAATAAGTACCACCATGGGAATAAATATTGGAACATCCTATAAGTTTTATTATTTGTTAATGATGTCTTTATGGTGCATTTCTTATAGGGTAATGACATCATTGGAGCAGCCAAGCGAATGGCTTTGTTGATGGCAGAAATGTCCCGACTGGTGCGCGGTGGGAGTGGAAACAAGCGCGCCCTCATTCAGTGTGCCAAGGACATCGCCAAGGCCTCAGATGAGGTTACCCGGCTGGCCAAGGAGGTGGCCAAGCAGTGCACTGACAAAAGGATCCGCACCAACCTGCTGCAGGTGAGCGGCTCTCCACTGCACAGAGTAACAACAACCTCCAAAAGTCTGTGTCCAGCTCACATCTTCATTTATGTATATATGATCAGATGAGTAAATGATTTATTTGATACTTTTTGGCATAGAGATTTGAGCAAATACAGCAAATAAAGCTTTCAGAAGTTAAAACTGACATTTCTTTGCTCTTATTCCTATTTTAAAGAGCGTTTCAGAAATTTGGAATGAAATTTTTTAAGAATTAATTTTTCTGCTATTCATTACTGGATTATCTTAGAGGCTGTGGACTAAGGGTTACCTTCCCGATTCATATGTTGAATAAATTTGTTCGTTTTAAAGGGTTACTGATTATGATTCTTGTAAGGCAAGCTTACAACAAATTACAGGATATTTTCTCTTTTTTTTTCACTTGAGGTGTGCGAGCGTATCCCCACCATCAGTACACAGTTGAAGATCCTGTCCACGGTCAAGGCCACCATGTTGGGTCGGACCAACATCAGCGAGGAAGAGTCTGAGCAGGTAAGGCAACAAAAAAAGGCATGGGCTCTCTTTGCCTTTGTTTGTCAAGGTTTGTCAGACAATGTGAGGCAGAATTTCATTTCTCTGTCTGGAAGCCCTCACCATAAAAATGTGTGTATCAATTCTCACAAGCTGCAAAAAAGAACTGGTGCTGTATGTAATTAGCAATACAGGTTGAGTATCCCTAATTCGAAATTCTGAAATCCAAAATGCTCCAAAATCCAGAAAACTCCACACCTGACCTCACTTGCGTCCTTTTCATTGACAGATTAAAAATAGGAAACTGTTAAAGTGGGTCACCAGATATACTTGGGTGGCCAGTAATATACCGTGGTGATAAAGCCTATGTGTGGGGAAACACTTATGTATATGCAACTATTCCAGAAATCGAAACATTTCTGGTCCCAGGTGTTTCAGATAAGGGACACTCAACCTGTATAACAGCTTTTGCTTTTTCTATCCTGTATTGGCTGTAAGCACCTGATGCATAGCTCAGCCCAGCTGTTTGCTGTAGAGCAACAGTACTTCTCTCTAAAGCGGTGAACTCTGACCAGAGGGTGTCTTTGTTATGGACCAAGATGTTCTTCATGTAGCTGCTACTTCTTGCACAGGATGCTCAAAGTAAAGACTTTCCTCTCCCATTCTTCTCCCCCCTCAAAGGCTACAGAAATGTTGGTTCACAATGCCCAGAACCTGATGCAGTCTGTGAAGGAGACTGTGAGGGAGGCAGAGGCAGCTTCCATCAAGATCCGGACGGATGCTGGGTTCACCCTTCGCTGGGTCAGAAAGACCCCCTGGTACCAGTAGGCGGAGCTACCATTTCCCAGCCCATCACATTAAAGAAGATGTACCAGAGTGGGCGGACACTCCCAACTGAACAGCAAAGTTCAATGAAAAAGTTTCTCTCAACCTTCCCTAGAACTCTGTATACAAGAAAAAAGTAACATATGCATTAATTCCTTTGGGATTTAAGTTTCATTTTCAAAGGTTTGCTGCAGAGCTACCTTCAGCAACAACCATGCAGGAATGTACACTAGGAGACAATCCAATCAAGCAAGATATTAACTAGTATAGATTTTTACTGGGAATTTACTTTTTGATAATGTAAAAAAGAACATTATTTTTTGGTATTTTTGGTTTTGAGAGTTTATGCAAAATCCCAGGTCTATATTTTCTGAGTGGAATTTCTATTTTGGTATCAAGGAGAGTTGCAACGTTTTTTCTACTAATGTCTGTCTCACTCTGCAGGAATAGAAGAGTTACTTTTGAAATGAACTGTATTCAGCAGTGTCAATTTCAAGATTTTCTTCATTGCTAATTTTTATACATTTTTAATGGCTATTTACTTTTAATTATTTCTGTACTCAGAAATATCACCTTTGCCTATACAAGCAGAAAAACAAACAGGGAATTTAAATGAATATACAGCTCCTCATGCACGACTATTGAAGTTGTATCCTGGCTGTTCACACTAAGCTATAATATAGTAACTTTAAAAAAACACTGTTCTTTATATTCTATTTATTTACAAAGGTGAAATTGGGATTGCCTCTTGAATTGCTTTCTACACCAATGAAGTACTTCGCTTTGTGCAGTCTATATTCAACCACACTGCATTTTGTTTCATGTCATAAATGATGCCAAAGATCTAGAATCTGTTTTTCTCTCTGTGTGTATTTAAGCAATAACCGAAAACACTAAGGGCTAGCTTTCTGAGCACTGTATTAGCTGAAGGTGTCAGTGTTTTTCTGTCCAATGGATTATTTCAGAACCAGGAAATGATAAATTCCAGTGTAAGACAATTAAATGTCTTCTAGTTAAATGTTTAAAATTAAGAAATGTTTATATGTTGTAATGAATATTTTCATTTTATTGATTAAAAAACTTTTATTAGCTAGCCCTTTGAAAATAAGATATGTATAATTGTGTTGCAGTGAGATTAGTTTACTTTCAGAGCTAAATGCTAATAATACAAGGCCTTTAGGTGGCTATACTTTTTTTGTACAATTAAGTGAAACACAAGTCTTTTTTGTTTTAATAAATTCAAGCTTAAGTATTATTGAGCTGTATTTCATCACATGGCACATTTTGCATTGATTTTCAAAGGTGGACGAGCACATCCTTTAAATAACAGGATGGTAGAGTTAATGCATGTCATATGTCCCTGGTGGATTATTTGATTAAAGTGGGATATTTTACCTTTCTAGATTTAAAACTGACTGCAACATAGTATTGTCAAATTAATTGTAGTCTTTAATCCACATTTGCAGCCTTTCTGCTGCTAGAGAATATACCCATTGTTTGTGTTCATCAAATGATTTCTTCCCGTAGCTTTATGGTAGACTAAATTGACTCCATATCCAGTTTGTCATTCCCAAACTATGGATCAAGAGTTAATTAAGGACATGTTTTAAACACACAATAGCACGTGTGCTGTGATAGAAGATAAAATTACGATTAATAAACCTTTAACAGCAAATCAAACCTGCTGTTTGAATGTAAATATCTTTGTAGATGTGACAGCAACCCATAGCTCCCATCAAAATGATGTGCCTTGGAGTAATCATTTGTCTTGGTATAACTGGTTTAATTTTATACAGAATGTTTTGCGTTTCATATCCTTGTAGAACACAACATTGTGGGATATTGCAAGTGGGGGAAACGCATCACCGAAATGGATAACATTGTCTGTAATTGTCATTCAAATCTCAGTTTACATTATTCAATTGGATAGACACTTTTGTAATAAAGCATTTTATAACATTTTAGATTTTTATTTCTCTTGCTTTCAGTGCTGTGTAGTTTTATCTCCCTCATAAATTGTTCCAAGTAAGCTGAAACACTATTGACACAATATGTATACTGTTATACATCGAACTGTTGTAGGAATGCAGTAGCTTGTCAACTAAACATTCTCTGCAAACTGAATTTGTTTAGTGACGATTAAAAGCTATCGTCGTTGTAAAAAAAAAAAAAAAACAAAAAAAAAAAAAAAAAGTATACTGAAAAGACTGCTGTTGTTGTACACAGCAAGCGACAATTAAAAAGCTCATACGCATATTATCAAATAAACAGGAGAAGTTAAATAGATGCTTACACGTTTTAAAGGAGATGAAGGAAAAGTCAATTGTGGAAACTGATTCAGGCTCGCCCACGAGAGGAGGCGTGAAAAAGCAAATCGCTGTACCCTACTATTGGGTTTAAATTGTTCAGGGCTTTAGCTGTTCATTAGAGAGATTGTACAAGAAAATACTTAGCAGCAACAAAGATATATCACCGGAACTATTTCCCGCGAAGAGTCTTACCAGAATAATAAAATTCGGGAAAGACTTGAATAGTAGCGTCTCCCTGGAGACGAACTATTTTCATTCAGGCAATCTCTAAGGACAGCAAAGCCGCGGCAACGTTTATTCCTTTCAAAGTCTTTATTTCTCTTATTCAACAATAAATCACCATCCACTGGGGTTCAAGTTTTCATGCAGACTATGGCTACAGAGGAACCAATATCAAAAAAACTTAAAGTAGCAGAGAACACACTCAGGTAGGCAGAAAAACGTGATATTATCTGCTAGCTTGCTAGCATGCTAGTGATACTACTCCTATCATGTTGCACTTTATGTGCCTGTATCATCATCCTAATGATGTACCTGATTAAACCTGTAGATTTTAACGACCTTGGGTGGTCAGATAGATTAATCAATGTTTGTGATAAATCAGAAAAAAATCCTTGTATTGCAACGTAACTGACAAATCTGCTAGCTAAGCAAGTAGTCAGAAATGTAGTCCTAGATATTTTGTGGCCATGCACATTAATTTGAGATTGATAACTTGCTCATTATTGCCCACTTTATCGCGTTCATTGCAAGTGTGGATAAATCCTATTTCTTAAGCAGTAGGATACACTCGCTGAAGTTACGGTTACCTGTATAATTTATTTTTTTGTTGGGTGATAACATACTTTCTTAACTTTGAGTGCACGCCTAAGTAATATTTCGTTGACAATTAGCTTGAAAACGTCAGTGCCAATATTGACAGAGTGTGTGAATGTCACACCACGTGTTTTGCTGCCAAGTAATTCGCGCACCTCGGCTTGAAACTGTCATCCACGCTCCAAGCTTCAGGGGGCCCCATTGCACAAGTCTCCGCTTGTATGCCACATTAATCAAGTTGACAATAACTCAAAAAAATGCTTCTGTCAAAGGAATCGCATGATCAGTGCGTAAAGTGGCCTGTACAGGTGTCATCGAGGTGGATAACTGTAAAAACTTTGCAAATTAGATATCATTACGTTTAGCTGTTAACAGTTAACGTTACAGACATCTCTTCTTGGAAACTTGGAGCAACATTTGCCCTCTAGTAAACGTTTGTCGACCTAATGTCTTGAAAAACTACATTCGTTTGTTTTTAATTTTATCATTTTACATGTAGAGTAAAATGGGCTCGGACGAGGAAGAAACCGGGAGAGAACGTGTTATTGAGGTATTATGAAGGACAATCCCTCAACATCAGCATCTCTTGCTGCCAGCCTAGAGAACAGGGGTGCAGACGTACAGTTGTACTTGTTTAATGTAACTATAAAATAAAGACTAATAGTCTTTATTGGGAAAAAGACAGGATTTTAGGACCCATAATAAATGACAATGTTACAGCCAACCACAGAAGCAAAATAGCTTGCTCCTCCTACAACCAACCAATCAGTTCAGAAAAGCAGTGAAACAGTGTTCCGGTTTCATATATGCGGAAAGCACGCTGCAGTTGTAAATTGGTGTGGATTACTAGCCAAGCAGGGAGCTAGTCTTGCTTGTCAACAGACTAGCCAAGGATAACGTTCATTTGAAAGCATGCCTGCTGCAAGGTAAGACAACGTGTTCGATGGGTATAATGAATGGAAGCAAGATAGTGATTTTGCACTCTCTGATAGACGCAGTTGTTCTGTCATCAAATCATTCGGGAATTGATGTACATATTTAAAATGTAGGATGGCAAAACCAAGATCGCTGTTGCATTTTGGATTTGGGTTAAGTTGTTTGAATATTTTTATATTTGAATGTTTGTGATTTTCCTTTAAAGCTCTGTAGCATTGATTTGCGACTTAGTTTGGTTGTAAATGAGTTTAATAAGAAACTCCCACGACGTTCCAGTATTCATTGATTTCTTGTGTGTGTGTGTTTGTATTAAATGAAAATAAAATTTTATACTTGTTACTGTGAATTAGGTTGCTCCATGTAAATGTTTTAAACAGTATAGCACATCATTACGTGTGTGTTGTTTTATGTGCGTTAGGAAATGCGCAATGGAAAACATTTCTTGCTTTTTTCGAGCATGCATAACTCGAAATACTCATGACATGTGGGCCTACACCTGTTGGGAGTGAACCCAGAATACATCTCACCACCACACACACTACAGCATAACGTGGCTCTGAGGGTTTCGTATGATAAATATAGCAGGCTGTGCTATCTTTCATTTATGTGGTTATTGGACAATCAAGGTTGGAAAGTATATTATCTAATATAATGAGTGCAAGTCGCTTTGGATAAAAGCGTCTGCAAAATGAATAAATGCAAATGTAAATGTAAATTCAGGAGCTGGATTCAAATTAAGTTCTCTGTACATTTGTGTTCATCACACTCATGCATTCCACCACTTTGCATCAATCAGTTTCATTGCAAATTACCTCCAGACACTGAGTCAGTGTCAGGTCCCATATTAGACTGGATGTGGAATGAACTGCAGGACATGTGATTTGCAATAAAGCTTAATTTTCCAGAATTTTACAAATTGAAGTCACACAATTTCATCCATTAACCTTAGCTGTCAGTTTGAGGACTAGGGCCCCTGATGTTAAAAATAGATTCTATCTTATGTAACCTGGAAAAATGTAGATTTTTGTCTGGTAAATACTTTCATGGGCATATTTATGCATATGTCTGCCTATAAGCCTTACAGTAGAGACCCTTTTCATATAAAGCCATAAAATATGCCACACATGCCATCTCCATTGGAAAGTGAAGGTTGAAATCAACCAATAATATCATTTTGGCTTAAACATTACAATCAATTTCTTAATGCTGTGTGAAAATGAAAATATGCCATGGGTTGTATTTCATATATTTTGTTCCGAAAACTCAGCAGTATTGGTACATTAAGCTGTAGGCTAGTATACCTTCTGTAGAGTTGTTCATCTTTAAAGCATTCTGACCTTAATTTGATGTCATTAGTATTGTGTTGGCAAATCTGTGGGCCTAAGGCTTTTGGTTTTCCTTATCACACTACAGTTAAATATTTTGTTATGTGAAGTCCTAGGATCACCCAGCCTAGTGGTATATTTTGTTTAGCTTGAACATGTTTACTTTAAATGTGCTGAGCCAATAATTTCCTGAAATAGTTCTGTAAGGCTTTACCATGAAGACATTATTATAAAAGTCACATGGGTCATATGTGCACTTTACATTGATTTGCACTTCACCATGCATATCTTACTACTTTAGTTTTCATGTTACTGGCTAGCATTCCCTATTCCTGGCTCTACCTACAGTCATCTCACTGGGTATCACTGCAGAAGAGAACTGACTTCTCATTTCATTCCTGTTTAATCACTGACCATTCTGATTCAGTAAAGGCTAAATAGATGTAATTAAACTGGCAATGGGTTGACCAAAGCAATCATTTACCAAACCTTTAAAGTTATATTTTATCAGACTGATTTAAGCACTTCCTACATATATATACAATCCTAAAAACCCATGTTTTCATTTCCACAGACAAAATGTGCTGTTCGGAATGGGGAACCCATTGCTCGACATTTCTGCTGTAGTAGACAAGGACTTCCTTGACAAGTGAGTTGGATGCTTTGATATATGTGTTATTATGTTATGTATGAATACTTGCATGAAGCAAAAAAGAGAACTTTTAAAACTCAATGTAAAAAACAAAAATCATCACCGGATATAGCTTCATGTATTACTACTTGGATAGTATATTCATATAAAGCTATATTAATTTCATAAGCTAAACCCTGTTGAGCTTACATAATGTGGGTTTTGAATGAACCAAGACTTTCTTAAAATCCATGTTGATGACTTGATAGCTAACCATATTTACCCATGTTAAACAGGTATGGATTGAAACCAAATGACCAAATACTGGCTGAGGACAAACACAAAGCCCTGTAAGTTAAACTTGGCCTTCCAATAGCAAACAAATACAAAACTTGTGCTATCCTAACCTTCCATATTGTATTGTAGGAGTCATATTGAGCTTAAAATTTGTCTACATTGTGTTGTATATGAAACACAACAAAAACAAAATTTGTAAGGAGTACTAAAAACAATGTCTTCTGTTGCTGGAAGCTTGTGCTGACTAGTACGTCTCTCAGCAGCCCATATTTATTCAACCAGTGTAGACACATTTCCCTCATGTTACAGGACCACTGTGTGCACCAGCTGGTACTTCACACCCACGTTTTTGTTGCATACCAGCTTGTGGCCCCACGGTGCCCTGGTGTCATCCATGGAGATCTGCTGGCTGATGGTGTTGGCTTGCATACCTTCCATCAGACTTTGCATCATTTGTGACAATCAAACCCAGCTTTACAAAAGACATTTTTAAGACCTGGCAATTTAACAAGGTTTCATGTATGAGATGTCAAAGCTCACAAGAAGGGAGTGTAAACCAAACATAGATTGACATCGTGGCATGTTTTAGAATAACAGACATGTTTTAAAAAGAGCAGTGTACAATATGTTGTAATTTTTGACGTACTTGTAGCAGTAGTTGGCAGACCTAGACAAAGTGTGTATGTTTCTGTTTCACTTTAAGGGGAACTTCATTTTATCACACCATTCAAGTATACATCACTGATGGTAATCACTCACACAATGTGGCAGATAGAAAGATACATTAAGCCATTAAACTGGATGCACTGCTACTCAAGAGAGAATCACTCTGTTTAAATCAGGTTTAGGGATCCACTGTGTGTCACAAGCAATGCCATTGAGTTAAAAAATTTGAATGTTTACTTATACTGTAACCATTCAGTGAGAATAGGTAGTTGTTCAGTGTCAAAGTCAAAAGTCACCAATAGCAGAAGGACTGCCATCTCTGCTCCTTGTATTTTTGTCTCATTTAGCAGCAACCTCCAGTAAACAGATGTCATGCTCATGGGTTTATTGGCTAAACCAGCCACAGGACTTGTTAGCAAATCATAGCTTCTGTATGCTTGTCATGTGAGGCTGAAAACTGGAGCTACCTCTGTGACATACAGTGTCACATGATAATAAACTAAGTCATACCTCAGTCATTTCCAGCAACAATATACCAGTTGGCAAGCTGTGTGCTAGTGCTGCAATGTTTTATGCCAAGCCTTAAAGTTTGTCACTTGCAAAAAACAAAAACTTTGTTAGCACATGCATGAATGATTGACACTTGTTTATGTCTGTTGATCTTAATCCCAGGTTGCTAAGTCTGTTACTTGGAAGTGAGTTTGTTGACAGAATTGCAATGCATTCATGCTGACGGTTTGTCCCAGAGTTGAAGCTAAGTGCTGTGTAAAATAGAAGAGTGTTGATGTCAGAAGTGGAAGTTCTTTAACCCCCACAATCCTGCTTCTAAAGCAGACCAAATCAGTGGATTTGGAGAAGGAATGAGATGTGTGTGAATGCTATCCATTCAGCAGGGCTGATCAGCATGAATGGAAGGCAGAACCTGAGAGGATCTGCAGTGCCTGCTGTGTCACACAGTTGTCAGGGCAGTATATCTTTGTCAGGTCTTAAAAAAGTATTGCCTCGAGTCACCACTCCCTATCTATTTACTTAAAACTGAAGTAAGACCTGTTTAATTGCTTACAAGGCATTATGGGACATTATATGAAATCCCTGTGTCTGATTCTGTATTAATATAAATCTTATAATCAATGCAATATGTATAGTTAAGTATAATATTTAAAATGTATAAGCATCAGAATTCATGTCTTTTGGAAGCATTTATAGTCTGTATGGAGAAAGGTCTTGTCTGTTTTGAGAAAATATGGAATCAGCATTTTCGTCATGCAGTGCTTTACAGATGTTTCCTCTCATCTGATCATTATGAAGACATATTCAAAATTCCTTGATATTACTTTTCTGCAGTGTTTTTATGTTTTTTTTTTATTTTGGTCTCATCTTACGTAAACTTAAATTCCTCATGGGGACTGAATAAAAGACTTGAGAGAATCATGGAATGAGAGGTTTTGATTCTTTTTGCCTTACCATGTGTCATTCAACCTATTGTTTGTTTGTTGTAATTATTCATTATCGTTGTTCAAGAGAGGGGAATGATGCCAAAAGTATACACTTAAGCATTTAAATGCTGCAGCGTTAAAGGGAGGTAGAACACTAACCCGATGGTAATTCTGGGTAAACTGAAGGGCAGAATACCCGTGATTGTACAAAGTGGCACCATCAGCAATGTGCTTTCCACCCAGGACAAAGGGGCACTTATCTTTCACATGGCAGACGCCATTCCTAGCACACATTGGGTCAGAGCAGGATGAGATCGGGCCTTTGATGTTTAATACCCGGGCCATGTAAGTGTGAATACATGCCTTTCTGTCTGCCACAGTAATGTGCTACCCAAGGAGTTTTCTTTGTCTGGGTCTAAATTCAGCACTGCAAGGTGCAAGCATTTTCTCTTAATTTTCAATTTTCCAGTTCCGAATTATAAGCAATTTCTTTTAAAGAAAATTTGATAATACCACCATTGGTTGCTGTAGAAACACAGTGATAGTAATCAACAGTGTCTGCATGGCTGCCATTTAATAATGATAGTGGAAAACAGAGGATAATCTATTCAACATCATTTCACTTGTGTGTATTCTGATACTGTGTGTAAAAGACCAGAGTTGAGTAAATACCTTCAGCATGATTTTCTTTTGATACTTGAACTAAGCACCCCTGTTATGTTGTATTAGAAATATATTAGTGTAAAACTGAGTTTCTGTGCACTGTTTTGTTGGGTAAAAATCAGCATTATATTGGTCAACTGTTAGTGCAGTGTTTTGGATTGACATGAATAGGAAGATGAGTACTTTAGTTTATCTCACGTTTGAATGTTTGTATGCAAGTTCTTGTTTTGTTTTTGGGGTGAAAAGTTTGCTTATGTTGGGTGCTGTAGGGTTTTATGTAACAGTATTCAATACTAAATACTGGAAGTGGTACTAACTGAAAAGAAATGTAAAAATTAAATGTTGGTTGAAGATATAAGGGAAAGCTTTCACCTGCAAACACAACTATGCAGGATTTCTCATAGGTGAGAATAATAGATGATAATTAATGATACGTTGATTGCATTTGTAAGACTGAAGGCAGTGCAAAATAACCTGAAGGTAGTAAGCTCATTTCTGTTACTTGCTTTTTCATTGTGTTGATCGCTTCAAATTCATACCAATAAATGTATATTTTAAAAACCAACTCCTTCCACCCCAGCTTAGAATCGAAGATAGGAAAGTAATCCTGCTTCAGTTTGGCTCAAACCTCAGTCTCAATAATCTACAGAGGAGGTAGCCAAGCAACTCATTAGTGTAGACTAGCATGTGGACCCTTTGAAGTGCTGCCAGCTGCCAGCTCTTTCCACTCTACAGCACACCAGCGGGGCTGCTCAGTCATTGTGTCAAAGGAGTTGCACAAATACACGTTAGGCAGCAGGGTCGACCAGAGTTGTTGCTCTTGCACTCTTAGGTAGGAGATCCCATTGACCAGAACCCTCCCTCTGTGAGAGATGTTGAGGCCAACTGTGCTTTGACTCCTTGCCTGAGCCTGTGGAGGAATGGTCACTCTTCTGCCCAGGCAGTTAGTTTCTTCACCACCCTTTAGCCAGGCACACCAGTCACTCTGATTATCCACACTGATCCATTCTGCCTGTGAGTCCCAGAGTGGGAATGCAGACCTGTAAAGTCAAATGAGAACCAACCAGTTTAACACATGCTCATAAGACAATATTTGCTATTGCAAGAAATTAAAATACTGGTGAATTATTTTTTCAAATTCATTTTCTTTGTTTCCAAAGGGTAGTTCCGTTATGAAGTGTATGTACTTAAGGTTAGTTGGAAAGCCTTCCTTCAGGCCAGCTAGCTATAGTCACTCACAAGTCATCGTATTAATTTTGTAGCAGAAAATATTGTGGCAAAATATAATTGCGGATGAATAAATTCTGTTTATAAATTCTGTTGAATATAATCCTCTATGTCAATAGCTGAGAGCTGTCGATAAGGCACTTCTAACGTGCTGAGCAAAGAAATCAGAGTATCGGGCTTATAACATTAATGCTTCTGTCAACCTTTACTGCTTGCGTTGACAGTGTGGTGTGCATGTCATTAGTGAAACCATGCATGGGGTTATGTAAGGTGGGGGATGAGTTACACTTCCTAGCTGAAAAATATGTGCCCATGACTGGCGATTGCTGTCTAGCAAGCTACTGCCTATCATGGCAGGGAAGGATCCTGGTGAGCTGATGATGAGCTCTTTGGTGTCTTTCATATTTTATATATAAACTGACATAGATTTCCAGCAGAGTAACATCTAAAACTCAGTGCAAAAGAAACTCAGTTTCAACCTTTTCTGTATTGTATCAGAATTCAGACAGTACAGCACAATTACTAAAGCTGCACAGTGATATAAAGTTGAGACATAAAACTGCAAACTTGCAGCAATCTGAAAAGTGATGTCTCCTACCTGCAATAAAACGTGAACATCAAGGGGGAAAAATATTTTAATACCGAGAGTTATAGTAGCAGTACAAAGCTTGTTAGTTAATTGCACAACAGTACAGGCACTGCTGTTGCCTCGAGTAAAATTTGTAATTTTTGTTTGTTTTCAGCAAGCTAGTGTGCTACAGTCTGCACTTTTGAAAAGAAATGTGTGTGTATGTAGCCCATAGCTTGTGTCCGTGCAAAACGACAAAGTCAATGGACACTCTGAATAGCTACAAAATTGCATGTTTTTCTTGATGAATATCTCTGTCTATCTCTTCTGCCTCACGGCAGTGTATGTTATTCAGTGCGAAAACATGTCCCCGTTTGTTTGTGTTTATGTTTATGCAGAATACGTCATAGCAAGAAGCTCTAACAATACTGTATTGCTTATTGTGTTGACAGTTATTCTATGCTATCCTTTGACATGACGAAACTCCTTGGTGAACAGTTTGGCGAGATGAAGATAGTGATGAATACATCAAGTTCAAAGCGATCTTGATTCTCATCTGTTATGGTTTGTTCAGAAAATGTCTTTGAAACTGTGATATGAGTTATGGAAAAAGTAGTTCATGATCAAACCCATGTTGGCCTGAGACCTTGCTCTTTTTGGGTACTTTTTCTATGCGGTATAGTTATATGGTGCATTCCGGTGTCGTCTACCCAAATTCAGTGTGTGCACATAGCTGAGGCTGAAACCTTTTGTTTAGCTTATCCAAGCAGGTTGTTTCATGCAGGCTTATCCCCACTTTTGTTCCCTGAACAATCATTGCTGAAGCCGCCTGACTCACGGCTGCTGCGTCAAAGAGGGAATTTTAGTTAGAATTTTAGTCTGTTGGCATAAGATAATCTTCTCATATCCTTTGTACCTCACTGATTTCTCACATGCAAGCTGGCTGCAGCCAGTTGCAGGCCAATGAAAGTCTTGCTTTCCATAATCCATGCATTACGTGAACTAGGTGTCTTGTGTTAGTATAGCCACTCTGAACCCCTGGCCCTGGGGATCCACAGTGCAAGTTAGCTCAGCATGTTCCAGTTGTGTTCTAAATTCATTTGGACCAACGGGTCAGAGATGTACTGGTCTGAAAACTAATGTACTGCCCTGAACTTAAAACACTATTATCTCAGAGTGGAAAATACAAAGATTTATTCCTTATTTCTGCACAAATCATTAGTTAAGATCATAAGTTTATACATGCGAAAAACAGACATCAGTGGGATTAGAAATATCTTACTGTCATATCATGGTGTGACACTCTGACAGATGTGTAACAAAAGCAAGTCAATAACAACTCATAAAACTTTGCTGGAAGGAATGATGCTATCAGGACGAATCTGGGCCAGCGCAGGGGAGGTGCAGTTCAGAATCTGAGGGTGAAAAGGGCTCTGTACTCTCTGCAGCCAAAAGCCATCACTCAGCCAGAGCTGTAAAGCTACCATGTTCCACCAATAAATGAAAGCAGCTGATTCTACTTAGTGTAACTCATCAGGCAGGTAACTAATTATTTATATCAGCTGGTTTTTGTGGGTGGAACAAACACATGTTGTACTACTTCTGCTTCCTGAAACCAGGGATTGCAACCTCTGCACTCAACTATGATAGCAATTAGAATGATCTTACATTTTCTTTGAAACATTTTATGTACATGCATTTTGCCTGTTTCATTTGATTGTTAATGATAGCACTTAATTTATCTTGCAAATAGATTTTTTTAAATAAGCATTGCTTTCAGAGTAAGCCTTGTAATTCTCACAACTTTTTACTCATAGAACTTACAGAGAACATTTTGTTTTATTTGCCTTTAGAAACTCATTATGTACCTGTCAAAGCAAGTGAACAGTAGAATGAATTGTTGCTGCCACAGTAGCTGGGAGATGCACTGGTGTGAGAAGGATGAGCGAGGACAGCTCTTGGTAAACCCTAATAATCTTAGCTAACTAATTCACCTGCCATGCCCTCCATAAGTGTTGGGATAGTGAAATCAATATAATAGTTTTTCCTGTATAATTTGTAAATATTATTTTTAGAATACAAAATGTAGGAAATGCACAGCGTGTCACCTTTTATGTCTGGGTATTTAGAGACCTGAAAGGTGACATTCTGTACATTCTGTACATTCTGTACATTCATTTTGTATTCCAAAACCTGATCACATTTATGCCTGTTTACATTGTCTGTGTTTATGATTCATTGTATAGTCTAAATTTGTATGTTGGCTCAGTGCTTAGCACTGTGACCTCATTGCGAGTAGGACCCATGTTCTGTTCTCAGGTTCTTTCTGTGTAGAATGAACTCTGTGGAGAGTTTTCTCTCCATCCATGTTTTCTGTACGTTCTCTGGTTTCCTGATATTACACTGTCTGTATAATCAATTTATTTTTGTGTTCCGTTGTGTTCCGTAATCTTTGTGAATATTCTGTAGTCCTTCTGAGCCCTGATTGTTTTTATTGGGCAGGAGCATGCCACAGAGTGACTGCTTTAGAGTGCTGCCAAGGAATTACACCTCTTCATCCATCCTTTCACATTCTATAACAGCCAAGAACTGCCCCTCTGTTGCACCTTTTAGAGTGTGATAAAGCTGCTAAATTTAGTACAAATAATGTTATCAGCTTAGAAATGCTTTTACGTGGCCGTCATTCCAGTAAAATGTATTTCCTTGTAGTATTACATCCATGTACACTGGAACAAAGTGTTCATTGGCAAAGAAAAAATGGATTAATGGTTTGTTTCTGTTCATCAAATGGAGGGGGTTGCAGCAGTAGAATATTAATTTGTTCAGTTAGTTTTTTTTTAAAGTCTTACAATACTCTTCTCTCACTTTGTGTTATGAGTGCAGGGATTTGATATGGCTATCGACCAGTGGTCAGTGTGTACTTCAACAAGTCTCCTGAGTAGGTGTGTGAAATGATAAACCACCCAGCCACCCAAAGCATTATCAGAAATATGCAGGCATCAGAAGTCTGGGCCAGAAAAGTGTCAAATGCTGTCAGAGTTAGTGTGTCCAGAGCCAATGCTAGTTTTGTATTAATTAATCAGCAACACTGCCACCTTGTGGTACTTAATGGAAAGTTGTGTATTTAGAGTAAAATATTGTTGAATGACTGAGTAAATTACATTTTTAAACATGGCCCTAGACAGTAAGTCGCTTGTACCTTTAATTTAACCTCAAAATATCTTTGTTAAGTTCATTGTTTGATTCTCCTTATGTCACAAATTGAACAATAGAAGATTTTGTTATATAGTAATGTAGGCCAAAACTCACATGTTCCAGAATGCCTGTCTGTTCTTGGACCCATATTGTAATAAAGCAGAATGGTTTTGTAGAGGTTGGTGTATCTTTCCTAATGATGGATGAACTGACCCTCCAGTGCCAGAACTGCCCTGCTAATCCCAAGGAAATACTTTAGTGTCAATTGTGTTACATTTGAATTAGAGTTAATTAAATAGTTGATAAATTATGATTTGTTGAATCGATTGGTCAATTAATTTTATAATGATTAAAATAACCCTTTGCATGGCATTTGTTTCTGTTAATTTAACCATGTATAAATGCTCCAAACTTTTGGTCCAAAGGAACAGGTTGAGGTACAAAAGTGAAATTGAACTAAAATTGATTGACAGAACTCCTGCTATGTTGTCAACATTTTCTAGTTTATTTACACTGAGGAAACATGCAAATAAAGACAATCAATAAATACATGTAAACCAAAAACTGATTGATTAACTGGCACCAGTCTTATTTCAGAGGAGATCCTTCATGTCTTCTCTGAACATCCTCCCGCCATTTTTTTTATTTTCCTCTGAATCTGAAGCTCCCCATCATAATTATAGGCCCATCCCATCACTGCAGCCTCTTTCTCTTTTACTTTGCGGTTCTAGCAGCTGAGCTGTGCAGCCAGTGCACCAGAGGGCTGTACTTGCAGAACTGGCACAACCCAATTATACATTGCCTCATGGGAATCATGGCCGCAGTTGGCACTGGCACTGTCATGGTTTTATTCCAGGCTAAGGGGCACGTCACTGCACCAAGTTGTGCTTTGACTGATGTGCGTCCTGAAGGCATCTTAATGTGTGTTAAGTCTCTATTTAATCTTTCTTCAGGTCACTTTAAAAATGTGTAGTTATTTATATGTCTGTATGGTTGTAGGTGTGTGTGTGTGTGTGTGTGTGTGTGTGTGTGCGCGTGTGTGTGCGTGTATATATATATATATATAGCACATGTATGTACACACACACACACACACATACATATAAGGATACAGTACACACAAACAGTCCACATGAGCTGATGCAGAAATGTTGAGTGCTACCTAAATTATAATTGTAAACACATCATGATTGTTCAAAATGCTGATTGATGGTCAGTGTGGTAGGTATAAAGTGTAGTACCTTCTTTTTCCAGCAGGTGGGAGCAAAGGCTTATAAAACAGGTGCAATTCTTTCAGTCCATTCTCTTTCTCATGATTTTCATGCCTTTTAATGAACAAACATTCATGATAATGTATCACTTCAGATCCACAAAAGAGTAATGCTTTGTGAACTTAAAGCTTTGCTATCTGACTATTGAATCAGAGTGTGAAAATCCAGGAAGGATTTGTTATTTGTGGCACTAGAGCCCTTCAGTCAAAATCATTTTGTCAAATGCCCACAGGCTTACCTTTTACTGTTGTGCTTTGCATTGATGCTGGATAATATAAACAGTCTAGTGGGGTGTTGCCAGCTGAGCGCTCTTCGCCAGCAGCTAATCATAAAGCCAGAGATTCCCTTTCTCTGCCAGACAGTGTTTAACATGTCCTCATTACCAGGAGTTTTCAGATCTGTGGGCCGATAGCAGCCTGATAGCAGCCTGCTGGACGGGGCTCTGACTATGTAGGGTCAAACGTTTGTGCCTGGTGTACCGTCAGGCTGGCCATGTGTTTAACATTTCACTTCATGGAATCCATGAAAGACGGTTTGTCCCCTTAAAGGTTATCTGGTCTGCTGGCGAGGCAGGCAGACATTGGCATGTTTGGTGCTAAATGCAGATCAGTGGAATCACCCTTTTAATGTACAGGGTGTAAGTAAATTCTTCATTATGCAGTGTAACCTGCTGGTGTATGAATAATTCACTGCAGGTTTATTGCCTCAGTGATATTAGCATTCAGAAAGGGGAACCTCATAACTGAGGAGGCTGACTCAGGGGAGAGAGGAGAGATTGAGACACGCATCACACTCTCTTCTCTCTCTCTCTCTCTCTCTCTCTCTAACACACACACACACACACACACACACACACACACACACACACACACACACACTCACATTTGCACCCACCCACATCCCTTATAGCAGATCAGTGGAGACATTCCCACTCCAGACCAGAGTCTGAACACATCACAGCGCACATCATACTGTTTGTGATATGAGTTTCAGTCTGCTTGCTGTGAAGAACAGCAAAGCTGCCTCACAAGAGCAGATGCTGAAGACTGGGGCTTTTTTCCCCCTCTCTTCTTCCCCCCACGCATGCATGATTCAGAATCGGCTACCAGAGAGCACACACACGTGACCAGGCTCGGATATTCAAGAGAAGAACCGTGAAAAGACCCAAAACTGCACCAACCGCCCCTGCCCCCTGTCCTCCCGTGGAAGATCCTCAGCTGCGTGGACTTGCACAGTCCAGCCACCAGTGATAACCATGGCCAGGATAGAGCCCCACATGGGTCCGTATCCAGCTCTGACCCTGGGGCGCCAGGGGACACAGACATGGATGATAGTTGGCAGGAAATCGAGTGGGGGGTGGGGGATGCTCGATTAAAGTCATGGAGAACATGTAAAAATCACCCCTGCCTGTGCTTGGTCAATGGTCCTTCCAGACCCTTTCACAGTAGATTCATTCCCCCTTTGTTTACTATCGCTTTTCCTGAACAGACAATTATCTCCTCTCTGTGATGTTCTAACAGTTATTGCCTTTGCTGCACTATAACGGAACACATGGTGATCAGCACTTTGGGTTTCCTGCTGTTTTTCCATATTACATTAACATCAGTAGTGGAGGAGGGAGCATCCTCTGATTGTTTTTTGTTTTGTTTTTTGACCTGCAAAATGTAGACAGCAAGACGTTTTACTGACACATCCTTTTCTGCTGTAAATACTCTCTGCAAGAGTGATGAGAAAATGCATAAAATGTTTTTTTTCCTTCCCTACAGCCGCATTGCAACCATCCCGTCATTTTTTTCTCTCTTGTGGGGATTTATTTGTTTTCAGCTTCAGGGATATAAAGCTAGTATTAGTTTGAGACTGCAAACTGGAACCTGGCCATTTATTTAGGTATCTTCTTCAAGACATAAAATGCAGCTTTGTCATTTTTTCTGAAAGCTATGCAGTCCCTAATTACTGTGTTGTTGTCCAACATGGACCCAAGCCAAGGAGCCTGCTTTCCTTTCACTGTGTACAGGCTACTCAGAACTGTAAACCTTGGCCTCTTACATGTTATTACTGCAGAGCAGCCTTTAAAATATATTTTTTTTTCTGAAAAGTGCTCTCATGATCTTTAAGATTGATATGCCTTTTCGATGGCATTCTTCAAATCTTAGCCAGGAGGTGGCTGATGCAATCCCAATTGTGCCCATCAAGGTTCTGCATTTAATCTCCTTTGTTGGGAGTCAGACAACAGCAGGTGGCGCCAAAAACGAATATGTGATGAGTTTTAGAACAGCCCCTGGCAAAAAAAAAAATGTTTGTTTGTTTGTTGTTGTTATGATGTTTGTTTTTTTTTTTAGTGTATTTCAGTATGTGTTATGGCTACTCCAGTTTGAATTTTGTCCCCGTTAGAGAATAGACTGAAGAAAGCCTTTTTGTTGTTGTTGGACACAGTGTTTTAGTCTTTGAAATTAATTGGATGGGAAATGGACACACTGGGGTCAATGAGACGGAAACACTCACTGGTCATTGAAGTTCATGACCTTTAAAATATTCTTGCCCCAAAGGTATTTTTTTCTGTATGTTTTGTCCTTCTCCTGAGTAGAGAGTGCGCATGCTGAAATTGTGCTGATGGAAGTGCAGTAGCAGAAGGAGAACCTATAGGGAGCAGAGAGATTTCGTCCAAACAGTGATCTTGCTCATGGGGTTAAATTCTCTCTCGAACCTGGAACAAAGATCTGATATACCAAAAGCCTGCCCCATACACTTGAGTTTCATACTAGCTCTGTGGATGCTTTTTGTGGTGCACTGAATTTACACATGGAACATTATAAATCATAAGATTCCTACCTTCATATCACAAGACCAGGAAAGGTCTTCATTTTATAATGTTCAGATTGGAAGTCCAAGGCCCTCAGAGAATGGGAGACCTTACCCTGTTTTACTAAGCTTTAAACCAGTACTCTTCACAAAAACAGAACTGCTCCCAATACTGTAATGTATCTCCACTTGTTACATAAATTACCCATGTATATGGATTTATGAATGTGTGTATGCATATGTGTATGTATGCAGTCTTGCATGCAAAGGAAGGGTGTACTTTACAGGGTCCCATATTCTGCTAGGGCTTTAAGTGTACCATATATGATTTAGTGTTACTGGTGAAAATACATGTACATGAATGCCAACAGTTATGTAAATCGGTCTAAAGGAATCTCTATAAATGAGCGCAGAAAGACTTGCAGCACAAAATAGGAGAGATAGAGAGATGTTTACCCTGGCTCTGAGTGACTGAGTGTGCAGTGATAGAGTAGAGGATGGCTGGAGGACACATGACCCATACGGTCTCCCAGAGTTATGTGGGTCAGTGGCGGGTATCACAACACACAGTAGGTTGTTATGCATTTGTGATGTAACATAATCAGCTAATTGTAAAATAATTTAGAGATTGTCAGGCATTTGAACAATGTTTCACTAACTCTATTGGAATGTCTGTCTGATAAACATAAAATGTTCAAGTAAGTGAGATACAAGACAATGGCAAGACGGTGTGGATGACAGATTGACTAGACCATGTAGCACTGTGTGAAAAATGATTTCTGGTTCTGCAAAGAGGTACACTGAAGCAGTGAATGGGAATGTTGACTCTGAAAAACACAGTCTTGACAGTAAACTGATCCATTTATAAAAGAATTATTGACTTTTTCTTGAAATAAGAAAAGATAACAGATTCAACCTTGAGCAGCACAGCAGAAGCCTTGAGAAGAGAATAATTAATGGTGCTGTCTTCGGTTGAGACAAGTTTCACTGTGAAATGGAGTATTGATTTTAAACAGATAAACTATGTTCTCTGTGTGAAGGATTTGCCAAACAATTTAATTAGGCAAATAACAACAACATTTATCGCCCCCCCTTTTTTTAAATTTTAACTAAATCTCTGGACTTCCATATAAACCATGGAAACAATTATTGTACATCAATCCCTTCTATGCTGGCAGACTGTTAAATGAGACAGACCCGAGAAGCTAAGAGGCCAGATCACATTGATCACAGAGACTGATAATTCCACTACATTTGGGAGCCACTTGCCAGACGACTCTGCTGAAGCTAGAATTAGCAGACCCGTTAACTCTTTGCCATTCCTCATCTGACTTAGTCTCCAGTGCCCATAATCTTGCTTTGTTTAGACAGAGCATAAATGGCTCCAAAACCCTCTCAGTGAAGTTAAGGCCGAGGGGGTATTCTTTTTCACCCTCCCTAGTGGAAAGCTGAGTAGTGAAGAGGCTGATTTGATTTGTGTTTTCGCAATCCCTGATTAGGAGCTGCCTGTTTGATCACACTTTTCTCGCCCATCCTTGTGATTTGTAAGTCGTTTAACAGGAGTGAAGTAATTAAATGACTAGACTGCAGAGGAGGAGCGTAGGTGATGTGATGGTCATTAGCGCTGAAATACCTTTGTTACCTTAGTGCATGGAAAGACTCAGAAGCCTTTTAGCTGGCCTGCCCGGAGGAAACCGATCCAATCTAGCCATTGATTAACAGAGGCTTGTTCTTCCGGTCAAATCACTTGATGGGGATTTTAGGGTGCTCTGCTGTGTTAATAGGACAAGCTGACATCAAAGAGAATGAAGAGGGATTGTTTGAATAGGCTGTACTTGCTTTACACACAAAATTATTATTGGAGTTGATCTTGACTTATTACACCCATAAATAATCTGCAAGCCTGCTTGTGAGACTTTGAAATCTGTCATCTTGAACAGGAGGCTCTTAAAGGCACTTAAGACTTTCATACACTCTGATTTCAGCTTGATGATAGCAATATTTGAAATGCTCTTGCAAATAATGGCACACACTACTAAAGTGTTCTAGAGGTTAAAGCCTCTTGATTTACTCCTAAGCATTGATGTCTGAGAACTCCTTAACTCAAATGATTACTTACTAGACTGTCTGACTATACTTGCCAAAGTACTGTGGGTTCATCAGCTTATTTTAAGTGACTGACAATCTTAGGATGGGATCAATTAAGGCAGTGATTAGTTGAATTAAATGCTTGCATGAAGAATCTTCTCCAACTGTGCCTTTCTTGGACCACAATACAGCAGCTTTGAACTAGTTCAGCATTGGCAGAAGCATCTTCAAATTTTATCCAGCAGTTGATGGGAAAATTATAATTTATGTATTACTGTATTACAGTTTATAAATGACCATATTTTTCGAAAAGACATATGTGTCTCGTATGCCTTGTTTCATTACCCGGTTTTAGATTTATTTCCCTATATTTCTCCATAGTCAAAGAATGACACACAGTGATTGAAAATGTTTTAAGAAGTTTTTTTTTGTGAACGGGAAATGCATTGAATTCAATAAAAAGCATAAACGGCTGTGATACCCTCTTATTATTCTTTCATATCCATATACAGCTGTCTTTAGGCATGCTATATTCTGTTTGATAGGTACTCTGAACTGGAGGGTGTAGCTTTAACCCGTTCTTGAAACAGTTAAAAAGGCGGTTGAATGTGTTGGCATCATGTGGTCACATGGGGCTCGGGGAAAGGTCTTGAGGCAGCTGCTCCTTTTGGACAGAATTTTTAAGCCTCAGAGAACAGGGCCCCTTGCTGTCTGTTCTGAAAGGTGGAGCAAATAGTTTGTCTAGAAAAAAAATCTTCAGAAGCTCTGTGTCTGGTTCAAATGGTTCCCTTGGCTGGCTTCATGATATAAACACCCACAGTCTTCAGATTCCTTCTCTGCAAATGAGTCATAACAAGTGCTTTAGCAAGTTTTTTTAATAGGGTATATGTTAATTTGCATGGTAGGTTTTTTTCCCAAAATAAAAAAACACGTTCCTACACATACACGTAATACTTCAAAGCTACATTTTCAACCTGTCTGTGAAGCAACTTGTTTTATGTTCTTAGAAAGCCAGACATGCCCAATACAATCATGTCACATGGCTCAATACATTCCCATGAGTCACACTGAAAGTCTTCATCAGATCTCCGCCAGATGTAATATACTTCTTTTTTTTTTTTTTCATCAAACATTCCTCTACCTAAATTGTAGGAGTAACAGGTGGGATAAAGTATGTTTTGAGATTCAAATGTTATTTTTCATTTTTCAAATAATTCACATCCGAACATATCCTGATGTGTCCTGTTTGTTTAGATTATTTAGTTGACTTTATAATCTTTCACTTTGTATCTGCTAAAAATTTAATAATTTTAATTTGTTACAGTTCAAAAGCTTCTTCCTATTTTCAATTACTTTCAAGCTCCTCTTTTTACACTGCCTGTGATTTTTTTCCCCCTATGTTGTTTAAAACAGTATTTTACTACTTTCACCTTAGTACTGACAGTCAGTCTAAATTTGCGGTCATGCTTTTTCAGCTAAATCATATTGGCATTAGCTGGTTTGGTACTGGTGTTCAAAAAGAGCACAGATATGTATAGTCCAACTTCTACAGCCGTCATAAACCCATCAGAGAACATTTACTTCTTGTGAAATGTGCTGTATGTATATAGATTTAGGTTTTACATCGAAGATGTCTGTGTTGGGTGATTTTTTTGGGGGTTTTTGAGAAAGGAACTAATTTACATGCATCTAGGTTAAAGTTGTGGAATTCTGTTTGATAATTCTAAATGATGAATAACTCATACGTTACCTGTGCACTGCCTCTTATGGAAACTGAAACTTCCCTTAGGTTAGCATTTAGGAGCACACCTAGAAAAGAAGAGGAAATACTAATGGAAACATTAGTCAGATGACCGTGAACTATTTTTAGCAGCTGGCATTTAAAGTTGGAACACTTGGTTCTGCCTGTCTGTTAATGAGTCATCAGGAGAGATGAGGCCCCATTCGAAACTCGCAGAGGCTGAATGCAGGCTAAACTATTGGAGGCTAAATGGGGTGGGGGTGGTTTTCTCAACCACATATGCTCATCTCTTAGGTGAACATGCTGCTTCTGTAGTCACTCTTCAGTTTGCGGCTTGTGCGCTTCACCTGTAATATCATTCACAAAATGAATCCAGCAAATTTTCACAACCAGCTTGTGTATCAGTAATAAAGGGCAAAGCTCCATTGGAGTGTTAACACTATGTTGAGTGGATCTCTGTATTATTTCTGGGGAACACAGGTAATATGCCTGCTTATTTGTGGTGTATTAGGACATTTTGTGTTTAAATGAGTACTCACAACAGATCCATTTTCATAAACAGGCTTACAAGTGTTTTTCATCAAGGTTTATCAGATCTGTTGCTGACAAGTTCGTTTGAAGTGGCAGATTTTTCATGGTCAACAATTTACCTCAAATGAGAAGGGCATCTCAGATTTTTTAAATCCAAGCACACAAAGACATGGGGAGTACCTAATTAGATAGTATAGGGTGAAATTGGTTTTTAATGACAGAGTTGTTTGTGCAGAGCCATAAATTGAACGTTTTGACTGTTAATAGACAGTCTTATTGACAAGTACATTGATCCAATACAGTAACTGTCTATGTATTTAATAAGCAAATATATGAAACTGGAGGCAGTATTTACAAATGATCTTGTTGCTAATTTTCTTGTAGTTGCACTTATATATTTGCTGCTGATAGAAAAGTGGACAGAACTCATTGAATTTTATTGTGTTGCTGTTTAGCCATTGCCATTAAGTGGGTCAGGGCTACAAAGTTGATACAGTCCAATAAAACGATTCAATTGCCAAATCCCCGCTGAAAGGAAAACTGCTGTGCTTTTATGGCCCAAGGGAAGTAGTTACACTGCCCAATGCTGTTCATAACAGTGATACTTTTAAATGGTTTCATATTTAAGCAAGTTCATTATCCTATGTATTCAGACTTTTTTTCACAAAATTAATTTTCCAGTTTCCTCAATGTTGGTTAGGCCAGATGTTTTTTTTTTTCCTGCATATTTCTTTGATTTCCTAGGATATACATGCAGTTCTTTCTTTAGCACTAGCCACCACATCCAAAATGAATGAGCATGGATAGATGGAATTGACTGTACTCCAGAAAGTGTGAACATGTCATATTCACCACAACTCTCATATAATAAACCATACTGTTGTTGTGCCTTATGTTTTACTTATTACTTCCTTCTCATCCCCTCTGTTAGTAACACAACTAGTGGAGACACACAAATGTATATGTATTTTGCAAACATTACAGCAATACCAACAGTACACTAATACAAAGCAAAGGTAATGCCTTGGTCATTCTATACAGACGGGTTGGACCTCTTTGGGCCACCAGATATAATGCCTGTGTAGATAAAGATGATGTGCATCACTCAGTTTTGTCATTTTATAGGTGTGCGTATTTATGACAGCAGTGTGCTACAATCAAACCTGCAGCCTCTAAGTTGCATCACCAGTTCCTCAACCGTCATACTACACTGTGTCTGTATGAGGTGAAGGTGTGCATTCAAGTTGCCTTATTGCAACCACTGGGGCTTGGTGATTTTTAAGGCAAATTGATCATTTCCATTATTGTAAGGCCAGGTTTTTTTTTTTTTTTTTTTTTGTTTCTTTTTTACATTAGTTAGTAGTTAAGCTACCTTTAGCTATATTTTGGTTACACTGACATGCACAGGAAAAGGATTCTCAGTGCCATGGACAGAGCCATGGTGCTGAAACCACTCAATATTGTGCATTAGAGCTTTCAACAAACAGTCGCATGAATCTGAGTTTAAATTAAACTTACTAAAACTGTATTGCTAAATGTACATAAATATTGGCATATAATATTTTTTTTTACTTTTTTCCCCAATCTTCCAATTTTTTCCACAACCCCCAATCAAACTATTTGACTCCCTGCAGAAGCCATTCTCCAGGAGGAGAGCAATGGCCATAATGATAATGTCACTTGTTTTACACACTGAACAGCACGACTAATCGCACAGTGCTTAAGTGACTGGAGGAGCGTGAAGTCAGTGTGTACTCATTTCTTGCTGCTACAGGCACCTGGCCTGAAACAGTAGTGGCTACTACAGATGGATAAGACCAACAAACTTTAGCAGGCTTAACCCCCAATCAACTTTCATCCACAGTGGGTGATCACACTGCTTGGATCACCCAACCTATTATTTGCCATAAGTAACCTTCAACATAAACATTAAACTGGAGGAAAAACCTCCTTTCACATGGAAATGAGCAAATCAGATTTTATGGGAACAAAAAGGAGTGGATTTGGTCTTGTCTGTTGTTCAAGTTCTGCTTGATCAGTGTCAAAAGTCCCACAGCAGTGGCTGTCCAAATCCGATGGGTCACATATAAGGGTCCCACAGGACTCTCCCCAAATTAAGCCTTGATCGTAATCTAAAAATCCCACCAAGCCTACTTAAGGAGCAAAGTGGAAATGATCTTTCTAGATGTATTGTTTTGACCATCATAGTTTTAAGGTCTGTACTCTTGTATTTGTAAATAACATCAAATAAATTCAATCAATGAATCCATCTCTTTCAATTAGCTGGCGAGATGGATAGTGGGTTATTTTGGTAGCCTTGAAATGTTCACTGCATCAAAGCACATACCATTAGCCTGTGATGTAGGCCATTAATGCCATTTGAATTTGAACAATATCTGAATAGTTTCTGTACAGTTGTAATGAATTCACATATCATTTGTGTGGTTCTGAGAAAACAAAACCCAGAGAAAGTGTTTTATTGGTCATAGAAACCATGTATGATTTACCATGTATGGGTCATGTTCTTGATTTGTGCTTGGCACTTGTATTGGACCGCATTTTCTCATATTCATTTTCAAATACTTATTGCCTTTTTCCTGAAATCTTTAGACGAATTTCATGCTTCAGTTGACTATATGTAGTAAATGATAATTGTTAGGTAAAGTGCTGGTAATTTTTCAGAGAACAGCCCTTAGGTGCCACTTAAGTGGAATAAAGTAAAATACAGTGTGCATAATTTTTTTTCCATACATAATTTAATGTTTTTACTCCGGCCATGATTCTATGTTATTTGTTTGTGTAAATTATGGTAGTTGTTCTGCTTCAAATTTACAGGCGTTAAAAGTCATCATATATTTATATTATTTATTAAATTATTGATGTGTAAAAACGTATGTGTATATGTGAGGGGAAAAAAACCCCAGAATTAGTCTGGATTTAATTATGTCTGGTTTTTAAGCTTCAAAGGTTTATATGAATGCATGGTACATGGCCTCTTGAATTACCAGTACTCATACAAACTTGCTTTCTCTCTCTTTCTCTCTCTCACTCTCTCTCTCTCTCACTGACAAAGTTGACACTTTCTGTGAAAGTTAAAAAGCAATATTTCAGGGGAGGGGGTTTTCATTTTGGGGTGTTCCAGCAAATACAGCAAACTACATTGATTAGCCATGTTAATATCATAATATCCTAAAAAGTAGACCATTTCATGAAATCCATGGTCTAAAAACTGCTGATGTTTTAACTTTTGATTTAAATTACTTTCTTTTCTCATCTTGATTTAATATACCAAACTACAAGCACATGTGGGAAAATGTTCTTTTGGCTTTTATCAAACTGACATTTAAGTGCATTTTTTCAACTCCAGTAACATTTGTGGTGAATTATTTCAAAGACCAAGAATCTCACTGATTTTTTGACTGTGCTATTTTTTCCATCATAAGTTTACATTTGGTGTTAATACAGTTAATCTGGTCTTCATAAATAGAGTATATGTTTTTAAGAGGAATACTCTTGCTGCTCTTTACAGTGGACTGTTTGACTGCTTTTATCCATTTTAAGGATAATATATTTTAAGGATAGTTTATGATAAATAATTGTTAATAGGGATGTTATGCACCATGAATAGGATTTTATATTTGTTGTATTTTAGATTCATTTGTATGTTTACCTGTTTTTGAAATTATAGACCATGGCCAGCATAATAACATTACATGGTATTTAAATGCTTTGTAGGTGTGTTCTTATTTGAGCTGGTTAAAATTAGTGCTGCACATATATCATCTACTGCACAATAAAGTAGAAAAACTTGATTGTGCTTCAGAGTAATGTTGTGTGCATTTTTTTAAACTATTTATAATTGTAGAGTTATCTACCTAATAGAGGTATTCTGTTTAATGAAAAAGATATATTTTAATCAAGCCATAGTTTTTGTAAAACTTGTATCAACAGATACAACAGAACAAAAGTACAAGAACACATCACACAAGACAACATAGGACCCAGAAGGGGGAAAAGGAATCGATGAGCATCGAGCAGTTTGAAAAAGAAACATTCACAGTTATCAACATTTCAGAAATAAACAGTGGAGGATTAAAATCTAATAATCTGGGCTCCCTTTTCAAATTCCCAAATTCAAGTTGTAAAAATTCAGTTTAAAGCATCCAGGTTACTCTGGTAAAGCAAAAGAACACTGGTAGAATCCATATCACACCATGAATGAATTTACAACAGTAACACAAACTCAAAATGCTTAGTGTATTCAAAATGCATAGTGTATGATCTGATGTCTGCTCACTGTAAGAAGGTTTGAAGCTGCATAGATAACAGTAAACACCTTGGTACAGCAAATGAGTATGAGATGTGATGAACTAGCAAGCATACACATTTGCACAACAATCTTCTAAAAGCATTATGCTTAGACTTGTGGTAAGCTCATACTCATATCCACTGGAAATTGCTTGCAGTGATAGCATTGATGCTAACATTAGCCTAGCTGTATTGGCAGAGAATTCACAAAGAAAATACAAAAACTTTCTTAGAACATCAACAAGCCTGCTAACATTATTAATATTATGTAACTAACGCTGTTTACAAACTGGGCATTGTTGAAATAAGTTTGTAAAAAACCAGTACATAGCTAGTTAGCTAGCAGGATATAGTACACTTTTGGCTATAGAACACAATTTGTTTAATTTACAGCTGACATTCGTCTAGCAACTGACAGTGGTTAAACATTCACAGCTATTAAATTAAAATCTTTGTCGCCCTGATTTTTCCCTATGTACAGTGCCCACATGTGTGATGGTCTGAAGGTCAGAGCAGAGCAACATTACTGACATTTTCTAAACAGGACAGTGCAAAATTGCATAGTTCTGTATGGCCAGCAGTGATTTTAAGATTATATTTTTTGTAGCTGTGTTCATAAAAAATTGATTAATACTGATTGCTTGCAAGTATGGTGTAAAAGCCCTGTTGGAGTTCTATATGCACTTTGATCCATGCTTGTATATGTGCATTTGGGTATGTGTGTGCGTTTTTTTTTTTTTTTTTTTTTTGGGGGTTATATGGCATGTGTGTTTGTGTGTTTGCATATTTGCTGAATTTTTATTGCCATTTTTGTTTACAGTACAATTTGTGCATGACCTACTGTTCAAAACACATGGTTTCTTTCTGCATTTCTATACAGCAGCCACTGGTTTCCTGTCCTCCTTCCGTAGGGCAGATGAGCGAATGAACAGTTCTTCTGGGTTGTCAAGCACAGTGATAGTAGTTACTGTGTCATCTTGCAGGAAGATGATGGCTGAGACCTCTTGCCTTGCATAACACACACAATTGTCTTGAGGTGGCAGGTCCCTTACCCAGCACTTCAGGGTTCTTAGAGTTAGGTCTTTCAGCCTCGCTCGATTAGTGTGTGTGTTTGTTTTTGTGTGGCAGAGCGCAAATGCGGTTTTTGCTGAAGCACAGCCCCATGCTCTGTGGTAAAGCCCATGGTTAGCAGCTTGCCACTGAGGAAGTTGACATGACGTTCCCACGCTCTGCTCTGAGAACCCCACCCCTTCCCCCGCCCCAGGCGGTGCTCCAGTGGGGGACGCTGTGAGCCATGACATCCTGCCCCCTGACGAAAAGGCCTTCCTTACTGCAGAGCTGCACGACAGAGGTCTCTTTATTGTCATCCACAGAGGCACGTGTTAAACCCAAAACTCATATGACCTCATTTATCGTTGTCTATAAATACAAAACAAACATCTGGGGGGATCTGTTTGAAATCGAAGCCATGTTTGACGTCAGCATTTTTATAGTCTTATAAAGATGCATTTAACTATACCTGTCCTTGATTACCAGTGACTTGTTTATTTCCTGTCCTCCATGTCGACTATTGAACCATGCTGAAGTCACTGAAATACAAATGTGCTGAATTTAGGGCTTTTAAATTTGGATATCGAATGGTATTTCAGCAACGTTCCTATTTTAAGCCAGGTTGGAATGTTCTGTTTACACAAACTCAGAGAAGTATTGCAGCCAGTTTCAGGCTTTAGTGATGAAGTGTCGGCTTGGCTGGACCATTTGGCCATTGAGGCCAGCAGTGGAACAGATCACAAGAAATGATCTGACCTTGTGAAGGTGAAGCAAAACCAACCCAGAGGCAGCCAATGAAGGGTCAAATGTACCTTATTGTATCTATTTTATCATAGGTCTAGATAAGAGAGAGGAGAAAGGTCACAGGTGACAATACACATGTAACATAAATAATTCATTTTAAAATATTTCTGTTTTTAATTATTTATTCAAAATGTTGGGTAATTACCTAATGGCCATTTGTGGAACTTTTATTATATTACCTTTTCTAATACTTAAATGTGTTAACATTAGTTGCTGTATCCTTTTTCAAAAGTATTTGTGTGACAGTGAGTCAGCGTATACACTGTATAACTGACTGAAAATTATTTGTGTTTAGACACGTCATTAGAATTCAGCAGTAGTAAAATGTATATGGTTCTGCAACATGTTTTAATGTAACAGTAGTGGTGTGGAGGAAACCAAATCTTGAGATGCTTTTAGCCAATTCTGTGTGCTATAAAAAGCTCTGTGCTCTTGAACACATACACTGTACTCGTCAGTGGAGATTCTTAGACCCGACCATGGTTTCCTGTTTACAAACACTTAAAGTTGCCTGCGGTAACCCTTCCAGTGTCTGTTTCTTGCCTGTAGCCTCTGACATGTGATTCTCGTTTCTTTCCTTTTCAGGTTTGAAGAAATTGTTAAGAAGTCCAAAGTAGAATACCATGCAGGTGGATCCACCCAGAACTCTGTAAAGATTGCCCAGGTTTGCCCAGCTTGTTCTTTTCCATAGTTAATAATTGTAACTTCTAACTTTGCACATTAACATCAAGAATAATTCAGAAAGAACCACAAACAGCAAAAATTTGTTCTTGCCCATCATGGAAAAGAAATTAAGCAACCTTAAAAATATTGTCAATGTTATGCTGTTGGCCTAATTTCTTTAAGTATCAAATGGAAATTCAGAGGAGTTGCTTGTAGACACAACATATCAAAACAAATTATATCAAACAAACACTGATCTTCAGCTTGGCTGTTATACTGATTTGAGCTTCAAAAAGGGGAGGGACTCTGGTGATGGGCTCATTGAAAACAGCATGCCAGTTGGATTGTGAAGACATATTTCATGCTTTTAAAAATTCTGTAATATGGTCCATGGTTATTAGGTATGTAAATCTGATGCACATTGATTCAATGTCGATAAGCACAGAGAAAGAACCAGATGAAAATGTGTTCCTCATAAGGAGAGGTCGTAGGCAGTGAACATTCTGCTAATTGACAGGATGATGTTTTTTTTGAAAGCACAGTCATTTCCTTCTGTGTACAAGTGTGACGGCAGGAAAGCAGGCCCTGGGGCTGGCAGCATCTCCACGCTCTGGAGACTGTAAACAGCCTTTTCACAGAGATGCAGAGATATGCGCTCGGTGCAAATACTCTTTAATTATGAAGACCAGAAGCATTTACATAAACACCCCCTCAAAAGCTTTCTTTTTTCCAAGATGAGCAGTGAGACATTAACTGCTAGTTTGTCTTATTTTGGGGTTTTTTGGCTCTTGCTGTCTTTTTTTAAATTTTAAGCCTTTCAGGCAATGATTACAGCACATACACTTATTGAAACCTGGTCGGCTATTCTGGGCACTTGGAGGCAAATCTGACATGATTATGCACTTGAAAATGGAACAGAAATTTTGCAGATATATATGCAGTTGTACGTTTCTGAATCATTGCAGTTGGTTTGAGCTGCAAGCTCAGTTCATTTTCATTTGTGATGCCAATCTTGAATAAGTTTAAAGAGCTGTTAAAGGAAAGGATACAAGTTACTTGAACTCCCTTGTGAAATGAGAAACGCTCTAAAAGTGTGCTGCTCTCCACAGTTAACCTAAACTGAAGGATGTTGACTTTCCAGAGTGGCAGTCACAGAAGGGCTGCACATTTTGATAGACTCAGCATTGAAACTCAGGTATCTTGAAGGCCAAATGCATTATATTGTAGCCATAATCGTTTTATTTTCTCTCTTTTGGAAAAGGTTGAAGTGGATTTTACATTTGTAAATGCTATGATTGCTATCAGACACTTCACAAATATTTTAGTGATGGTCTCTGGTGTCTGCCTTGATAGCGTGTCTTTTTTTTTTTAGTCTCCTCGTCACTTTCAGGTGTTCTTGCTTTAAAAATGTATCATGTATAATTGGCCGTGAGATTATCAAGTTGTAGCACCTGGTAGCGCCAGAAACTTCAAACTGGAATGCATTGTGGAAACCGAACCTTCAAACATGATGATACGCACTGCAGTGTGAATACACATCAAAGAGACCACAGCATAAATTAGATGCTCCCACTGTTGCAGGTTTGCCTAGGAACATGCATGCTGCTGGAAAACCCATCTGTGTTCAGAAGCAGCACGTTGAATTCAAGGCACATGCTGGAAGCACAAGGTGTTAGGGGATCAATGTCTTAACACTGGAGGATCTTTCCATATCCCGTGAAAAAGAAAAGAACACTTTATATGTATGTGTTTTGTTTTAGGCTATGGGAATCCATTGGTTTAGTGTTTTTTTGGGTCCATTTACTCACACATAAAAATGTTTCAAGAGGCATGGAACAAAACTCAGATACTTTAGAAAATAGAATGGTTATTTGCAGAAAGTAGAAGGACAGGTTCAGTTTATACTCTTTTACCTTTTAAGGCCAGGTTTGCTGTGATTTCCTTATCTTACATTTGAAGAACATGACTGTACCACATCAGCAAATGCCAATAGCCCCTTTGACTGAAACCTTTATATTGGATATGCTATCAGGGTTCAATCACTATCATTTCCTCTATAAAATACAGAAGTAACAAATTGTACATTTTTGTTAAAAATGGGCGTACCATCTTTTTCTTACATTTGGTTCCAAACCATAACATTACACTGTTGATACACAAAAAAATAAAAAGGGACTGGTAACTATGATGCCTAAAACTTCAGGATCAAATTGCCAGAAAGACAATATGTGGAAAATGCAGACATAGTAAGCAGCTTATCTCTGGCAAACTTGGGTTTCAGAGACAAACAATGCAGGAAATGCATGGTTGTGTCTCGAAAGAGCAGCGTAGATTGTGTGTCACCACACCCAATTCATTACATTTTTTGTTTCTCACAAAACCATTTTCTTCATTTACTGATGGACAGTCAACAAATGGCCGTTGAGATTAAGTACAAGATGCCAACTCTAAATCACAGATTGGAGAGGGCAGAACACCATATTTCTTGTAATTTGTTTATGCAAGGAGAATCTCTCTGCATCCGATCCATGGCTTTTCTCCTTGATGTTCTCATGCACTATCCATCATAGGTGATACCATTGTGGATGTAATAGCCATGGAGAATCCAGTACAAATGGGCTAGCTATTCAAACTGAAGTAAAAACACCACTCAATGGTAATGTCTCCCAGATCAAAACTGAGGTGTTAAAGCTCAGGAGCCTCGTTTGAGCAGAACCTAAGACCCAGCCTCATCTTTGCTCCCTCTTTCTTTAAAGTGGTTGTTCATAAAATTGTCATAATAAAGTGCTACATTTTCTGCTATCATTGTTCTTCTTATTAATCTGTATGGATGAAGTGATTTATTTATTTTTATGGTTTTCTTTTGCACAGCATTTTGTTGAAGATTATGAGAAAGTTTCATATTCTATCTTTTGATTTTCCTGTGCAGAATTAGTGCAGGGGTGTGTGTGGTGAAAACTTCCCGAACTGCAGTAGCATGAAACACAAACATTGTTCATGACTATATCTAGAAAGGAAAGCTGTGGAAATGCTCTGCTTGGAACTACTGGCATGTTTAGTCCACTAACATCACATGAGAAAAGCTCTAGGTCTATATCTGTTTGTAACATATTCACAACCTTATGTAGAAAGACTCGAGTAGTTCTACAGAAGCAGATAACCTTCAGTTGAGTATAACAATTAAGTAACAGAGATTTGTAATGCTGTACTCAACAAGACGTGTGTGTTTCCAAGCTGTATGATATCCTTTCTAATGTAATGAAGCACTCCTGTCCCTTTTCTAGGCTTTCCTTGACCATGGCTGCTTGAGCGAGTCTTTTCGCAAAGGTGGAGGGGCCCAGCTCTGGTTTTGAGCTCAGGGAGTGTTATTGAAAACACATGTCCACTGTGTTGTTGGAACTTCTGTTGAAAATCTCCTTGCTGTCTTTTACACACAAAAGACTTCCCCAGCTCATATTTTGTATGGAAACTTAAACAGGGCTTGCTGTCTCGTTGTAGGCACCAACTTATCCCCTACGGGCAGAAATGTTCCATGACCTCATGCTTGACTTTACACTTCTCAATTTTACATAAAAAAGCATTTATAGTTCACTTTGTTTAATAAGCTAAATAAAAAAGAAATATCTTGAACATAAGGAAATATTCCCCACCTGATACTGCTTACAAAGGAAAGAAAATTGAGGAACGTCTAGGCAATATGAGACTTTGAATGGTTTTTCAGGGAGTACAATAAAATAAAGGCTGTTTGTAAAAGTGTGCTGACAGTGTCTCAAAGCCTGTGTTGAATTATTTCATACACTTCTGCTCCTTGAAAATTCATGCAAGAAAATAGTTACATCTTTGTCCTGTGACCAGTACTGATTATTACAGTGTCTCATTAGGTTGTATATTATGGGTAATTGATGGCTTTGACATATGGGATGCACAATTTATTTAGCTGTCATAGCCCGAGGTGACAGAAGAAACATGAATGAATCCCGTTGTAGTCCAGCCGAAGTGATTGTACTAATTAGTGAGTATAAGCAGTGCACCTGGCGGGTCTTATTTTTATTGCAGTGAGAACTCGAAGCACAACTCTATCATTAAAGCAAGTCCCTAGTTTGTTTGGGAAAGGTTAATTGAACTCTAAAGCCACTGCCAGTTTTCAAATGGCTGCCAGTCCCAAGGCTTGTTTGTTTCCTGGCCCAAGCTGAGGAGGGTCACAGACAATTAAGCTCTGAAAAAAGGAGCGAGGGGAATGGGAGGGGGGGAAGACTGCAAATAATTCTCCTCCCAAATACGCGTCAACATTCCAGGTGTGCAGTGTGTGAGTGAGGAGTCTAAGAATCACACATTTTTTATTTTCCTCCAGTGCTGGAAAAGGCACACACCTCCCGCGCTTTGATGATCCGTATGTCCGTGTGTCGGGCCTCGGCGTCATCCTGTGACACGGCAGCTGTGAAGTCTCATCTCACGGCTCCTTGTCACCTGCTGTGAGAGGAAGCAGAGGTCTCAGGATTTCTGATACAAGCTCCGTGATCCCTCCCTCCCTCTGACTACATTATATGTGCTGCACAGTTAATACCAAAACCCATTTAATCTGTGGTTTCATCTGCGCCATGGTAAAGGTCATTTTAACGATGACACAAGGTTTTTTTTTTTTTTTTTTTTTTTTTTTTTAAAGTACTTTGATTTTCAGGCGACTCTAGCAGGTTTAGCTGACCTACTGTGGAAAAAAGGTTAGTATTTCACCTGCACAGAACTGGATTAATCACTATATCCAGTAAAGCTCACATACAAAAAATGTGTCTTCCACAGGCATCCGTTTCCACGCACACACACACACACACACACATACATACATGCACCCACACATTCTCTCTCTCACACACAGATATGCATCATTTGATTTTCTTCCCATGTGGAAAAGTATGTACAGCACTTTTGTCTATGTGTGTGAGGAATTTGAAAGACGTAGTCTGCGCTTCTGCAGTCAGCAATGCCCTTCAGGACCGTGCTGCATCTCCATCACATGGAGATAAAATAATATCATACTGATAGAATACTGTAGAGATGATTCAGACCCAGAGCTATCTCAGAAACGGCAATATCAGAGATGGTGTTTATAGATATCAGGGTAAAAATGTGACAAATGGCAAGGAAACACAGGATTCTCAGATCTCCCTGGCATTAAAGTGTTACGTGACAGAGCGAGGGTGACGTCCCCCCAGATCATGATTAATGATTAACTGCAGGCAGAGGAAGGCTTGATAGGGAAGGTTATAAATAGATACTGCCTTTGTTCACTCTGTTGGGAACAGGCAAGAAGTGGGTGAAGCTGTAGGAGCTAAAGTGAGGGGGAAAAAACACCGTTCAAACAGTTACCGAGGTATATTGTGAACAGGAATTTCCCATATATACAGTTGCCATCAATATTGTGTATTTAGCGGTGTTAAATTAGAGTTAGGTTCACATCCTTTTCTTAATCATGTCTGTCATAAGCTCAGTTATTGGACACTCAACAGATTAGGCTGATGTATTTGTTTTTGGAAACTCAGGCCAAACTAAACCAATGATAAAAAGCAGATAATTACTGAATCAAAACAATGGCTTGTTGCAGTAATCTCTCTTGCAATAATCATATCTGACAACTGTTTAATAGTAATTCCAGTATTCCTGCCATTTGGGACACACTGCATTATGCTGAATATGTTCTAATTATAAGCACATCTGTGTCATGTAGAAACACCTAAAATATTATCTGCATAAAATTATCCTTTAAAAAATATTCTGGAGTGGATCCCATGCAGCTGGTTTGTATGGGTTACATATTAATATTTAATTCCCTGTCAAATTGGTGACTTAATTTAAGTAGCCAAAGGGAGGATGTGGGAAGTAGATTGTTACTCATAAGTATGCATTGAAAACGAACGTTGATTAAAGTTAGAAACTCACTGGAGACGGAAGAGCTTGATTCGTATCATCTGGCTTCCGAGGTTTGAATTGAAATTGAATGCGACGTCTTGCGTAACGCATCCCTGCTCCCTGTCTTTGACGGGGGCCCAGGAATAAAGAGGGCCACGATTAAGCCAGCTCTATTTATTTATTTATTTTTTCCAGTCGAGCCACACAGTTGCCAGGACTGCAGGCGCGATCCGACCATTGGAAAAGGCTGGTGAAATGTGAAATGCGTGGCGTGTGTGCACAACCAGCAGAGCTCCCTTGTCAAATTAGGCGGAGATTCATTGTGCTGGGCACTTGGTATGCATACCATAGAGCTTCACTCAATGGTTAAGGACTGTGTCCTGGGTGGCTGGGTACTAAAGCTCTAACAAAGCTGTTAATGTAGGAGTGATAGGAGATCCAGAGCAGTCATATCACAGCACACTGTGTAAACACGCCCAGAAAAATAATGCACTGTGTCAAACTAACTATAGCTCAAGCTATCCCAGTAGTAGCATTTGTTACTGTTATTGTTGTTGTCTTCACTGTGGAAGGATTTTTTTTTTTGGAGGATTTTATGTCAAAGCCAGTGTAATTAAGCTCAGTTTTAGTGGGAAGTCTTCCTTAACTATGTGGGAAGAGGATTGTTTGTGGGATGGTGGTGGAAGGAAAGGCATTGATCAACCTATTTTGCTGGACACTGTGCTAGGCAGTGACATTTACATATTTCCACAGGTCTTCACCTGAAGATAACATTCATTCCACTTATTCTTTTTAAATGACATTCTGTAAGTCACCTTTAGAGCAAAATATGTCCAGAAATAATAATAACAGTTACAATTTTTCTATTGTCCTTGTCATATGCATTATCTTTATAATTAATATAACTTGTTTTTTTTATTCAACATCAGAGAGGCAACCTAAAATGAAGACAGATGTAACCACAAGATGGTGCTTAAGAAAGCGTTCTGAGGGTCTGTGCTTTCTATGGCTACTTTCTTCCTTTTTTTCAGTTCAGCGACTGAGGTCCACTTGTAATTTTTTTTTTGGTACATTTTGCTTTCTGGGCACGCGCTTGTACTTGTGGTGAAAATGTTGCATAGCAACAAAGGGAAACAGCTTCAAATATTTGGGTTAAAAAGCTTTCAAGAAAATACCAAAGAGCCAGCAATTAGATCTTTTTTTCCCCAGGTCACAAGTTTAATGAGCCTTAGAATTTCCTCTTGAACCGCCATTTAGAAATATGTTAGTCTAATATTAGCGTTCTTTATAATAATAATATTTACATATGGTTCAAACTCTGTGTTTCTGTGGAGTGCCGCAGTGGCAATCATTTGTTATTATACTAATAGCTACAGTATGCAAGCAGATTGCCACAAAAACGTCAACAGTAATTGACAGCATAGCCTGCCCATGAAATCAAAAGATTGTATACTTCGCAAATAAAGAAATTTGAAGTTTACTGCCTGCAACTGCAGTTGGGTTCCATTTTTTTTCCCTTTCTTTCTGACGGACTCAGTCCAGTGACAGAACGGAAAAATGTGTGGGAGAAAGTGCGAATTGAAGTGTTGAGCGTTATGGAAACGGATGGGAAAATGACAGCAGCCTGGTGACACCCAGCGGGTGACAGACAGACACTAATAGTAATGGTTCTTATCAGCGGGTCTCTCTTCACAGCCGCTCTGACATCCTCCTCCTCCGCCCCCTCCATCTAGCCGGAGTGCCGAGAATGCGGTGGATTGTGGAGGCCGTTCAGATGGAAAGAGCCTGCCAAACACCAGTCCCCTCACATATAAATTGCATCATTAACATTGCCTAGATTATTCCAAGCTCTCCCACAGGGTTTATGGCATAGTGACTCAACTTTACTGTTGAGTCTCTCTCCTCTTTCTTTCTCTGTCTTTGAAGGCACTTTTATTTTTTAGGGTCTTCAGATGTATGGTTTGATTAGGGCCCACGGTATGCTCTGTAAAGATTTTGCTCCCCAACTGACGGCAGATATTTGCCTCTGATTTTATAAACGGTGGAATTCATCTCCACTGAGAAAGTCTTGCATAGGTTTCAAAACATGACTAAGTTTTCAAAATTGAGATTTATCGTAAAGCATATAATTTATGCAGAGAAAATGATTTAAACAGCTGTTGCGAAACATACTGAAAACACTTGTCCTTCATGTACTGCATTAAGGAAAAGTCTGAGCCTTCAAATCCTTCAGGGATGTCTGTAGATCTATTTGATATTAGTAGCGGATTGTACATAGAATCACTGTCTTTCATTCTGTGGGCATTAGCACTGAGATAATTGACTTTGACCGTGGCTAAGCTAGGTGTTAAAGGTTTGGCCACGAAACATCCTTATTTCTGAACCTCTAACTGTGTTATCACTTATTCCCTCCATAAACCAGGAAGATGCTGCAGTGGGAACAAGAATGCATTACAGAAATCTCCAGGCTATCATTCTTTAATAATTACCCATACAGTATGCAACATGGCCGGTGTGGGTGTTTTATTAATCTAAAATCCCCTCTATCCAACAGCAGCCGAAGCACTGCTTACAATGCAAGTTTCATTTACACCTGAATAAATGGGTCCTTCAAACAAAAAGTGCCAACCTTTTACTTTCCACTGTAAACCACAGAGAAAGAAAGAAGGAAAAAAAGATCTTCAACCTTAGGCGTAATAACAGACAACCCAACAAGGAAAGAGGGGGGTGGGGTCAGGGTGGGTGGTGGGGGCTTAATCGTGTTGAATAAAGGAACATTTATTTTTGTGCTCCGGTCTGTAACAGCCCCAGGAAATGGCTCAGATTCTCGATCGGGAGCAAATCCTATTAACTTACAGTCCTCTCACTCAGGGTAATGGGCTACACCTTGAGACTTTGTGGGAGCACTTTTCTGATATGCTGATACCCATGTCTGGAGGGGTAGCTGGGTAAAGACTAATCAAGTCAAACAATCCGCTCAGCTGTACCAACAGAAGTGAAGATGTTGATATCCAACCAGATTCCCAACGGGCTCCTTCACACTTTCCTAACCTAATACTAAGGAGCGAGAGTCGGATCGGTTCAAGATCAGGTTATACGAGCCCCTGAGAATTGTAAAGTGATCCCCAAACAGCTCTTGCTTTCTCAGGAGTGATCAGAGCACCGGCTGTGTACAGACTATGTAAGGGCTGTGCGAGAGAGAGAGATAGAGAGAACTCAGGAGCTCTGCACTCATGTCAGCCTAAAAAAGCAAATCATTTTTAAACTTGCAGAACTTTGGATTTTGTGACAAATAAAAGGTATATTGCTTCTACTTATGTGGGCACAATAGAGCGTTTGGTGTGAGCCATACTGTTTGAGTTTCAAGAGGTAATTCAAAATGAGATGTGCACTTTATTCTCTTGTAATGGAAATTAAGTGAAGAGTAAGCCAATTCTTATTTTTCAAATCTTGGTTACTTCTGAAAGGCCTGCAGCCTCTTAGTAACTTAAAAGACCAGCAGAACTGGGTTTTAGTCTTAAGTCTTTAATCACTGTGATGCTAAAAAAAAAGGCTTGAGTTAAATGTGTTTCCTTTGTGGATGATTGCAGATAATTTTGGGTGGCTATTAACTGTTCAAGTATCTTTGTCCCTCTGTATTTTATTGCATTTGATCAGGCTTCTAATCATCAGTTTTATAATTACCGACTTTCATGTTGAGTTCCTTTTCAAAGTCTGTTTACGGGTTTTGTAAACCTGGATATGCTTTATTATATTTCAGCCACATAACAAATGTGACACCCAGAGGTCTGCCTAATGCATAATTCAATTCTGCAAATCAAAGGCTGTTGTGAACAAGGCAAAATTAGTATACATCCAAATGATTAACTCACAGATGAATAACTTTGTGTGAACATTTGATCACATCCTGTTAAAACCAGTTTACTGAGAGTATTCACCAACTTTTGCAGACATTTGCAGGAATTGATTTGTACGGTAAATAAGGTGATAATAGGAGCAGAGGAATTGTCCACGGGCACCATTTAAAGCAATGGCACGTGACATCAGTTCCGTAAGCCTGGGCATTCTAGTTTTAATGTTTATTACTGGTGTGACAGGCTCTTTGTTTTCCGGAGGACCTTTGATATGGTGAGATGTGTATAACCCTGCTGGATTGCCATCAAAGACAGAGTCTGTAACCCTTATTTTATGCAAACACGTCCATGGGGTGAACATGGTAATCGTTAAGATGATGATGGCCCCTTTTTATCCACTGAAATTCAGCTGTCATGTGGGGCATTTTTTATTTTCCCATTGAAAGCGTAACCATGTTCTGAAGAAGGATATCCCAAGCATCATTGTGTTTAATGCGAGCATAACTCCTGTTATAAATGTCCTCTGTCTGTACTGATCCATAAATTCACAGGAGACGACATCCTCTTCTCCTGGCACCACACTTCAGTGTCCAATGTCACACACTCCAAGTGAGCAGAGTTACAGCGCGAGATGGATAGAATTTATCACCTGCAGTTAACCATGTACCACAGGAGGAGCAAGAGGTTCTCTCACCTTCCTCCACACATGACATCAGTCAGTCGATCGAGGTTTCTTTGATATAGCACTCCACAAAAAGCCCTTCAGAATGCATTTCAAACAATAGTATTATCAAAAGTAAAAACTCATACATCCTGTCATACATCCAATGTAGCTTAAAATCATAGTAATAGTGCTGTACCTGATCGGTGATCTCTGTAGAATAGACAAGGACACTCATCCATCCTTGTGGTCACTTAAATTACCAACTTGTTTTCATTGTTTGGTGAGTTGAGCTCTGGGGGTTTGGAACTTAATTGAATCCTTCAGCTCCATTCTGCAAGCATTTTTGTCAAAGCACATCATGTTCTTTCTCACTTTTAATAGTTGAGTCCCATTTCTTCCAAAGTGGGAGAGGACAATGTGTCTAATCTAAGAGCAGAGCAGTGTCTTAACACTTTGTCAGATGTAGAAACGTTCATGATGATCCTGTGAAGTTTAAATGGCACTCTAGCATGCCTCATGCTTTTCTCCCATCAGGTGCGCCATGTTGACATTATTTTGATGTGTATCCTCAGCTATTAAGGGAGTATTTCTTAATGAGATCTTTAATGTTCTGAGCTAATATTTTTATTAATTGCTGTCAATTCTCATATGGCTTGTCCTCACCGTTGAATTCATGCCTGGTTAGCTCACTGTTATAAACAGAAATGTTCGGCTGACAGATTTGTTTTCCGATGTGAAATCTCTCTGCATGCGTTATTCAAACTGTGAGCTGTTGACTCAAGTGTCTGCAGTTTCACTTGTTAATTTATCCCTGGATTCCATCACCCAAATGTATTTGCAGCAGTTGTAGTGTTTTGACCATATTAGTTCACAGAAGAAATGTACATAATTCATTTGTTAATATCCCCATGTGTCTGCAACTTTTAATAATTACTATAAACATTAAATGTTCATTAAAACACTACTGCCATGGAAGAGAAGCTTACTCTCAATTTCCCTGCAGTAAGATTTTGGTGGGGTTTGATTTTCCTGTTTCTAATCGACCTCATACGGTTCAAGCAAAGTTCAGAAAGACTTCTCAGGTCAGTTGCCATAGTTACTTTTCCTGGCCTGTGGTCTGTCACCTAAAGCCGGGTGGGGACCCTGTGACCAAATTGCTGGACACCTTACAAACAGACAAATGGAGTATCATAGAAGCATTACTCATGCATAAAGGCTCTCTGTATTTTCCCTTGGACGTTTACAGTCGTGCGTTCTTGTAACCTTTGGTTTTGGCAGGTTGTTTGTCACAGACGAATATTCTCAAAATAAAGGGCTCATCAGTCCTGGCTGGATGTAATTACATTTTCCATGCTAATTCAATGTGTTCAAAGCAGTATACTGGGCTTTGTTTGAAGTTCATGTTTACAACAGTGGAACAAGTGACTCGGACAATCCTCTGGCTTTTGTCGAAGATGAAATGAGCGTAGCAGCAGTTGATTTTTATTTTTTTCCCTTCTTTCCCACTGTCATATCAATACCAAATGAAGTGTTGGTGCCAAGGTAATGGGCAGAAATCTGTGAAGAAAATGAAATGATACTCTTTGTGTCGCAAAATTGCCCACCACAAAGGAATTAATGATGGATCCTTCCAGCATAATTGTCTAATTACGCTGGGCAGATGGGGCACTGCATTAACTAGGACACATTGTGCTAGCTCTCCAGACTCGACAACAAAAGGCAAACCAGTCTGACAGGCTCTTCAGCTGAGAGTGGGAGAAAAAACTAGGTTTGTTACAGAGCCATTCCTGCAGTCAATGTGTTGCCACAGAAACAAATGCAGGGTGTAAACAGTGTAAGGATTAGAGCTCCTGGGAAGAGTATCACTGCAGAGTAATGGGGTTAGTTTACATGCTGCTTCTCGGCTTCCTATTGAGAACGATTCACCACTTAAACCCTAATTAAAGAGAATCTGCTTAATGGCACTTGATAATTGATCACGTCAGTTGTTAAAGCATACATTGCCCAGTGAGGTTTCATGACGCCGTGCATTATATATGGTCTTTTTTATTTGCTTCATGTAGAGAAAGAGATAGGAGTGGAGAGAGAGAGCATGAGATATGAGAGTGTAGCTCCTAATATAGGGGCAGTATAAGAGCACTTTCAGATCATCAAGTATGAATACAGTGGCTGAAGTATCGCTGAGATGCATCAACCATTGAATGATTGGCAGGTAATGTCTTGGTCACTTAACTTTAAGGGATTTGGAGTGGCAGGTATATGCCTAACATGCTATTTTCATCTGTAATCACATCGATGTATTTTCCATGACCTCTGTCTCAATATGCCATGTAGTTGTCCATATCGTTTCCATAGTAATATGAATATAGTAGATTGTGTTACATGCTACCCCAACCAAACAAGCAATAACGTTGGCTACTCTGTCTAGGGGATTGCTTTGACTAGGATAATGTGACCATTATAAATAAACCAAACAAAACCAAAAGGTGAAATGGCAGTGGGCTTGTATGTTTGTAATTGGGCTGGGGCTTACTGGACTCCACACAGACCAGGCCGCTCGCTGCTTGTTTGTTCCTCTCCTAGGTTCACATTTATTGATTTTCTTTAAGTGCCGGTGGTGTATGAGTGGATAGGTTTTCCCAAAACATACATGCGGATTGCGTCATTCTCTTGCGCTTCTTCCGGAGAGTGGCTGTCCTCCTCGAAACTTAAACTGAATCTCCTGCCTCCTCCTTAGAAGCGCTTCTCTCTAATTTCCATCATGTGACAACTATGGAGACGCCTTTGGAAACTGGTTTTACTGATCAGTTCATCATACATAATACAATTACTGATTCAGAGTCCTCATCTGTGCCGCAGAAACCAAAATTGATTCTTCTCATTCTTTCCCCAAGAAGCTAATAATAATCTTGATGAATTGTTGCTTTTTCCTCTGTGCTCATAATGCAACCCCATGGTCTGTACGACAATGTATGTGAATAAATAAGTCATATTTGTTTAGTAACTGAGTGTCATTACAAATAAATACAGCTTGACAACAGAAAGCTCTTAAGTCATTCTCGAGTGTAACTGTGATTAGGGAGGAATTCATTTCTTTGAGTGGAATACATTACCAGAATGCCTCATGACATACAGAATATGTTTTGAATTATAGTAAAGCTGTATTTTTGTGTGATTACATTAGAAAATGTATTTAAAATTGAACAATTTATGAAAGGAAACAGATTTAAACACGTTGGCTGTTTCAAATGAATATTAAATTTGCTATGTATATACTGTTGACTTTATTTAATCTGTTAAACAAAATATACCGGCTCCTGCTGAGTAATCACATTCAATCATCTTTTTATTATGTTGGAGATTTCATAACAAAACACCTTCAGCCTGAATCTCAAATTAATATACAGTAGAACTTTAGAGGATTGAGGATGTGTCGGTAAGTTTGAAAGTTCTATGGCTGAGTCCCAAATTGCATGCTTGCGTACTAGTTAATATGCATATCAAGTATGAAAGTTAATGGTGACCTGATCAACTGTGTCCCAAACTGAAGTATTCATCCAAGTAAGTATGCATAGAATTCACCGTTAGCACAAGTACGTCACAAATTTGAACCACTCGTTGTACTAGCATACTAAATATTACATATAAGTTAGTATTCTTGAAAGTATGTACTAACAAGTACACAAGTATGCAATTTGGGACAGTCTATGTCTATGACAGCCACAGAACAATACAGCAGTTTGAGTAATTTGGGTGCTTTATTGATTGTAATCGTTGTACATAATGGAGAGCAGCCGGTGACATCTGCATATCCAGCTCAAAAATGTTTTATTGTAGCCTATTTGAGTAGGAACTGTTGCTCAGTGTTTCTCATTGGATCTCGACAAGTTATGTATTTTGAACTTTTATCAATGGAACAAGATTTTTTTTTGTTTCCTTTGAATCCATGATATGTGAACTATTAAGACGCTTGATATATACAGTTTGTTTTATGAAGTAAGGTAGCCTTATTTCCATTTATCTTTAATTGTGTCTAGCTACTTTGCCATGTGGATGGTTAGCCAGTTGTTTGCCTTGCTGAAACATATTTGTACAGTGCAGGCTTGAATTCTCAGGTTAGCTATTAGCATTTGCAAGCCAACATGCCAATTCTCTGCATGTCATGTAGCTTTTATTTTTATAGCTTTTTACATTTTCAGTCATTAAAATGTTATAGTGTTTGGGTTTAATGCTCACCTTTTGCATCACCTATTAAGATTGATAAGCTGAAATGGAAATGCTTCTTCCATACCCTATATGGGTATTATTTGTTTTAAAAGTAAATATAAGGGATTGTATTACAGTTAGCATTTCTGAAAAGGCACACCTTCAGGCTAATAATTAAAGTTAATCTAAATTATTATCTTTTTGTTATAGAGAAAAGATCTGACATACTTCTGGAAAGTCTACATTGGAAAATTTCCCTTTGGCTTCTCACCAAAGCAAAACTTGTTATTACAAAGTGGGTGTAACTTCCTTATGCCAATCATATGTGCTGGTGTTGCAGTTCTGAATTCCTGTGGCTGGCAGCTGTTTGCTGTTTCTCTGACAGTCTCTTTAAGAAACAGAGCAGGGGATTTCTCATCATTAACACATTAATCCCACACAAACTGGCAGTTGATAGTCGTGGGGGACCGGGAATGCACGAAGGATTAGAGAGCCTGTGTTTATCGCTCGCCTCCCATAATCAAACCATCAGAGAGGATGAAGTTTTGTTCCTGTCTGGGTCACAGATTACTCTACCTCACTGCTTTTCCTTCATGAATTCTATAATTACATTTCTGAATGGGAACCCCAGTTGAAAATTCCTGTGAAATACACTGATTAATGTACAGTAGATTCACCTCTTTAACTGGATCATGCCAGTATACAATAATGGTGATTTCTGTTTGGCTCTCTAATCCATTGGTTTACATATTCAGCTTTGATGTTTTTTTTTTCCAGAAACATATCTTATTAAAAATACTCTCTTAGAACATAAAAAAAACCAGCCCTAAACTGTATTTGGACAAGACGGCCAACTAGGTGCATGATTTAGTTCTAAACAAGCAAAAAAGCACTGTGCCTTAAATGCACCAGGAGAGCCAAATTAAAGGCTGAGCTTGAGTTGTTTGAGAATAATTAATTGGTGTCGTGGGGGTAGAGAAGGTGACATAACAGTGTGGTGAGAGAGCCTTGCCCATGGCTTTCACATTTTAGTGCAATTGAATGCACTTCCCAGAAGAACAAGGACTTGTATCATCATGTAATTACAGTGGATTAAAGCCGTAAGACCCTCGCTTTTTCTCTGGAAGAAAGCCTTAAGTTTCATTGAAGGAAATGAGCCACAGCAGGAAGATTTCAGATAACGATGGCTTTTGTGTTTTCAGAAAGAGGGGCCCCTCTGGGATTGTTATTATTACGATTAATTTACTAACTGATCAGTGTCTTGTGTTCCACAGAGAGCGTTAGATCTCCTTGGATAAATATTTCATGGGCAGAGGTGCATATTTCCACGATAGTAACATTGTTGTTCGCTCATCTATGTGGAAGAAAGCTTAGCCATCAGCTTTTGTATACATTTTCAGAATAGTATATGAGTTTAAGCACGGTGTCAGAATATACATTGTTGAATTTGGCAGAAAGAGGGAGAGCTATTTTAAAGTGTCTCAATTGCTATACCTAGTGTAAAATCATTTCCTGCATGTTAAACCACACTGTGGTGTTTTTGTTCATTGCGTGACTGGGGAAAACTGTGCGCTAGTCTGTGAGTATTGAAAAAGACGACATTGAGCGTGCTCTTGATGGTCAGATGGGCACAGGGGTGCTCCCTCCACACACCCTCTCAGAACAGGGGTGTCTTCTGTGTTTACTGAATACTGCCTCACCTGCCCTGCCAAAGCTAACAGGGGTAAGGATCCGGATGCGGAGCGTAAATTTGTTTGCATTTGCCTCATGAGGAAAGCTTTCTTTATTCAAAAGCATCCTTTTCATAACAGTCTTGGGAATTCTGTCAATGCCTGAGTCCCACCTCTGGATATGTGTTTTTTTTTTTCTTTACGGGAACGAACACATAATCGGGGGAATTTAGTAGTCCGCAGTATGTTTGCATAACACGAGACTGAACAGACTCTGTTCCTCACGGATGCTACGTCTAGATTTCGTTCCAGTGACACAACACAATAAATCAACACAGGCCCTAGACTGAGGATAATTGAATTGTTTTCATATGGTTGTTCCAAAGTGAAATGTGTGTTACATGTAGGTTTATGCCTGAAACCTGATACCGCATTTGGCTCGAGGGCAGCTACTTTTGGCCCGCAGTACAGCAGGCTGTTACTGTTAGCAGAATTCACATTTTGCATTTGAAATGGATTTAACCAGGGTGTAAAGTCCATGGCTTGACCCCACTGACGCTCTGCTGTGTCTCGCCGCTTTAAGGCACAGTTATGCAGTTACAGGATATTGGGGTTTTTGGCACACAAGGTGTTGTACTTGGCAGCCAGACTGCTTTTGAAAGACATCTTTATGTACGCAGATGTACATCTGCAACAGTCCTTAGTGTTTCTTTTGTTCCCGCGATGCATTAAAGGTCTAGCAATATTTTCCACTTTTGACTGTGGTTTTATAAATTGCACGGCACTGAGCCATTAAAATGAGGGAATAGTGAGACTAAAGAGTATTCAGGCAAGACTCAAGTGACATCGTTATTATAGCAGTCCACTGAAATGTAATGGCAATTGACATTATATTGTGTATTGAAAAAATAACCCAATGCCCACTCTCCATCCTTGACACTGAATTAAATACCCCCTCCCCCACCATCGTCATCAGCCTATCAGGGGTTAATACCTGAATGGGGTGCCTTAGTATTGCTTTATGTTCCTTGCCTGTTTAAAATTACATTCTGGGGCTCTCCCTTTAAACATAAACAATATGAGTTAATGAATCAATCATGTTTAAATAAAGAAAATGAATTGCAGCAGCTGTCAGGGGATCTGACATTGTGGTCTGAGTGGGAGAATAGAGAAAAGTACACTTTGCTTCTAACATAAAACATAGCTTTTTAGAACAGGATGCAGGAAATGGTTTGAAGAAACCTTTTCCAAGGAATAGTTTCTTGCTACCTCAGACATTAATAGTTTGGTATCTGGAAGCTGTTGACCTTATGTATAATGCATATGTGAGATGTCAGGTTTAGATTTCTTTTTATTGTCTTCACAAGAGGAAATGTGGCCAACAAAAACATTTACACATCCATATGCAGAAAGAAAACATATCAAGACAAGTACCAGGCAGTAACCAAAAAATACGATTATATAAAACAACTTGGATATATACAGCATACTTCCCCAGTATATATTCATATTTCATATGACTTTTCAGAAATTGTGTGACAAATAGAAAACAAGTTGTGGCATTATGGCATACTGATTACAGTAAATGTTCCCACATAATATGAGTAGGCTAAACCTTACTCAGAACTGCACTGTGAACTTTTACGTTTCCTCTTTATAGTATTATGTGCTGTGATCTTGCACTGAGTACATAACTGCCTGGTGTGGTCTGTAGTTATTTCTGAGAAATGGAAAAAGGGTACTTGCCTAAAACTTTTTTTTGATTATCTACTCTGTTCCATGATGTTTTTTTCTCTTCTTCACAATGTGGTTTCTAAGTTGTCTTCTTTCTACCACATCATTTGCTCAACCACAATATTTCGTGTGCGGCCATGGCAGACTATTTGTAAAAGGAAAAGCCAAAACAGCTGTTTGTTTATAGGCTGGATAATGGTGTGTATTTACTTATGTCAATGAGATATTAGCAGCATAATTATTTAATGTATGGATTTCGGAGTCTCAGAACATTGCCAGGGCTTTAATATGTCATATATTTTCAACATCTGAAATGTGGCGAGATTATTTACCACAAATAGTGTTGTTGAAGTTAAAGTGGTAGCATTCACTGTCACTTTTTCAATGTGTCTCAAGAGTCATTTAATCCTTGAAACTCTGTGCTTGCACACTGTTATATGGGAAAGCATTGATAGGGATAGAGTTCTTTATGGTGGCATAATAACCTCCTTTTCACAAGATCGGGGGCATTATTTATCCTGTGTGTATTTATTAAGATTAACTAAACACAACTCCCAGAGCGCTCTATATTTGGCACCAGTCAGAAGAATCTGGATGGTTATCAGATTTATAAATTGGAACTTTTGCACCAGCACTAACGCACTGCTGGATGATGTTACAATGTTCACTGATCTCTGTCCACCACCCACAGTTGACTCAGAGCTATTTTGAAAAATAAGGTCGAGGTTGGTGGTGTAGTATGACTTTTGTGTTTCTTAGTCATTCACATAGAAACATATGACTGCAAAAACATACAGTAGGCGGTGTACAGACATTTCAGACTCATTGTAGAATATCTTTGGAACATTTCCTTGTAATGTTCTGTTGCAAGTTTGCTGCTGTGCCATGGAACGCTGTGTCATGTGTTAACCATGATCAGATTGCTGGCTCTCAGTGCAATGGGAAATTATTTCACACTCCGAATGGCTTCAGTTTCAGGTTCTGTTAAAGGTTAAAAAGTTTGTCCCTGAAGGTTACTCGCGCAATGTGAAATTCAGCTGAAAGATCCAGGTTTCACTGGAATATGTCTATTAGTGCCATCATCTGCCTTTTAGTCCAGCCACCAGACTGATTGAATAGCTTCCATGTCAGGGTCATTCAGAAGTTAAGGGATTTATTTTGCTTACCTGTGCAGTAGCCAAAGGATCTTTGTACAAGCTACTCTTACACAGATGGGTTTTGTAAGGAGAGAAGCTCCTCTTCCGATTTTAAGCTGGTAACTTGATAAAACACTGGTGCCAGCAATAAATGTGTGTCGCAAAAGTGAACATGCACACACGGTACTCACGATAAAAATTAATTTAGTTGCAAATCCCTGGACAATATTAATGGCCATATCATATTGATCATACCTTTTCTGGCCCTGTCACATTTCTTATTGGGCTCTAATGAGCGTAAACCTGCCTTTGTCTGCTGCACATCCTCGTGGTGAGGAGGGTCACGGGTTGCTCTGCGGCCGCTGTGATTCTCGCATCCAGCTGAATAATCTCCTCCGTTCGCTGCTCCTGCCCCCAGCTATAAACCGACTCTTTTTATTAATGTAGGAGGGGTGGAGGGGATGTCAGTTGGTGCTGTGAAAGAGAGCAGCTAATCACCAGCCTCAGTCAGGGGGAGTTTATTAGTGGAATTAAGATGCAGATGCAGCCTTACAGATCACAAGGGCTTCACTTTTGTCTCAGGTCTGCTCACGTCAGGCAAACAGCTAACCCGAAAAGATGAGTGAAACGTGATACGGGCCACAAGGAACGCGTGAACCTTTGCACTCTGCAGCAACGTCTGAGCGCGAGAAGAATTTAACTCTCGGACAGAACTGCGGAAGGAGCCCCGGCGCAGTTTAATACTTTCTAGACCCACATTTTATGAGATGGGTCTTATTTTTTTTAGTCAATTTTCCATGCTGCCACATTACATTCGGTCTGGTGTAACCTGTGATAAAGACGGCCTGGCGCTCTTATTGCTTTGCAGCATACCCCCCCACTCCAAAAAGTTCTGCCTGTCGCAGATCCTCTCCCCCCCCATTGACAGCGTTTTCCACTGAATCCTAGACGTGCGGCAGATCAAAGCAGCGTGTAAATCCCGAGTATGGGGCGAAACTGATTCACCTGCGACGTCGTCAGGGCCCCTGTGCCACGAAGAGCACAGCTGCATCTCCCCCCCGATGGATCCGAGGCTCCGCAGATGGGATTAGGGGGGCTTTACTCTGAAAGGCTCTCCGTGATCTCTCCCGCGCCTCTAACGGGACCCAGGAACGTAAATACCTTTTTATGATCAGTTAATTCCCCACAATAAATCTGCTCCGTTTTTACAGCCTTTGTCTCTCAGATTAACAAGAAACCCAGTGTCCTGGACTCCCGCGAATGCAGAATCATGTTGTTTTACAAGATATGCACAGATAACTGCTCTGCCTGGGCAGAGACAGGTTTCTGAGCATTAGAACACACCCTTGGGATCGCCAGGCACCAATGACCCTATTGTGACAGAGAAGCCAGGATCAGATTCAGGTTTAGACAGTATCACCTTGTTTATCCTGTAAATAATTCATTCCTTGGCAAAAAATAAATCATGACAGTATGTTTTACAAGTGAGCAAAAAAACTGGGTGTTTCCTTTCAAGATAACCCCTGGCGCCTGAGATGGCAGCTCAGCTCTCCCCTCTGTGTTACTGTACAAAGATTTGGCTGGAGATGTTCCGGGTATTTTGTACTCTCACAGACCCCATCTTTTGATTTGCTATCAAAAAGGTATGATAGTGCCCAGGACATTCTTTCTGTACTTAACATCAGAACCTGTATAGCTTTACATCACCTGACCTGATGTTTATCGCATCAGCCTGCTTTGTGGAGACTGCAGCTCTCAAAGAAACCCCCCCCCACCACCACCACCCAAAGTCCCATCTGAGCTATAACACGGAGGCGCTGCCATCACACAGTTGTGGCTTTTGCTCTGACTCAAAGGGACATCCATTCACTATACCCCCACACATGCCACGTAGAGCTCACAGAGATCATTATCACATGTACAACTCTCAGCCGATAATGTCTGCTCCAGTGTTGTCTGTGCCTCTAGAGAACAACTGCTCTGTGGAAAAACGTGCTCATATGCTCAATTTGTTATCTTAGTTCTTGTAAAATGGAACCAATGGTTGTTGTGAGAGTGGAAGACACACTGGCTTGTTAATAGAATATGAGCTTCATGTTTCTGCTAACAATGAACGAAGGTTAGTATGCGCTCACATGGGTTGTGATTATTGCGATGAACTGTGTTTGTTGTTGTGCATGGAGCACATTCCTTCTGCCACCTTTAATTTGCACCTAATTATAATTGATAAGTGTCTTTGAAATCGTCACCAGACCAAACCTGTTCCTTGAGGGACCATCACTGTCTTTGAGAGAGTGCAGCATGGGTAATCATTGATCATTAATGGTTCACCCTCCTCCTTGAAACCTGTCACCATGGTGAGCTTTCACTCGGAAACAGCCCTGTAGGGGGCTGCTATGGCTAACCACAGCAACAAGAGGTGACTCAACCCCCCTCAGAACGCAGACCCATGGATCTCCTGGGGTGGGAAGGGGGGTCTTGACGACCACATGCAGCCCCCTTCTGACTCACGTACGAGCCCCTACCCGCAGAATGCACCGGATAACTAACTGTGCATGAAATTGAACTGATAGCAGTTATTGACCAGATGTTCAGGTCTAAGGGAAAAAAAGCTGAGCGTGTTACCTGATTGAGTGAAAAATCCTCAGCCTCTTTTTGATGGCTGGCACTTTGCAGGAAAGAGTGATTTAATAGAGCCTGCCAGACCTCATCATTGTCAATATGCTCTGAAAAGCCCCTTTGCCTGCTGGTTTTTTCATGTCAGCCATGACAGGTATTGATGGGCAGATGTTTAGTTGTTTTTTTTTGTGATAAATTATTTATTTCTTTGTGGACACCCGAGTTTGCTCTCTGAACGAGGAAATATGTGAACAAGCTGAAGAAAAGAACGGACCGTTCCTGCCCACTCTCGGACACGGCCCTCACTAAGCTATTTTCGTCCTCTAAAAATAGACCGAATTGAATTTTGCCAGGTTGATAAGCCTATAATTAATGTTGCCATCATCTAGCATGGAAATTTTAATCCCCTGAGGACACTGCTGGTTAGGGAGGCTTTCCAGGTTAAGAAGTATTTACTGCCCTTGTTTAAGACTGGACTTACTGAACTGAATACTATGAAATTATTAGAGAGTATGAAGAAAGACCCAGCAGCCAACCTGGCCAAACTCTCCAGAACAGTGCCAAAGCAGACATCACAATGGAGCTGTAAAGCGCCAGTAAAATCATCTGTCAGGAGAATGATGTTGCCTTTTGTGGCTGACTTGCTGCATTATTGTTATAGCATATATATATATATATATATATATATATATATATATATATATATATATTTTTTTTTTTTTTAATTTTGAAGTATTTTCTCCACATTAATAATTTTATCAAAGCAGCAACACAAATGTCAATGGCAATACTGGCAGTCATGAGAACCTACATACAATGGCTGATAAGCAATGTAAACGCTTTTGGAATTTTCATGAAGGGAGTCATTAGAAACCAAAAGGGTTCTGAGGCCATTTCGCCATCTCCTCTCCCAGTGGGTCCTTGTTCAGCCGGTGTAATTGTCCTCTTCAAAAGGCGGCACCACAGCAGCATGGCAGTGCGGAGTGGCAGCTGTTCGGTGTTGAAGAGCATGCTGGGTCAGCTCCCGGAGCCGGGCTCCTTGTATACCCAAGATGTCATAATTAATGGCTGTCCAGAAGCCTGGGGAGACCGAGTGCATGGATAAATAGAAGTCAAACAGAAAAGAAACGAGACCTGTTCCCCACTTAACATACTGTATACTTATCGCGTTGCCCTGGGCGACGTGCTCTACATTCTGTGAATTTTTCAGAGTGTTTCATCATCATCCCCGCCCCCCACTTTCCTTTTCTCTCAGTATGCGTGCCTTCTCTTTGCATCTTGTCCGTGGTGAAATGCGGAACGGTTGTATTTTGGGACAATTATAATCTTTTGGGAACAACATTTTCCCCTCTTAAGTAAATACGTGAGGCTCAGTTTTTTTTTTTTTTTTTAAGGGGCTCACAGCCCCTCCAGATATCTGTTGCTTCAGATTTCAGTGTGCCGTCTCATCTGCTGCCTGAGGCCAAATCTCTCCATGTCTCGCCTGCTGCTTAATTTCACTGCTTCGTATCACAATAATGAAGCGCCTTGATGTACATTTGCCAATCTCTGCCTCTGCCAGTGTAGGATAATTGGGATGTGAATAAGCGTGAATATCCAGCGTAGGTCTGCCTGACCTTTCCTCAACCCACAGATAGCGCTTTGTCGTAATGGAGGCATTATCTTTCATTCAAATCGCAACCGCAAAGGGGGGAGTATCAGCAGGGTTCCGGGATGGAAAACCAACGCTTGCGCAAGCTCCTTCCTCGTACAGTGGCGTCAGATGCGCAGGCAGCTCGTTGTAATTGGGAAGTTTTATAATGACATCAATTGGTTATCTCAGGGAAGGGTGGCAGTGGAGCGCCCTGCCTCTGAAACCTCTGGTTTTCAAACAGCTGTTTGAAATGCAGAAGCCTCAACCTCCTTTATTTACACTGTTGCATGAGCCGCCTGTTTAGAATGTCTTTTTATGGGTCTTATTTTAATTCGTTTATCATTTGGGTGGGAGAAGACCTGTCAAGAATTATATTTCAAATAAGATTAATATTTAAATCCTATTCTACATTTTTTTTTAGTTTTAGCCCATTTGCTTTACCTTTTATTTAATAAAATGCCTCCCTTAGAGAACTATGAGCATGTGTGTGTGTCAGTATGTGTGTGTGTGTGTGTGTGTGTGTGTGTGTGTGTGTGTGTGTGTGTGTGTGTGTGTGTGTGTGTGTGTGTGTGTGTGTGTGTGTGTGTGTGTGTGTGTGCACATTTATGTGTGTGTTCCTGTTGGTGACCCTGTAAAATAGCATCAAGGCCAGCTTTGACTGGAGCAGGCAGTCAGAGAGGTGGGTGCAGCGATTGGCTGCGCAGTCCGCAGAGGGACTGGCCTCTTGATGTGAGAGGAGTCCAGCTCTATTCCCACCTGAGCGCTTCCAAACACAGAGGATGTGCTGTCATTACTAACAGCCCGCAGCGCATAACCTTGGATTGTGAGCTCATCGGCTCCCAGAGAAAATCACATTGCACCTGACGGGCGCCCACGTGGGTGACCTTGAGGTGGGGGAGAAAGTGTGTCTCCCCACCTTAGTCCTGATGGGAGGACTGGATTTATTTGGAGACACATGCTGACATGAAGCTGTGACGATTGCCACCGCTTCTGTGCATTTCCCCGCCCCTGCATACAGTCCCCTGCGCCACCCCATCTTCATCTCCTCCGTCTTACATCCACACTTCTGGGGAAAAAAATGAATCCCTCCATAACAGAGGTATAGACCATAGCATGACCCGGGTGCTTTTGTTGTCTTAAGCTTGGCCTGGCGCTATGGACTTTGAAAGCTAATCCAGAAACACTGCTACAAAGGGAAGAGGTATCGTTTGTTTACTCTGCTTGCTCTGTTTTTGGAATGAAAGTGGGAAAAATGGTCTCAGGACTGGCAGTGTAAATGTGTGATTTTTTTTTTTCATTCTTCCTCCCACAGTGATGGAACTCAGTTGCACAAAATGATTAATTTTGCACGTATACGGGTCATCCCTGAAAGCAGCAACGTCTCATTCACAAAGGCGCCCTGTCAGCAATAAAGGCAAGGTTGCAATAAAACAAGCAAACATAGCAGCATGTGCACCGATAAATCTGGGGGTTAAGCCCGAGCGCACTTGAATTCGAGAAGTCCTTTTCATCATTCTCATAAAAAAGCGGCAAAGTCACACAATGTTTCTCGTGTTAGGGTCGTCACGAGGACAGGAATTAGTGCTTCTCTTTAATGCTGTTTAGCTTTTACTGCAGGTGCTTAATTTACTGCACTGGCTCTTGGGGAAGGAATGTGAAACACTGGAGAATCATGCATACTCTAAGCTGCTTTTTTTATTTTCAAAATCAAGACTAAATAGTATGTACTATAGTTTATATTAGCAGATTTGACCTTTTTCCTTTTCTTGCACAACACAACATCAGTTTCTAAAACAAACATTTAAATACATTACATTTAAAAAAAAAGGAAAAATGTATTGCTTGGTTTAATGTGTTCCTCAGAGGTAAGTGAATACCACGTTAAGATTGGACGGAACAGGGGCTTTTGGAATGGCGGTGACCTTTTAAATACAGGCTGATATCTCTCTCTCTCTCCCCCGCTCCCCCTCTCTCCCCTCCCCAGTGGATGATCCAGCAGCCCCACAAGGTGGCCACGTTCTTCGGCTGCATTGGCAAGGACAAGTTCGGCGAGATCCTGAAGCGGAAGGCGGATGAGGCTCACGTGGACGCGCGCTACTACGAGCAGAGCGAGGAGCCCACGGGGACGTGCGCCGCTTGCATCACCGGTGACAACAGGTCAGCGGGGCCGTCCCTGGGAGTGCCCTTTTTATTTCCTCAGGATGTGCCCGCCATTATACTGTGCACAGGGATTTGTGTTCCCAGGCCCACTGTTCCCCTCTAGGCAGGGCTTTCTTTTTAACGTATTTATTTATGTATTTCACGACTTTTTGTTACAGTAGACCATTCTTTATGAGTCTACTATATATTTTTTTAATTTTTGGGATGAATCACTAGCACGCTATTTTTTATGTGCCCGCGCTCTACATTACGTCCTCCTCGACTCCAACAGCTGTGTGACTTTAATTAGCGAGTCATTACGAGGGAGGTCACATTAAAAACACATTCTGTTTCCTCGGAGTGACACCAAGCTGGCTGGCAGGCCCTCCTCTGAGAGGAAGCCCTCCTGTCTACTGTTTGCTTGGCTGGGCCTGTTCTTTTTAATGCTCCACTCAGCATGCAGTGGGGCCCGGTGCAGCTGTCAGTCACATATTGCAGAGCTGAGTAGGGTCTGCTTTCTCCAGACCCCTGCTCTTTCATTGTGCTCAATTTTAGCTATAGAAACGTCAAGTGTCAACTGTGCAATTAAAATACTATGTTTTACCCCATTGCAGACGTGCTCCCTAAATGTGAAAGTTGAAATACTGCTTAATCTCTTGCACACCAGTTATTAATTTCTTTCAACGAAAATCTGTTTTTGGTTATAATAAGGGCAAGGGTAAAGCTGGGATGTATGTCCTACACAATGTATTTTTATATTTAGAATATAATTTCTGACCAGAATTATTCATTGTAATTTTTTCACTTGTAATTGTACTAAGCTGGTTAATGTAAATCCAGTCTTTTCCATTTTGCGAGCATGTGCTTGCAGTAATGCCATGATTCGTTTCTGGGGAAAAAAATCCGTCAGCCATCCTCTTGAACTTCTAAAACCTGGAGATTTAAAGAAAAAATAAACCTAAACTGGAAGATGAAAGAGGAGAAAGCATTTAAAGGTGATTTTCATGTTTGAGACATCTCTTGACAGCTTAGCTACTACCTTGTAATTACAGCCTCCAATCGCATTCTTGTGACAGACCTTTGTTGACGTGCAACTGTTTGCAGATGTTCCCTCTTGCCTCCTTTACTGCTGTGACCTGATTGCTTAACACACAGGGATGATGGATCTCTCAGGATGTCTGCACTTCACTTTGGAATTATATAACCTGTTTTGTACAGGAGGGGAAAGCTGAAAAGAAGGAGTATAAATATTGTTTACGACCCAAAAATGAGCTTGAAACATAAATGTATTCTGTGCTCATGAAATTGCATTTCTCTCTACATCTTCCCTGTAGTTCATCAAAATCAGAATCAGTGTTTGCATTTTGTTATCATAGTGTTATTCTATATGGACCAACCTTATAGTAATATTTAATTTTTTTTGTAACATTTAAATAGCCAAATGTCATGTTAAATTTTAAGTTTATGCAGTGGAATATGATTTGTCAATACAATTATGATTCAGTTGTAATTCATTTATGTGCTCTTCAATAAATCATAAGGTTTTATAAACAATAATTTTCAGAAGCAATCCATTTCAAACACGAGTCAGATTTCAGAATCACAATACATTGTGTGTTCTGGAAAAACAATGTGACATTTAGATAGAGGGTCATTTAGGTTAGAAATCTTGAAGAGTGTTTGAGTTCACTCTATGTCCACGTCCAACCTGGATTATGTTATATTATTTGTTTAGCAGTTGGCCTTTTCCAGGAAGACTTGCAGAATTTACATATTGTCATTTATACAGCTTCATATTTACTGAAAGCGTTCGGATGGCGTGCCATGCTCAAGGCTGCAGTCGCTGGGCACTCTTTTAGTTCCATGTCCAATCCCCTTAGCACAACGCAGGACAGCCGCTCACGATGTGGATCTCTTTACAGCAGTGTTGGCTGAAACTGTCTGCTTGTGAGATCCAAAGGTGTGACAAGTAACAATAAAACAAGAGTCAGAGGATTGGAGTTTGAGCTGGAGTGAGGCAGCTAGGGATTAGGGCTTAAGTAGGTTATGTGAAGGATTTGGAGCACGAGATGGTTTTAGATCAGGAAGAGCTGGATCTGCTTCTGGGTTTCATTCCTACTTCTGGTCTCAATTATTTAATTACAAACAGTCATTTGTATAATCTGACATTTGAGTAAAAGGTATTGATAAGCTCATGAATGAGCTGAATACTGTTCTTTTGACCCTTTCTGAAACATTTCACTGAAGTCTGTTTTATTAACACTGTATGAGGAGTGCACTTGCATCCACATATATATAAAGCTAATTAGTTCATTGTTATACACAGAAACTCACAGAAATGGAGCTGCCCAAACATGGTTTAGATGCTGGAGCAGTGGAGGAGTGCAGGGGGTGTTGTGGACCCAGATTGCACACATTTTGGGTGGCCTTTGCATTGATGTTACATGCAGTAGCATGAGGCTGTCTGTGTGGCCTCATTGGAAGCGGTCACCTGTCTCTGAGGTGAGTTTTGAAAGCACAGAGACCCAAAGAGGTGCGGAACTCAGAGCCCGTGCTCCTGCTCATTACCTCTCCTCACCTGTCAGCCCGCGGTTGTCGTACCTGTCCTCACTGCAGTCCCTGCCAGAGCGCGGCTATCACAGGGGACGGCAGAGGTCACAGCCCATCTCATAACGCCCCGCTCGTGTCCCGCCTGCATCGACAGGCCATTTGAGGATCAATAAGCCCTCCAAAGGTCTGCTCATATTCGACCTTCATCTGCTGCCACTGAAGATGTCAGTCATCCAGTCCCGCGCCAGCCTGTAAGGCTGTCCCCCCAGCCGCTGTTAAAAGGCTTTTTGATGCTCAGGATGACATCGGAGAAGGTCAGCTACAATTTTGAGGGCGAAACTCATAATATCTCTTACAGGTGTTTGCCAAGCAGCTCAAGGGGTCAGTGGGAAGAATAAAGGCACTCCCAACCGCTAACTAGAGTCAGAGCTAGAGCCTGCCAGCACACAGGTTAGATACCATCAGTAGCAATTTGGAGGGTAATTCAGTCGCAGCACTGATCCGTTTCATCAAGAGAAGGTCTAATAATCATATATACATTATGTTCAAAAATAAGTGAAAAATTTGGCCTTTTTGGAAAAATTAGCATTGCTTGTCATTCACTTTTTGTTTTCAGTGAACCTATTTTATAATTTTTGTTTTTTATATATTTCCTAATTCTCAATTGTAACATATTAATAATCTTGTATAAATGTAATATATGCACGCCCTCTCACACACACACACACACACACACACACACACACACACACACACACACACACACACACACACACACACACACACACACACTCACATGCATACATGTACATAAATGAATGATATGGAGAATGGTATAAGCCCTTTGGGTACTTACGCTAAACAGCCCATGAGGGACCCAGGGGCTGTGTGCATGGTTTCTGCTGCCTCTTTGGCAGTACTGCTCGCACACCTACAGTATCAGATCTTAAGTGATTCCAGGTCAAGCACAGACCCTGTCCAATAGCTTAGTCTGTGGAAAGGCACACATGATACTCTGTTGTGTTTTGGTTGTTGATGAGCCCAACTCTTGTGTGACTCGCATTTAAATTTGCCTGTAACAAATACTGCCACATCACATGGGGGTTCCCTGAGGATATTTCTGTCTCAATAAAGAGATGAAAAGTGAGATTAAGTCTTTTTTTATTTTTTATTGGAACTAGTTTATTTTTTCTGACGTTACGACTGCACGGAGGGTAATGAAAACCAGAAGCACCCTTTGGGGCCTCTGAATCAACGTGTCAGAGAATGGAGCAGCGATACTGTACATTTTCTCTTTATTATTGATGCACCCGCTCACTTATTAATGAAAAATGCCTCGTAAAGCTCTGATCTCAATAATTGGTTTTAGATTTGTTACTATTGACTACTGGGAGAGTTGACATGATAGCAGAGCAGCTGTTTTGCAACTGTGTTTGCATATGCCAGTAAATTGAGCCTACAGCCTTTCTAATTACAGCATTTTAATGGCAGCATCAGATATTTTAATGGGACAAGGCAACAAAACCATTACACCTGTTGATAAAATCAGTATCCACCCCATTTGGCAGTACAGTAATTATTTTTATTACATGAGATGAAAAAAACTGACTTAAAATACACCTATAATGTCTTTCTGACAGCGTGAACCAATAATACCAATAACACCCTTATAATTGCCATCTGCTTGGTAGTATGTGTGTAGTATAGTACATCTAACCATATGCTTTTCCTGAGTTCAATTTTTAAACACTTATTGAATTTTCACAGGGAGCCTGAACTTGATGTGGACTTAAGTGTTTCATGATATGATGTACTCAAAGTTTTTTTGAGACTAACCTCATCCCTTTTAAAGAAACAAAGGAAGATGGATATCCAGACCACACAAGATTGATTAGGACCGTGTCTCCCATGCTAGGTCCCTCATCGCTAATCTGGCAGCTGCAAATTGTTACAAGAAGGAAAAGCATCTAGACCTGGAGGACAACTGGGAGCTGGTGGAAAAAGCGAGAGTCTATTATATTGCAGTAAGTAACCCCACATTATTTTAATACCATTATTCCCCATATTTTGTTGCATAACCACAAACTACACCAAATGAGAGGGGATCTTTGCAAAGTTGTCTGCCATTAGTTGCTGGTTGTCTTAGAAATGGCTACTTATGGCTCTTCATATATTTACATTATACTAGAAAATGTTAAACATTGAGAGGAACCTGGTACACCTCACCAAGTGAAGTAAAGTGGTGATTTGGTAGCTTTGCTGTTTGTACACCTTTTTTTTCTGTATTGGTTGCTGATAGAACCTCTTACACAGCAACATAATTCTGTGTGCTTAAAGTCTTTTCTGTGAACTAGGTGTGCAGGAGCAATATGATAAACAGCAAAGTGAGCTGAAATTGCTTCTGGATCGGTATCCATTGATTTTTATTGTGCTCTGTGCTTCTGACCTGCGTGTGTAAAATATTTGACAAAAAAATGAAATCAATTTCTGTGGGGTTCCATGATGGCCAGTGTCAAAGGCACAGTGATGTATGTGCAAAACTATTAAAGCTATTATCAAAACTATAATCTATAATAAAACTATAACCCACAATATATCGTTGTACAACATTTGTTTGTACTCTCCATTAGTGAATTAAAATGAATTGGCTTTTGAAGTTGAATTACAACTTTGAAACACAAGATGATGCAGTCTCACAAATACAGTACTGGTTTACAAGTTTGTCTTGAAAAAAGTCATTCTTGGAATATGATACTCAGATTGGCCTCTACTAGGTAACTCATTTTTTATTTGTTGTATTATTTGCCTGCGTGACCTGTAATATTTGACTGAATTTGAAAACATGTTTTCTTCCCCAGCAATTTTAGTTTTTTTATTCACCAAATATGTTCTTTAGCTGAGAAATGATCTTTTGAAACCCAGGGAAAACCAAGCATTCCAATGTTTATTGAAATTCTTGTCATCATTTGCTTGAGTTGTTTTGCCAAAAAAGTGAAGGTGAAAGATAGACTGAAAAGTGGTCTTGAGGCCAGGCGCAGCTGTGAAGGGCTAACTCAGGCTACGGTGGACATTTTTCTACTTGAGGTTAGGGCAATTAGCTTCCTGCCTTCCAGCTTGTTTTTCTACAGGTTGGGAAAAAGAGCTACGATAACACTCTGCAGACACATGTGATATATCCAGTACACAAACATGTTTAATGCATTTAGACCGTCTGTATCCTGGGCTCCCTTTCCGAGGCAGGTTCCGCTGGAACAAGCGCACAGCTGCTGTAGAAGTGTGAAAATTGATTACCCAGCCAGCGAGTTCATTGAAAATCCAGTTATTCCTCTCAGCTGTTGGGCCACAGCTCCGACGTTCCCCGCAGCCCCCTCCAGCACACTGCTCAGGGGGCTTCGGCACGGCTCCTATCGATTCCCCTGCCAGCCTCCAATCCACAAATTCACAACTGTCAAACAAACGCTTCAGCAGAGCAGGGCGAGACAGCCAGCTCTCGCTCCCGTTCCACAGAGATCAGATTCAAATCTCCAGATCAACCCGTCTACGCGCTCCTGTTTGTGAAAGCGATCCTGTGTTAAGATGATATCCTTAAAATTGTTCGGCATTCCTTGCCATTCAGTTTATGAATTCAGCATCAGCATTTGGTCTTTCTTTCCAGCCTCTGGCCAGCAGCTTTTGTTCTTCTGTCATGTTTCCTTGGTTGAATGACTTTGTGGAGAACATTGCCCTGGTCTACGTTAGCTACAGTACAGCAGCGATTCTCAACCTTTTCCTTAATGTGAGCCACTAGATTATGATCAAGACCTGGTGCAAACCAGCACATAATAGACAAGTCATTGAATAAATACATAAAGTCAGCTATGGGCTGTTGGACAGGAAAGCATATTTAAATGTAAATGCTTATGACTCTGCTTTGCAAGTGATGCTACATTGCACCTACAATGCTACATTACATGCTACATTATTATTTTATGACAACTTTTTTTCTTATCTGTTTTCCTATCAATTATATTACCGTATAATCATTATTATTTTTCCCATCCAATGTACCACCTACAATACTCTGGCATACCACCACTAGTACACATACCACAAACTGAGACTATACTGCACCCTCAGTATAATCTAAGCTACAGCTTTAATATTTATTTAATAAACAATTGCCAACTGTAGCAACTGTTTACAGTACATATTTAATGACCATTGATGACACATTAGAAAAGCATGTTTGAAATACGTTGTACATGACTCCTCAATTAATGTAACATTCTTGTCGGCCATTATTGTTGTTTATTATTAATTGAGAATGCTCCTTAAAATTCTTTTACTAACAAGAATATATATATTTTAAAACTTAAATGACAAGAGTTGGAGTCATAGTCAATCCACCTCTTGTATGGTCTGAATGTGCGTTATTATGATGCTGGTGCAATTCTAACTTTGCACATTTTCCGAAACACCTTGCACAACGGTAAAATATCAGGACTCCACATAAGAGTCCCTATAAGATTCGCGTATAACAGCTCCAGTATACCATACTATCACTTGAGAACGATCCAGAAAATCCAAAACGTTCACAAATTTAGTTAAATTGTCTTGATTTTGTTCAAAAAAATTCTCTTCCCGTTAAAAATATCTCTCACAGTGAAGGGATACTGATGGACATTGAAGTGGATACAGACAGTGTCCTGTGGTTAAAATGACACAGTTTTTTTCTGATTCAGATTATGTCTCACAGTAAAGAAGACAGGGTTTGAATGCTGCAGTCATCATGTCTCTTGGTGAGCATGTAGGCTGTCCATAGTGAAGAGGACACAGTTTGAGTGTCTCATAGACACAGTTTTAATGTCTCGAGGTGAATAACATAAAGTCTTAATGTCTGACAGTGGAATGCACTGTGAGTGTCTCTTGGTGAACAGGACACATTTTGAGTGTCTCAGAGGCGATAGGGCGCAGCCTCAGCATTGTTTGATGAAGAGGACGCGGTCTGAGTGTCTCACAGAGAAAGGGATGCAGTCTGAGAGCAGAGTGCCTTGATGCAGTGGAGTGTTTTTGTTCCTCTGAGTGTGGGTGGTCTCGGTTCAGTCTCTGCTTCTCATTAGCATACACGACAGATCCGCTGCAAATTGGCGGAGATTCGCCTGCATCCGATCAGCTATGTAGAAACCCGTTCAGCTGCGTGGAGAGGGTTACAGTACGTTTTTCTTTTTTTTTTTTTTCATCAGTGCTCAGAATCTCAACACAAGATGCGCCTCCCTCCCGGCCCCTGCCAAAGCCCAGGATCATTCTCTTTAGTGCCGTCGTGCTCTCTGATAGACTACTTAACCAGATATACTGCCACAGCCATTTGTACTTAATATACTGTGGCATGTCTAGACCAACGTTTGCAAATGCCTCCTCTAACAGTAATCTCCATTAACCTTGTCAAGAGCACTCAAACGTCCCCAATTTAAAGCGCCATTCGCCTGGCATCCTGAGGATTCCTTTATAGTAATTCAGTGATGTATCAATTTACTTTGTTGATTTTCATTAAACAAATGTTATGTGGTACGCACATACTTGTTGTGCTGTAATCTGTAAACCAGATTAGAGAGGAGAGTGTGTTAAAGCAGTGATGGATGGTGCTTGGCAGGGGCTCTCAAGGTGCCTGCTACTATATTGTGTGATTGGATGAAAACAGAAGTATTAGAGCACTCGCACAGCCAATCTTGCTCGTCCTCCAGCAGTAGAGACAGTGGCAGACGCAGAGCAGGGAAACAGCAGTGCCATTTTTCACAAAGAGAATGTTGAACTTCTGCCAAATGTTTGGTGGCAGGCTGTTGCTAGGAAATCAGAGTCCTGAGGCAAATCATCACACGGAAAGCAATAACAAGAGGGAGAGAAAAAAAGGAGAAAGAAGAGGCTGGATTTCCTTTTTAAATATAAATGGCACTGTTGTGTATTTAACATCGCTTGTAGAGTTGTTTTTATATCACTTGTCTGTTGTGTATGTATGTGTGTGCATATTTTTTTTGGGAGGGGTGGGGGGATATCATATTAAGAATGGCAGCTCAGATGACTGACTGTAATTGGGAGGGGTTTTGAGTGTGTATGTGTGTGTGTGTGTCCTGTTAATCTTGCCCTCCCATCCCCCTCAAACACATGCACACACCCACCCCACCCCACGCCACACACACAGAATCTGCAGTGTACTGCAGGCTTGTTTTTCTAACTACCGAGCAGAGTTTGCCCTGTAATTTGATCTCCCCTGACAGATGCGTTTTCTATGATGCCACTTTGAATTAACCTATTGTGCCATGATCTTCCCTTAGCCCTGGAAAATGGAGTGACCAAGTTAACCCTCACAGATTTGATAGAGCAAAAGAAGGGTCTCAAAATGGCAGCATCCTCCTTTCAGATGTGTGAACACAGGGGGCATGGAGAGGCTGAGAGAAGCCATACAAGAAAGAGTGAGGAAAGAAAAGAATTAAACAGAGAACTGTGAAATGCTTCAGAATGCCCCGTTGCAGATGGTCTGGAATGACCTGAGGATATAAAGAAGAGCTTTTGACACTCGCGGGTATGTGCTAGCTCTGCTGAATCGATTACTCGTCCAGCGAGGACCTGGCAGCAGCAGAGTGAGCTGTGAAAGGATGTGTAACCTGTGAAATGTGTGTTTGTCTGCTCATTAGCCGCGCGGCGGCCCCACCCTGTCAGAGGCCATGCTGCGAGAGTCGCCCTGGTGCGCTTTACCCACTGTAATCCGATCGTATGTGCCATTCAGTGCTCCCAGTGCTCTTAACACACTATCAGGTCTCAAATACCATTCAGTCCTCACAGTGCTGTTTAAAAGCTATTGGGTCATACACACTATGCACTTGTGTCCGTGCTTGTTACACACTAAATCCATTTGCTCAACATGCAGTCCCCCTGCACTACTCTTAACACAACATATTGCGTCACACCATTCAGTTGTCTCAATTGTGTTTATGTACTACTGGATCACACACACCATTCAGTTGTCTCAGTATTCAGCACATTATCACATTACCCATACCATTCAGCCATTCCTGTACTCACCATGACTATAATGGGGGATAGCAGACACCACTTTGTTGTCCTGGTGCTCTTAACACTCCATATCAGATCACAGACTAACCTGGTTCAATTTTATATTTTGTCATTGTGTCACGATTGTCATATTGGAGTTCATATCAAACTAAATCAGATCGGGCCAGTCAGTCATATCTTTACTTATAATACAGTATATCAGATCATACACACCAATTGTTAAATTGCTTCCTCTTGCCACCAAATATCTGATAGCACACACCACATCAGGGGTCTTACCTTACTTTATTGTATTATAAGTGAATTCTCCCAAAAACCCAGGGAGGCTGGTGAATTATGTCCTGTTTCCCTTGGCCCACCCTCCTAACATTTTGATTTTGTGAGGCGGGCCAACACTGCCTTCCCTCACCCAGTTAATGGTGTATCCAAATATAGACACTGCCTGATAAAGTATATGAAATGTAATCCGCTTCAATTGAGGGATCCATGTCCAGATTCGGTGTGATTGTTTTAAAGGGTCAGTCTGTTAGCATGCATAGCTCACTGTGTTCAGTCTGTTTGCTGGACAAACCTGCCAAACCTTTGCATGTCCGTCCAGTTTATCAGTCTTGTGCATAGCAGATTTACTGAAAACAGGTGTTGTATTGTCAGCCCCACACCCCCCACCCTCGGGTGAATGTGTGTTGGGCACAACTAGTATAATGGGAGCCCACAGAAAAAGGGTGGGGGGAGCAGCGCACCACAGTAACTGGCACCGCAAACAGCATGTAAGACTGCACCCTGAAGTGGCACACGGCTCCCTTAGCTCTGCCAGCCTCTGCAATTTACTGCCAAGAAAAAGGGAGAGGCATTCCACACCAATAACTGACACCTCATTTGCAATCGAGCTGCTGATTGCACAGAGGTGACTGCAGCTTCTTCCCCCACCCCATCCCACCCTCTGCCACCCCTCCCCTAACTAAGCCCTGAAAGCGCTGTCCCCAACTGTCCTCCCTCTGACCTTGAGCAGGGATCCGGCATCAGCCGCCCCGCTCTCCCTGTCCTTCCCTGTAAGGAGAGGGATCACACAATGCAGATGCAGTCAGGGAAGAGGGAAGCTGGCAGGCTCGACTCTGTCTGCGGGCGATTGGTTACAGTGTCGGTTGCTGATGAAATTTAATCCCACCGTATTGACATGCCAAGTTTCACTTCTGGCAAGCCTTATTAAACAGATTTGTAAATGCATTTCATCTTGATTAGAATTCGTCCTCCGGGGATTAGACTTCGCTTTTTTCGCAATGTTGGACGCTGAAATGATCATGTATGCATTGCCCTGCAAATTCCAGGTTTCTGCACAGGGGCAAAAAAATGCCCGCTAGTATGCCTTGCTGATCACCAGTGTACCTGCATTAGAAAAATGCCTCTGAGGCAATGTTTATGCAGTCGTGAAGTGTACAGTCTGCTTTATTAAGTTGAGATTTTGTGTGTTTTTTTTCATTGCTGATGACAGTCTACTTCTAAGGCTCCCATCTTATCAGAAAGCAATCTGTAATTGCAATCCACCATCTAATGAAAATAAATCCTTAATTGCACAATTACATGCATGTTGCATCTTAGCTATTAGTCTATTTTGTTTTCCTCTAATGAGAGCATTTCAGTCCAAGTGGAAGCCAGCGATGCCAGTGAGCTATGCGGAGTCTCGCTGTCTTTTGCCTAATTTCTGGAATATCAAAAATGCATTTGCAGCACAGCAAGATAGGTGGCAGTTTATTCAGCTGAGAGCTGTAGATGTTTATCTGCTTAATTGAACCGTCATTAGTTGACATGAGCGGAGTCACATGACACAGCTCTCAGCACCAGCGGGACACCAGAGCTGCGCTCACAAAGCTAACGTGTCCCTGCTAGCATAGAGCCATATATGCAAGGAGAAAGCACGGCGACAGGGACACCTCTCTAATGTAACCGAACTGGCCCGATTTGGAGGTTCCCTCAGTGGGTTTTACATCCAGACTGCAAAGCATTACAGATGCAAATACCCAGAATCTCTAAGATAGTCAAACGGTCTCAGCTGAAATATACTAATATCACTGTTTGTTTTTTATTTGTTTCTTCTCACTATTGTGCATGAATTCCCCAGTGATTTTTCTTTCAGCTCTCTACAAGCAAGTAGAAACCTGAATTGTTATTTTGAGATATTAAGTCAGCGTTTCCTTAATTTTAACAACATTACAACATGAAATAATTGCTTTAGTCTGAGTAATTTGCCGGAGGCAAGATTGAAAGTTGGCCCTTCTCCAGTGTGAGGTCAGTTCCACCATACTTTTACTGAACTTTTTAAAAAAACATATTATTTTGCACTTTTTTGAGGAAAGCAGAGGAACAGGTTCTATGAGGTAAAAAAAAATAAATAAATCTGAAAATTTCAGCAAGTTATTTTAATAGCTGACACCCTTACCCAGGGCAATGTCCATAGCTCACATTTTATATATTATACAGTCATACAGCTGGATACTTGCTTAAGGGTGTAATAGGAGGGCTTCACCCAAGACCTCAAACTCACTGCTTTCTCCCCAAAAAAAATGGTATGTCACCAATACAGCGTATTATTGTGTATTAATACTGTGAATCGCGTGTGTGCTACTTAGACAGAATCTCTTCTATTAAGGGTGTTTAAAAGGATGAGTTGCTCAGTGATATGCATCGGGTCCTGAACCACATTGCAATGAATCATACTGCCTTGCATGTGGGCTGCTTAGAGGTAAATCAAAAGCTATCAAAATGAATGCCATGGTCACCGGTCATGCTCACTCCTTCCCAAGTAATGCATCCGTGCCCAAAAAAATAAAATATTCATGCAGCTGCCGTGAAATTGGTTTGATAAGTAGCTTTCTTTGATGGACATGTTTGCAATAGAGACCAGAGCATGTGAGCGGAACGTGAGCGAAGGGAGGAGTAGGTTGGACGTTATGAGGCTGGAGTGCCGAGTGGAGTTTCAGAAATGTGGAGCGTCACTATTTTTTACCTCTCCAATTTCACTCCAGTACCTCTCACTCTGGAGCTCTGGGCATTATCTGATAAAAGCACTCAAGCCCAGAATGCTGCTTCACCATTCCCCCTACAAGGAAACAGATCAAAGTTACAGCTGGACTATTAAAGTTTATTCAAAATAGCAGGATGGATTAATTCAACATGGTTTGAATGACATAATTTGTCGGAATTCATGATTTGTTGGAATGAAAAAGCCTATGATAATCAGGCAGCGTATCCTAGCAAAATAAGTTCAACTTCCAGTCTCCCATTCAACTCCAATTGAAATTGGTGTAAAAAAAATTACTAAATCAGTGTATTGCCCCTCATTTATGATTAAATTACTTTCTTGAGAATTACACCAGTCAGCTTGTTGGATAGACCGTGTGTACACATGTAGCCTACGTAGTTGTTCGAGGGTGAAACCAAATAGCCTACACATTTCCAACTTGTTAATTGGAGGTGCTGCTACCATTACAGACCAGCAGCACACTAAAGTTGGCTAATTGTAGTAAACTTGAGACACATTAGTCTGTCAAGAGCCAGAGTTGTGTCTTTTGTTTCCTGGCAAAAGTTGTAACTGCATGTTATCACATCGTACTGGTGTCTTATCATATTAATGTGTTACCTGTTTTGTAACAGATAATGTTTTTATTATACTGATGCATATGTGGTATTCCCATGTGTATTTGAAATTATATTTTTGCCATTTATGTTCCATGATTGGTTCCCCACCTGGGATGTGATGTTGACCAGATAGCCAGGTAATTTTTGGATTTATAGCACAGAAATTGTGAAATTATGGAACGTTATCAGTTCATAGAATCCCTGTATGGGAAATCTTTGTTGTATCCATATTAGGCCTTTTTCAGTTTCAAATTGTGTGTAAATCTAGCATTATTGTAAAACTGTATGACCAATTCTTTTTCATAGACCTATAAAGCTTATGGCTTGTGTTTAATAAAGAAATGTTATGATTTGAACAAATGAATCTATTTTTTTAATTGGCCTGCTTTAGAATCCCTAAGGTAAATACTTTAATGTTTAAGCAGTCCTCGTCGAAACAAACTAAACAGTAATGGGGAGAATTTTGACAACTTTTCTCTGTGAGTGCAGATGAGGAAGGACTCGGAGGGGGGAGTGGGGTGCAAACCCAGCCTTGTCGAGGAGTGACATTTGCTACTGCTCAATTCCCCTCACATCCTCTGATAGAGATTCAGGACCCAGTGGGAGTGCTCAGAATGTGTGGTTACCCCAAGCTCCAGCATTTAAAATGAGTCCAACATTTTTTTTTTCCCATCAGCTTTCTAGACAGCTGCAGAACGTCAATATGTATTTTGTTGGGCTTGAAGTAGTTTTTGTGTGTTTTTGAAAGTATGGATCAAGCACTGTTTAAAGGCATCATTTAAAATTATATGCGTCTTGAGGGGCCATTTGTGAAATATTTCAATTAAATATTAAGCAACAGTCTCAGCACCTATTGTGGCTTCTTCATGACTTATGACTGCCAGAACAGGAATCACAAATGCACTATTATTGACAAAATTCTTTGTTTATTGTTTATTCACATTTCCCCAAGTTCTTATTTATTTCAACTATATTTAGGTTTGTTTTGTTTATAAAGGCTTGTTAGTGTATTTTTAGACAAATCTCTAACATTATGTAAGCCAAATGTTACCCAGAGATTGATTTTTCAACAACTATTCAGTCATTAGGGAGGATGCTATTGTCTTAAGCTGGTACATTAATACATTATCAATGATGCAGTATAATTGGGCGTTTAAATTTGAGTCAAAATAACAGGTTGCAGATGTGAGTTTTCTTGGAACAGATGCTGCACAGAATTTTCAGAGAATAGATTTGCACATCTCTGAACGACTGCTCCTTTCACGTTGCTCAAATTTGTTGATCTGTAATTATTTGCACATGTGTGCATTTCCGTACTATGTTTGCTTGGCAGTGATCCGTGCTCAACTGCCAGGCTCGACAAAACAGACAAATGTAATGCTTTATGCACTACGTTAATTTTGTTCACTGGAAAGGAAAATTCCTTTTGGATGTTTTGATCAGCTTTTATTATGATATCCTACAGATTGTTTATGCATACCATGTAGATATACTGTGTCCCCCAAACTTACCTAAAACTTATACACACAAACATAACATATTTACTTTTCCACTGTTTGAGTAATACTTTATAACTTCGGTTGCATGTGAATATACATTATGTGGATCATGTATATTGTTGAGTCTCCCTGTACATTTAACCCTGTATTTTATATTTTACCCGGATGTACTCGTGACATTGCAGCTCAACTATAATGCACTTTGGTACCCCCAGTAAAAGGAACATTTTCAGCAGTGCATTAAATCTCTTGTCCCAGAGTTTTCCCTTCAGACCTCCCTGATGCTAACGAGTGCATTGTGATTTATATTTCATGTGTTGCATTGTAACCGTACACTTTTTTTATTGTTGTTTTCGGGCTAAAACCTCAGTGGTTGTGGCCGGGCCCCAGCACTTGGCCCCTGGGGCGCAGAGGGGCGGAACATAGCCACCACAGCTGCATTTTCCACTAAAACTAAGTCCTCCTGCTCCTCAGAGATGCGCTTCGAGGGCCCGGGCCTTTGATTAGCATACCCGCCTCATAGGCCAGCTCCTGATGTCACACATCCAGCGGTCCTGCTTAACACTTATCAGTCAATGGGCCTGGTCCATGTGATTACTGGTACAGCTGTGCATTCAGCCATGAGACCATGCCAAAAAATCCAAAGTGCCAAGTACTCATCGTTCCACTAAGCAACCCCCCCAACCCCCACCCCATAAATAAAAGCAGACGTCTCTTTGATGTTATATGTGCGTGTTTCCATTTCAGTCACTGTGGTACAATCACATTTGAAAGCATTTTGTGCGGTAACATAACAAGAAGGTCCAATCAAAACAATAACTGTGGTTCCTTTTGACAAAGCCCTTGGCTCACAATTGTCAGAATATGTAAGCTGACTCATCCACATAAGAAGGGCAACCATGCCTTGTAGCTCGAAAAAATGCGGGTAAGAAAAAAATGAATTAATAAAAACCATTTTCTGACATGTGTGTCTTTCTCTGCTCTCCAAACAGGGCTGCATTTCTTGTTTAATAAGTTTTGATTCTTCTGTGGTCATGGTAGGTGCTACGATAGAGTGGGTTCATATCAGACCTTTTGTTTCCTTCATAATAAATTGATTTCAGATTTGGGTTTGTTTTGGAAATAGTGATGCAGTTAACTTTTTTTTCTTGATCTCCAAACAAAAGAGGCACAAAACTTCCTAATAGCCATGTTTATCTTTAGCTGCAGACTTCCAGTCGTTGGATGCCATGGCTGGCATCCATGTCGCTACAGATCCGCAGCATGAATATTCAAGTCACTCTCTGTCAGAGAATATTGCTGGATCAAGGTTGCAGACATAATTATATTCTGAATGTTAATATAAAGTTCCAGCAGGCACAGCTGTTAGCTGCAAAGACATTAGGGTCTCACACCAGGTTTTATCTGATTTCATTTGCCAAAAAGGATTTGTTGCAGGGAAAATAAATGAATGCCTTGAAATGAGATTGATTTATGGAGAAGCTGTTGGTACTGTCCAAAAAAAGCAATCGATGACACAAAACTGCATTTGGATCTTGGTACCCGACCACCAGGATTTAGGTTTTCAACTGATATATTTGCAAATTACATGTGATATTCATTTTTTTTACACCTCCGACCACATTTTGTGCGAAATATAAATTGGAAATAAATTGCATGTAAGGCCAAATACAGATATCAACGGTTGTTTATTTTGCTTTTAGATTAAAACTGCCAATGTGTTTTTTTTTCCAAGCAATAGAAAAGGCACTTATTAACCACTGTTCAAGGCTAGGATGTCATTCATTGTCAATATTTATGTTGAGCTTCAAGTGTGTGAAAGATCACTGCTTTAATTAAAAACTATGTTTCTCTCATTTTTTCACTGAAGTAAAGAACCTTGAATTGCTCAGCTTCCAGTGTGGCAGTGAATGCTTTGCCACTAGCAATTGTATTCTTTTTTCATTCAAATCTATTGTAAAGGCAAACTAGAGGTACTATCATGCAGAGATGTACTGAGTGTTTGAGTGTGACAATGCTGCAGATTTTCAAAGGATCTGATTTGGCTTCTCCAAAGGAATACAGTGTTCTGTATTCAGTTGGTAGCTTTCAAAAGCTTTTTAAAGAAGCAATACTTCACTGGGACAAATATCATTTGGCTGTTGTTTTTTTCCCCTCTGTTCTCCACTTTTCTTATCTTCTGAGCTCAGGAAGTCAGCTAAATTTACTCTTTGCTTTGAAGGCATCAGGCAAGTTCAGCCCCATAAGTATTTCCTGTTGTGGCATTAATCTAAATCCATGAAACCAGAACAGATTTCTCATCTGTAAAGTAGATAATGTGGCTGGGTTATCACGATTATGCAGCTTAGACTTGACACCAGCTGTGTATGAATATTAAGGACGGGAGATAGACAGCTTCCTGTGAAAACATCATAAATGGATTAATAAATTTTTCACCTCGCAGAACAATTGAATGTGTTGAGTGTTTCCCTCTCTGGTTGTGAACATGTGATAAACATACGTATGTATGTATTGACTAACAGTAGGACGCAGCAGAGTGTGTGTCATCATTGACAGCTGATTCAGAATTATATATGAAAGTAATTCCATTTCACATAGGTGTTTCTACATTCATTTAGAAGGGTTACATTGACTTAATGTTCTATTAAGTTGTTCACAACTGCAGCTAAATATAGTGATCATAATGAATGTACTGTGTATTATTGTTCATCAAGCTCCAGCAATAACGTGAATGTAAATATGAGATTTATCAAGGATCAGTTCCAGACAATACAGCAGTTTTATCTATAGAACTGGAGCTTATTATTCAATAGTTTTGGGCAGGATTATTAAATGTTGGCATCCAGGTGGCTCATGCAGTAAGACGTTCATTAGGGAAGCAGATGTGAGCTCTGTGACTGGGTGTTTGAATCCATTGGTGGCTCCAACTGGAGGCCTGCACTGTCTGAGTATCTATCGATGCACAAATGGGACATAACTAACTTCCTTCTCTGTGGTTGGCTGCATGTAATTGGTGGTGCATCTGCTGTGTGAAAAGTGAGGTCTGATCATAACATGCCATTACATCCTCCTTCTGAGCTGGCAGGAGCATGCTGCTCTGGTGCACTGAACAGTTTGGCTGAGATCGGGTTGGAAAATGGGGAAAAGAACCAAAGAAAATCATTATATGTAAGGCTATTACAGTCGACATGAATCCTGTCACAAAATCTGTCTCATTTTGGGCAAGGTCTTTTTTCCAGTCTCTTGATGCTGATGATGAAAACTCTGTACTGACTCTCTTCCCACTGTATGCCTTTGTGCTTTTAGTGTAAAGTTGGGCTCTTCTATGTGCCTTTAAAATGAAGAAAACATGTGCCGCACATTGTTTTGTGTCGTATTCCATTTTCAGAAATCTATTCTCTGTGGCATTGGGAGGGGGAAAAATATGTTTGCTTGATATCTTACTTTTTCCCAATGTTTCCTCATTTCCACGCTTTGTATAAAAAGCAGTCCGAGGGGGAAGCAGGGAAGTAAACAGGATATGTGACTGCATGGGGTCTCCAGGACCAGAACACAAGGGGAAGTGAACACAGGAAGAAAAACGTCTGCAGTTCACTCATGACAAATACAGTAAAATACGGTTTATCTCCTCAAACCTTTGACTGTATTTAATAATAATAAGGTGGTGGGATGTTTCCAGTAATAATTTATACACAGATTTTAAATTCATAAAAACTGCTTTTTATCTTGTATTGCTTCTTTTTAGTTTGTGGCATGTGGGTTTACTATGAGAGCATTTGAAGTACTATAGCTGGTAATCATGCATCTCATTTGAGATATAATGTATTAATGCCGCTGTAAAACTCAATATTTAGAATGAGGCTAGAATGATGGTGACCTGTTCAATGATGGCAGATCCTTTGTTGAGATGAAAACGGTGCTCTTGAGACTGTGCAGAGCAGCTCTGGTGTCTGGTACCTGTTTACACTTCCACTGCGCTGGTCACCGTCTGTAAAGCTTGACAGTAGATGGTGTCTCAAAGAATGGTGTTTAAATTTTATTTTTTTTTAACATTCAGTAAGGATAAATCTCAGGTGGCCTTTCTGTCAGCGTCTTCTCAGTGTGAAATAGCAGTGGACAATGTGCAAATGAGACACTCTGGGAGAGTGTGCTGTCCAAGCGATGGAGCCTCTGCTGTCACGGTGTTCACAGATGGCCTACCCCTGGGGACTGTGCCTGCCTCTCTCTCTCTCTCTCTCTCTTTCTCTCTCTCTTCCCTTCTTCTTCCACTCTCCTCCCTCTCTCTGTCACCCTCTCCCCCTCTTTCTCTTCCTCTCTCTCTTCTTCTCCTTCCCCGCAGTCTGGACAGTCTGAGAGACGCATGTATATTCATCAGGAGATGGACAGGTAGATTATGTGCGAACGTTTGGGCAGGCAGGTGTCTCAGAGGGGCCTGAGACAGGCCTGAGTGCTGTGGGCCGAGGGGAGTGGGTGGTAAGGAGGGGATGTGGTAGTGGGGTAGTGGCTGTGAATTGTGAAATGAGTACTGGGTGCAGGTGCTGAGAACACGGCAGAACATCTCCTCTCAGGAGAAGCACTTTCATAGTGGTAGCGGTTGGCACTTTTCTCTAGCAGCAGTTCCAAGCTCAGCATGCTCTCTGAGGGCCCAAAAGCCAATACATGTCATCTTCCCTGTGTGTACCTCCGCTAAGTATATCCACAAGGGCTGTGTTTTATGTTTTCTTTTGGAAACTTCACAGCTATTATATCTTTTTCAGCTAAATTTTAATATTTATTTGGTTGAGATTTGCATGACTGTGTTTGTGAGTGTGTGTGTGGATTTCGCATGATATTGGATCAGATTGTGTATTCTTTACTTTCTGTTCTTTACCTGGCTGGAACATGGCATTATGGATTAAATATCTTGGGAATAAGCACCTATGATATATTGTACAATGTGTCATGTGTACTTCCCAACTTTGCATAAAAAAACTATATTCTCTTCCTTGAGATAAATATGAACTCTAGTCTTTCTATCTCTAAGCTGTTCCACAATATAGATTGCTGCTTTTCAAGTTGAACTGTTGTGAGCATAAGGATTGTCTTGATTGAGTAGTATATGCTCTTAGAGAGACAAAATCTGTTTTGATTGAATGGTATTCATCCTTAAAGAGACTGTATTTGACTGAATTCCAGCCTTCTTAATGTATTTGTTTTTCTGTATCTTTTCATCCTGGAAACTGAAGCAGTATGTCTAGAAACTTTGAATCAGGAACACTGCAGTACATGAAAAATGCATGCCCTTCTTCAAGTTGTGTACCCAGTTCACTTGTCGTATCATATCCATGTCCTGTAACCAGTCCATCAATTATGTACAACAGAGCAGTGCTCTTGAACAACACAAACGCAGTAAAAACAAGCACTGCTTTTACACAGATATTTACGAATGATCCAACAAATATAAACATTTAATTAAGGCTAAGACCAAAGCATTCAGTAGTGTTTAGTCTGGTGTGCAGGTGACTGTGTTCTGTTTGTGCTGTAAACATTCCCAGGCGATGTCTTTCCCTGTCTCTCCCATCTCTCCTCGGCCAGCAGTCACGTCTTGCTTCATGCGGTCACTTAATCCCTAGTTTCGGTGTTGTTTTTTTTCCCCTTCTTGGTTCAGGCGAGGTCCATGACCCCAACCATTCTGCCAGGAGGTGCAGGGTAGAGGGTGGGTGGGGGTGTAGTCTCTCTTATATCCTGCGGCATTCCAGCCTTTATTCTATTCCTGTTTTTGCTCCCAGGCTGTGTCTGAACACAGTCTGTACATGCAGTACAAAGACACAGGATTGTGTTCCCAACCTTTCATATGTGTGAGCGACTGGTCAACCTGCACAGAACTGGCTTGTGCTTGATTGTGTGTGCGTGCATGTGTGTACCCAGGATGTGTTTTAAAACACAAAACCACTTATGCTGGTACACAGCCTTCCAACATCTGGAGAAAATGACATACAGTGGAACAACAAGCATCTCCCATCTGAGAATGAACTAGAGCTCGCTTACCTTCTGGTCAGAGATTACAGTGATTGTTAACAAAACTAGGGTATCATTTTATTGGCATTGTTTAAATGTACAAAATTTATATTTAGACACTCGGGCTGAACAAATAAATATTGATATTGAAAATTACTATTGCAGTCTGTGTGAAGTCATTTAGAATTTCATGCTTCCAGATTAGGGTAGTCCCTTTTTCCTGTCGCTTAGGTGATAGGTCGATGAACATTTGACAGAATGGTGGTACATATTAACCTACACAGTAGTACCTCCAACTACGAGCGTCAGTACAAAATAATTGGAGCAGGATGAAAGTTATTGCAATCTTTCGTCACCTAATGACTTTTCTAAAAAGTACCCACATAGTAAAGAGAAGTCTGACACATTGTTTTGGGAAGACTGGTTAGTTTTATAATATAATTCTATTCGACTCATGCTAATTTAAACCCTACTAATCCCGTTTTGTGGGCTGATTTATTTTATAATAACCCACAACATTACTGAGAACTTTCAAACGTAATCTTCTTTAAAAGAGGAGAAACAGGAAGTAATATCTGTTCACCTCTACTTGAACTTAAGCCAATTTCTCCTCATCGTCTTACAGTGTCAGTGCTTTGATAATATTAATCAGATATCCCCCTTGCATGGAATACCATTTTTATTCAACCACCTCTTGCATTTGTTATATTTACCTCTGTCATTGACAACATACCCAGTTCAGTGTAAAAATATTGGTCCATTCTGTTCAATACCATGCAGGTGATCTTTGTTTGCTCCTCAATGGCCAGGTCCTGTTAGGACATAAACAGTTCAAAGCACAGGATCTTGGAGAATTGCCACAAGGGTCTAGTCTTTGAAAGATTTACTCTTTAATCATATTTGGAGGACATCATGTGCAATTTGCTCTGACTTCTGTTGTAAGTTACTCAGAATGTTAAGGGTGGAGTGGTAAGTTGCTCTAAGTAATATGTGAGTGTTGTCCAGTGTGGCAGGCATGTCTTGGTCTACATGATGCACAGTAGCAATCTTGTCGCTGTTGGCCCTCTCTATCTGTTGTTTTTCTGTGCTGCTGGTTTAAAAAGTTCATCACAATTTTTGTGTTGCACAATTGCACTGACCTCTCACTGATGCTTGGTCGATTGGTGTTGTTAGATTATGGAGCCAGGGCATGTAGACGCTTTAGTCCTCTCCACAGTCCTTTGCAACTCTGACAGGAAACATGCAAGGCGAGCAGAAAGAGATCTGCACGAGTCCGCAAAGAGGAAGACTCGAGGTCCCACGTGCCGGCCAGACATCTCGACACATGTCGAGCATCTCCGTGCAATCTTTGAAGATGCAGACATGGGGACCACATGTGACTCTCATCCCCCCCAAGCACAGAGCCAAGAGCCACAACACATTTCCAGAATCTTTTCATTAGAGTGATTGATCTTCAGCTAACATAGCCTTAGATGCATTAACTAATGTTTCCCAACAGTGAGTGGTGAGTGAATGGTTAAAAACAGAATGGGCATATTGTGTAGGTGGAATAACACAACATTATGAATTTCCCTGACACACTGGGAAACATTTGTATTTATTCTCTTTTTTTGCGCACTAGTATTTTCTTGTCAGTTCAATCTATACTATGGAACATGTGCTTGGAATTCCAAAGAAGCGTGGTGGTATCTGTGTTCCTCGGTTAAAGAGAATTTGACAACAAGGAGATAAACACGTGCCGCAGTTAACTTTCAGTATTTTAATTACTCCTATAGACCGAGCACTCCTGTTCCAGCGGTATAAGCTCCTGTCTGCTTCAGCAGTGACCTCTCTTCCTCTGTGCCACCGTTGCCCTCACATCGATTTTACATGCAGCCCCATCACTGTGAACGACAGCATTGAGAGCCATGTTCTCAGCATTCGTTTCAATATTTAATGCTAAAGGTCAGAATGGTAAAAATCTCTCCTTACATAAAACATTACGTACAAGATTTCTGTTTAATCGGTGTCTCATTCAGACACCATACCCAGACCCCGCCCCCTCCCGCAGGTTGATCTAATAAAGCATCAATCAGCAGTGCAGGAGTTCCAAACATTCACTGGCACATCTATGTCAAACCAATTACTGCAGCAATCATGGCTGCAATTCCTATAGAGGAGCCCCCCACTCTCGTTGTCATATCAGTGTTCTTCAGGAGATTTCTGACTAAGACAACACTCACTGCTCTTTCAGTGGTGTCTCATTTGCATTTTTGCATGTTGTCCGCCTGGCTGTTTTCGCAGTAGGTAGAGCACCGCACCAGCTGTATCCCTACGCTCTGCCACTGCTGTTTTTTTGAAAATGGAAAGGTTTCTCTGTTCCTCGCATGCCAGATAAGGCCAAGTGCCTCTGAGGATTACATTGGCTAAGCCCTTATCACTCCAGGAAATTCACTGCCTGTTTAGAAGTGGTAGGAGTACAAATCAAGAGGAAGTATTATTCTTTTAAGAGCCCCTATTCCCATGGAAAGTCATTACTGGATTGAGGAAAAGCAATATTTTTTTTTTTTTTTTAAGAAAACCAAAATTTCATATTCCCATGTTCAGTTGTGTGGTGGAATTTTGCCTTGGATGGAGTGAAGGCAGGTGCTTCTCTGAAAGCAGCTTCCTGGAGTGTTATGCTCATTATGAGGAGATGTTAAATATCCAGCGGAAGTGTTTGCCATTCAGATTGGAGACCGCCATGGTAACAGAGAGCAGAGATTCACAGAGGCTCTTTGTAAAATGAAAACTGCATCATCCGTGTCTCACATTTCATGTGTGTAATTAATGCAATCAGCTCTCTCTGTTACCGGTTTATCACTCACTTCAGGCTCATATTGATCTTGAAAATGAACCAGAGCGTTTCATTGCTCAGTCTGTATAAATGAATAACTAACACAGATATGACCATTTTCCCCATGATGCCATGCCTGAGTGTCTTATATGACAGAGCAGGTTCCTCCCCTGTGTGTGTATGCTTGATGCACTCACGTGTGACCCCTCTGGAGGGTGGCTTATTATCCTGCTCAGTATTATTGATTTTTGTCATGAAAATAAGTATACATTGTACAACTTCATTAGTATTATAATTGACATGTTATGTAAATTATGTTTTCTCATTAGTCACTAAATGGGTCATTTGCCTCTGAACTGTTCACATGTGCTGTGGTTTAGATAGCAGTACGAACACTATATGCTCTCAAAGAACAGTTAAATAAATTAAAATATGGTGGACTGGCAAGGCCAGGAAAAGAATGTAAATGATTTCTTCGTGGCTCAAAAGACCCAAGGAATGTAAGGGAAAATAAAACCATTTATTTATAGTAATACAGTGCTAACAGGGCCTCATTTATTATTTGTGCAGCTTCCATTTCACAGATTGGGAACCATCAAATTGTAATAATTCCTAATATGTGAGGCCATACTAGTGCCTCTTCCAAATGCACGCTCTCAGTATTCAGCCATTTAAAGTGGATGAAGATAGAGTATCTATAAATTGTAACATTTTCTTATTTAATACTTTTACAGGGATTAAGACGGCACGGAGGAAAGTGAAATTTCACAGCTCTGGAAAGAGCTGGTTGGGCCAGGCACAGACGCACAGACATTATTCAAGGCTCCAGTAACTTTAAGCCTTTCAGTGTTGTACGTTCCTCAGCACAGATTGCTTTTAAGTGGCTTATGAGAATTGGAATTGCAACAGAGAATTGCGGAAATACAGTATCTTTTCCGTGGCCACCGAAGAGAGCAATTGCCGATTAAAAAGTCAGGAAACTGTTACGAAAGATATTGAGCAGTGTATGGTAAACTCCCCCTCCTTTCAAGCCCTTATGCCCAGTACCTCTTCTCTAGTGCCTCCTCAATTCCATGCAAACAGATTTTGCAAGAATGATCACTTTTCTGCAAAATATTTTCATAAACTGATCAGTAAATCAGAAAAACAATTTTATTGTTGCATTACATTTTATTGCAGTGCAAGTTTAACTCACATGGCATTATGAACAAATTGTTGTGGTCCAGAGCCATGAAACATTGATGATGCAAGCTTTCCATTCATGTTTCAAAGAGATTCCAGTCATTTTTATGAGGCCAATGATTGGGAGGCATTACAGTGTCAGCTGCTGTGAAATCCCCTCATTTTCATTGGATATCTGTCCATTGCTGTTGTGGATACTCTTCATTATATCATTTCTGCAGAAGCATAGTGCTGGTATTAAATATGTAAATATTGGTTTGGCCCGAAGAAATGCATGTAGCTGCAACAACGATCCTGTGTTTGAATTTTGATGGCACTATGGAACACACCTTATTTTTTGCTAATTGTTTGTCAGTATTCAATAAATGGGTAAGAATTTTGCAATGCTAAACCTGTTTGCATACCACTGTTCTCTCACTGCTTCAGAAATCTTACAAATGATCAGTCTGTTGCCTTGCTTCATGGTTTTTCCCCCCACAAGTTGGGCACTTTGCACTCAAAAGAAAAAGCAATGTGACTGCCTGATTCACTAGGGCAATGTAAAACAAAGATGCATTTCTGCAGTGTTAAGGGCACACGTCCTATTGCCTTGACAACCATTCTAATTACCTTAGCCCCGGCAATCAATACTTGATCCATTTTCCCTGCTGCACAAATGTGCCACTTTAGCTGTGTAGCTTTTGCTTAGATTTTTTGATCAGTTGCAGCTGAAGGGACTGGGCCTGGTGTGTTTGCTCTCCTTGGCTGGAGGCCAAGTGCTCCCTCTAATATAATCCTCTTCATCGATCCGATTTTGTTGACTTGCGTAGTTTTTTCCCCCAAGCAATTACAACCCCACTCCCCCATCTCTGAGCCAAGCTTTTCAAGTGCTTTTCCTTTTTTTGTCAGTCATTAAGTCTTTGTTGAGTAATTATGTTACTAATTTATAAAAAGTTAAGATATAGTGATTGCATTATCCGCAAGCAATGCTGCAAAATCAGTAACTAGTAAAGCAAGTCATATTAAACCTGGACTGGGAATAATTTTGTAAAGGGTTTGATGCAGTACTTAACCAAAATCATAAATACGTAAAATGTAATATAATTTGTATATGCTTTTTATATATGTGGAGGCAATGTTTTTGAAAGTGTTTTCTATCTGAAAACATTTCATGCCTGCTCCATATGGCACCATTCCCTCAGAGTTCTGACTGTATGAGTCAGACCTTTGTAGCTAGCTGTAGCTGGCACCAAATGGCACATTGCACGAGTAGAGCCACATGCATTCTTTTGCTTTCTGAGAGACTCCTCTGGAACTTGCAGATGCACACAAGCTATGTTGTCCTGAGGTGGTAATTGTCAAGAGGCTACATTGCTCAAGTTCAAGTGCTTTCCTGCTCTGCTTTACTAAATGTGTGAACATCACTTGTGCCAGCATCTGGAAGCAGCTTACCTGCTTGGTTGTGTCCATTCTGTCATTTCTTTACACCAATAAAATCCCTAAAACAAAAATGCCTTGTCAAGTACTGAACAGATGCTGGGAATAGTACAGTAAAGACTTAATTAAACAACAGAAATTATGTATCTGTGAATGAATCAGTTACCCAATTGATTACATACACCTGGGAAAAGAAACTAATTCTGATGCTTGGAAATAGCAAGTATGCCAGTGGATTTTTATTATATGAAATCAATTACTTTTATAAAGTTATGATACAAATACAATGAAATATAAACTGGCAAAGACAATTTAATGCTATACAGTCACATTGCTTTCATTTCATAGTATTGCAAACAGCTCACACTTTATTTTATTTTTGACAATGTATTTAATATACCTGAAGGACACATTCAGGGACTTGAGGTGAGCTTCTGGCTCTTCTCTTCCTTTGGCAATGCAGCCACGGGTATTGTAACTGTTGATACCATCTCCTCGCCAGCGTTTGGCTACCATTTATATTCATGACTCACTGAATTACAGCTGGTGGTATTTCCCACTCTGTCTCTATGGCCATAAGAAAACTTTCTTTCTTCTGTGCAGTCCCCTATCTGGGTTTGATTTACATACATTCCATACATTTAGCCATTTAGCAAACACTTTCATCCAGAGTGACTCAGACAGTTTACATTTCTACACTCCATTTACACAGCTGGATATTTAGTTCAGTAATTTGGGTTAAGTACCTTGCTCAAGGGCACAATAGCAGTGCCCTTCCTGGGATTCAAACCCATCACCTCTAAGCTCCCTAACCATTTAAGTACACTGATGAGAACATTGGCATTGCATCCTTTCAGAGTTACTAAGTTAAGTGTTAAATGTAACTGACAGATATGGAAAATTGTAGATGTGGACACAGTATTATGGTTTCTGTGCAGAGTTGTATATCAATTCAATCACCTATACCTCTTTGGAATGGTGTCTAGTGTTACCTTTATGTAGGTCATTGTAATCATTCAGCTCCTCAGATGTGTAAAACCTGTCAAAGATGTTGCTTAAGACTCATATTTTGTTTTATTCTACCATAGTACTAACTTGATGTTGCAGTCAAACAGCATGACCTTTGTTTGCAAGAGGATGTTTTTATTTCTGACAGTTAACTTGAGGGTGATGAAATTATGCGGTGCCTTGGCTGTTCTGGTTTTGACAACCTCATCTGTTCCTCCTGTCTGGACCGCAGTGCTGCCAAGAACTGTCGACCTGTTGATGTCAGGTTGCTGCTTGCCCTCTTGGAGAACCAATGTGTCTTGCATGTGTCAGGGTTCTTTGTGGTTGATCCATAATTGCCTTCATCAGTCACTCAGATTGAAAATACAGCTAATCGGTGAAAGTATGTGTCCCTGTCAAACTGCAGTCTGAGTGATGATAGCTGTTAAAATCCATGTTGTGGGTGACATGGCAGGTCCTGCCTACCATAGACTATAATCTCAAGGTCTTTGCTGCAGTGTCACAGTGCCTAAGGGTATAGTTGCTCCTTTCAGTATGTCCAAACTCTGTATGCTGTTGCCATTCCATGGGCCACTCAGTGATATTTCTGCACCTTGCCAACTTGCATGTGACAGCCTTCAAACCAGAAATCATTCTTGCTCTCCCCTAAATTTGAATTTTAACTATAGACCTGATCCCCTCAAAAATGAGCTGTACGAAGGGGTTTCTTAGCCAGAAAGAGCACTGAAATTCCTTTGACAGTTGCAAAGGTTGTATTTTGTGGGGAGTTTAATGATGTAGCCTTTTCTCCTGTCCCATAGCACCTAATTCACTCCCCTGTCCTATATCTCCTATAGAATGAAAGTCATAGTTTCTGCTGTGACATCATTAAATTGTCTTTTCAACAGAGGTCTTGCAATCCTTGGTATTATAGAGTACAGTAATCAAGTTTTATTCTCTAAAGAGATGTCTGTACTTACCCGTAGGTTTTTGGTGAGAATAGTGATGCTTGGAATATTTCAGCACAGATCCCAAATTCTTTGGAATTGTATTTGAAAAAGTGTAATTTTTGCTGTCTGTTGTTCAGTGATGTTAGATTGTATTCAGTCTCTTTAACTTCTAGTAAAATTAATTTATATCTGTTAAGCCAAATGATATTAAAAAGGACTTATAATATTTAAGATGTAATTGAAGTTTCAAATATTGTATGCAGTACAAATCCATTGAAATGTAATGGCAGTTGGGACAATGCTGTGACTTCTTAGTGTGTGTAAAATAGGCCCTATGTTTCCAAAATATCTTGAGAACTCAGGAAGACAAGACTAGACAATAATTATATTAGATAGCATAGGAGATGAAGTGGCTTCTGTGAAGTGAAAATTACATTTGTTTTTGTATCATCTTTATACATAAAAGGCACATCGCCAGAGGAGTTCTACCACCCACGAGGTATAAAGGAAGTTTGTTCATTCAGCATACTTCCATTCTTTACATAATTTATTTGATCTGCACATGACCCTCAAGTACAGTCACACCTTTTAGTCTGCTCAATTCTCATTCTACTTTATGCATTTGACTTTAAAGGGACAATGTAAGAGTTATTATTTTAAAAGACCTCTGTCTATTGTTAGTTAAATTAAGCTGTGCCTTTTTGCACGTTGAGCAATCAGAAAATGTGTCTTGAGTGCCACTGACCCTGAAGTCATGTTGATGAATTTTCATGTATACACTATTCTTTCCTTAATTGGAATGCACCCACACATCACACAAACACTAACAGAGGATGTAATTTACTGCAATTAATCGTGTGTTAAATTAGCCAATGGCTTCCCAATCATTAACTGAACTGTTGGTGTTGCGTTTATTGATTTCATTTTTTGTTGTTGTTTGTTTTCCAATGATGTGGTTCAAGTCTAAAAGCATTTCTCAATTCACTTGGATCGCTGTAGTCCCAGCTGTATCACAACATGGTTTCTGTTTGAAACACTGAACGAAGCAAGGTTTTTTTGTCCATGTTTACAGGTAAGACGAAAGGTCACAGCAGTTTTGTGAATCCTGTTTTCAGGAGTAAATAGCAGTCTTGGCAGCCTGCCCCAACCCAGAAGGCCAGAGTCTGAAGTGATGCATGTTTATGCAGGAAATGTTGAGCTCACCCGTGTGCGTGCATCAACACGAAAGAGTACTAAGTTCTGGTCACTGCTCTGTTTACATTATTTTCCCAGAATACTTCCTTCAAGAGCAATTACATCATATGAGTGGGCTCAATACATGATGGCTATGGGCTTTTAGAAAACAACAATAATCAGAACTGATTCATAAAAACACTGCAGCATTTTAAATAGACAGGCAATGGAGTGGTAGTGGTTGTTTGCAAGAAGTAGAGATGTCAAAATGACTACAACCATATAAAGTATCAGTGGTTCTGTCATTTGCAAAGAAAGACAATGGAAAGAAAGAAATGGTGAAGTAGTTTTTATTTTAGATGCACACAACACATGATACTTTTCCTGAGGGGAAAAGATTTGAGATGCTTTGACACTCTGATTGCAATAAATATCTGATGTAGCTATCAAATCTCCAACACACTGTTAATCTCAAACCCTAATTCCGTCATTAGGTAAAACCAGCGATAGAGGAACAGTTGTTGATGTTTCCATCTGGGACCATCATATTACAGTTGCAGTAAGATGATTTTTTAAACAGGCATGAATCATTAATAGCCCACTTTGCATGCACTCTTATGTTTGAGGAGGACTGAGAGCTACTTACAGAAGATTATCAGAGTGAGTTTAAACAACTCACGCTCCTGTGTTTGGCAAGGGGGGCCAGGCACCAGCATCAAGCTTGACATTCTTCGCACTGCACCACGCAAGTTTAGACTTTGTTTCTCGTACCGTTCGAATGCGATGTGACAGATGTTAAGGAAGCACTGAGGAGAAATGGCACGCTCACTCAGGAGCGCTCAGACTTTGCAGAGGAAATATGTATCGAATTAACTCCCTCCACCAGAGCCTCCGCTGCCCTGCACCCCGTAACAATCAGAGCTTTGTTATTTTAGTCTCGACCAAAACCAAATATGATTCAATGGCTTGTGCAATTACCTGCAATTTTCCAATTCCGAGCTCAAGCTCTCAGCAGACAGACACTTGTACAATGGAAGGTTGTCTCTTTAATACTGCCCTGTGTGAAAAGAGAAGTGCATTTGCACAGAAAGCGTAGATGGATGTGCATTAGTTCAGTTTGATTCATGGCAAAATGTGTATTTGTAATGCAGGGCCATCTTGCAGTGCTGTTGTAATGTGTTTATTAATTATATTGCACTATAAATTCTGGACCATTCGAGGTAAAGCTTTTTGTTCCAGCCCCCAACTTAGTAGACATGTGAAGTGCTTTCGTAAAATTGTTTTGTCTAGCCAGTAGTTTGATGCCCTCTGAAAAAAGTTTGTTTTTGTTCTTTGAAAACCTTAACATCTGTTTCTGTATAGGTGTGTTTAGCTGACTGTTACTCATTACTGAGGTTAACCTTTGGCAGCGTTTTTCCTTCAGTGTCCCCCCCCCTTTTTTTTTTCTTGGCTTCCTAAATGATCTGGAGATCTGCCCTTCCTCAGGCGGCAAGTTAGGAAGGGCTCTTCTTTAAATACAGTGAAGCACTTTTACAGCTGCACCTGAAAAACTAATTAAGTGTATTATGGGAAATTGTGAAATTTTTTGAGATGTTTTCATAAGTCTTGATCATGCACAAACAAATCAGTCTACAGTTTTCCTACCAGCAGAGATGCCAGGCAGCAGAATTTCATCTGAGGAAAGACAGCGCTTCCCTTTTCAAAAAGGAACATAATGTACATATGTTAACATATTTATTTTCTTTGTGTGACCCTTATTGTGACTGAGAAAACCTGAATTACGCCCTGAAGTTGATGAGAGAGCCACAAAAAACAACTCCTACCACACACCCACACTTGCACACACACACACACACACACACACACGCACACGCATGCATGCACATGCATACACACTTGTCTTTGTATGTCTTCTAAAATACCCTTCCTAATTTTACTGTGGCTCACATATGGTGACTGTAAGGAGTCTGGACTTGAGCTATGCACTGAATTATTATGTGGATTAGTATTGGCATTTGAAGGCTCTTGGCTTTAAAACTTGTCTGTATAAATCCTCAGAACATTCCTTACAGTTTTTTTCCCTCCTTTCAGTCCGGTCTGTAAGTCTATCCAGCTTTTTTTTTATTATTTAAAACACGGCAGCTCAAGAGAATTCACAAGGCACTGATCTGAGGACCTGCGAAAGCTTGTTTCGTAACATTACCAATATCCTACTATATTTATGCAACCCCACCTCAGCACTTAGATGCAGGCTACCTTTAACCTCTCAATAGGGTTAGAGTACAGAATACAGCAGTTTCATACCATTGGTATGCTGTAGCACTAATGTGCCATGGGTTAATGTAATTATGCGATCTTATGGCTGTACAAATTACAGCTCAGCGGCCTTTCTCCTAATCTGTACAATAACATTCCCCTGAAGTGTAAGCGTAAGTATGCCGAGCTGGGGCTCTTTAATAGACTGCAGCATGAAAAATGCCCTGCTCAGATTGCGCTGCAGGTTAGATAACCATGTCAGCCTGGGCCCTGAGATGGATGTCAGGCTAATGGCACCAGTGATTATTTATTTATAGAGATTATTGCTAAATCGCTGATTACATATTTTTCTAGTATCTAATTTCTTTACACATTCATTTTTCGGATGGAGAGTATGTCATCTCCTAAGTAAATTGATTTTTATAAAATGCCATTAGACGTGAATATGATCTCCTCCGAGCCAGCTTTAGTTATATAACAGGCTAAAATACTCTCTGTGCTTCTGTATGGTATATTGCCAGTCGATCAATTTATCTCATTGACTCGGGGGGTAATACATTTGAATGGTGACCCACAGGGAAAAGGCATGTTATCCATTTGCTCTTTCCATGTCTTTAAATCGAGTCCATGTGACCTTTTTAAAGGAGTTTTGAACAGTGCGATCTGAACATTCAGCACACAGCGTATTCAAGACACGCTTTGCCCCAGTGACAGATCAATTTCCATGCCCAGCAGTGTCCATTTTTGTTTATATCCAATATACCCATTATATTGGACTGATTATATATTGCATGTTATATTATCAACACATGTGATATACGTGTGTGTGTGTGTGTGTGTGTGTGTGTGTGTGTGTGTGTGTGTGTGTGTGTGTTGATATTTAGATGTTTGCCTTATTTATGGTTTTAATGAATTGCAGGTTGCAGTATCCCATTATTGACATGGCTAAAAAAAAAGACTACATTGTAACACAGGTTGGCTTCTGTGTAGCTTTGATGCCGTTTAATCCTTTCCACTTCCCTCAGAAGTGGATGGATTCCTTCGTATCTGATAAGGTCCCTCAGAACATGATTCTTAATGTTCACAAAAGAAAAAACAGATGCTATCTGAACAGTCAGATCATGAAAAATACAGAACATCAGACATTTTTAAACCCACTGGTATGCTGAATGGGGCTGCTTTTGCTTTGAAACAGATTTATCAGTTCCATTGACTTATTTGTGGCTCCACATGTGTCTAAGTTAAACCAACTGATTTCATTCAAATGTGAATAAAAACATAGCATTTTTATTGCCATAAGAGCCCATATTAATTTACACATTCTCATTTCCATTTAAGAAATCCTCTGTCCTTGAAATTACTCATTTGACATGCATTTGAAATTTTAACAAAATGTGTATACAAATGTATGTATTTATACAAAGTACGATTACATACAATAAAATTGGAGGGTTAAGTGAATATGGTGGGAGACTGACTGCACAAAGAGATGTTTTAGATTTCTTGTTGTGCCTTTAGCTCCTGTGATTAATCATTACATTGGATTTCTTGTCTTCGTATAATAATGGCATAATGATGTAATTTATTTTTAAAATAATATCCAGCAATTTTATTAACAATTAGCTTTCGCTAGATGCCATCAATATAATAATCTACACCATCAGTAATTTGCCTCCCAATTTCAGACCATCTGGATGAGTCACAATAGTTATTCAGAGATTCTCTACAACTGAATAATTACATCATGGTGTCAGCTTATCATTGTTCTTGTTAAATTAACATCAGTATTTTTGTAAATTAATTTGTTATTTGACACACCGGTTGCCACAGAGTTCAGTACAGTGAATTATGGCATTTATAGGAACTGTGAAGGAAAGCAAAATTTTCTAACACATATATCAAGAGAGGATGCAGTATGTTTAATGTATTGTAGCAAATTTGGTTGGTCATTATCGGAGAAATAACTGACAGAGATCGAAAACAAAGATTTTCCATAGCAACATAATTGAAAAATACAAATTGAGGTAGCAATGTCCCATGGTTCCCATGGTAAAACCCAAAAGGTTTGATAACCTATGAATCTGAAGACACCCTAATAGGATGGCCATCACCAGAGAGACATTGGATTTTGTGAATCACCCCAACCAACCCCAATAATAAAACACAATGAGAGAAAGAAAAACAATGCAGTAATGGTGATTCATCAACAAGTTAACACAGTGAAGTTTATAACAAATTGTCACGTGATAGCGGTGAACTTGCACAAGGGGAAATGAAAGTATGAAAATGAATGATGATTGTTGAGTATGATGATTATAATTTCATAATAACTGTATCATCATATATGATCTTGGTGTTTTTACTGGGAAGTATGCAGTCAATTTCTATTACATCAGTATTTTGCTTTAAATGGCCTCAAAGTAATTAATTGCTGGTAACTAATTAATTGCTTACCAGTCAACATATTTTTACAATTCCTTATTTCTTGGTGTTTATATTTGTATGTGCAGGCAGACAGTTTAGGCATCAGAATTAGTGCCTCTGTTTGAGGTTCTTCATTAGATAAATGATTTTATATTGCATTTGGGGAATACCTGCTACCAGTAATTAATCTTAACCAATCATTAAGTTCACATTCAATGTACGTATATTAATGCATTTTATTATAGGTTTCATCTAAAATTCCTCCCCAACATCTCTCAGTCCGTAGAGTTAAAAAAATTCAAAGTTTAGGAAATCAGATTTAAATGCAGATTATACCAGCTTCTTTTGAGACTGTTACCATTTAATCCACATTGAATTGTCTGAAACAGCTTAAATACTTCTAATGGAAACAGCCATTGATCACCATTTAACAGACAACATCTGAAGATGTTGTTTTGTTTTTTTTTTTATTGTGAGATGGAGCATCACTTTTCAGACAAATTCATGTTGAAGCCAGTAATGTTCCAGAGGTAGTTGTCTTCCTCGGAGTCAAACTGTGGTAATGAAGCTCCAAGCTTCAGATATTGATCCCCCCACGCAATACAGTTTTACAAAGATAAAGGAGGAGGATAGCAGCATGTGATAACATATGAGGTTGATCTGTGGAGCTCCATCTAATTCCATGCAATGAAGGCTGTCTACCTCAGTGCATGATGGGGGATCCTGCCTGAGGTAATGAGATGTGGAAGGCTGCTTGTGAGTGCCTCTAATAGACATGCTAAACACGAGCAATCTGGAAGACATTTATCAAGCCAGAACAAACTCCTCATGGGGAAAATAATTTCAGCTTTGAGAAAATGTTGTATAAACAAACATGAATTAAGCAAAAATGTCTCCTGACTACATGCCCAGACTCAACAGAATGAGTATTAGAACCTCAGGTAATTGGGAGGGTTTACTGAAAACCCTTCAATCTGCACTGATACTCAAAGATAGCAATAGCCAAGTATAGCTGCAGCAAACTGGGAGTGGAAAATGACATATCACTGCTCACTTAAGGCTGTATTGTTTGTATCAGATAAAATCACATGCATTTTCATTTTTTTAACCATTTTTAAATGGCAATTTTAATAACACCTATCAAATAACACCTATCAAAGAGGCACTTTTGTATGTTGAATTACATTTAAGTTTTTTTTTAGGTTTTTTTATATTAAACTTCCATATTATAGGCTAGTTTTCTTTGTAAAGAATTTATAATGGTGTCACAACAAATATTTTTTAGAAGTAGTTCTCACAGTAACATTCATCCAAAATAATGCAGACAGTCAGCAGGTGAGTTATGATACTGTATTTTAATAGACCTCTTTCATCAGCAGTATCAAAATAGCTTTGTGGGGGAAAAAAAGATTTTCCTTTCCGTAACCTCTGCTTGCGACACAAATGAAAATGCCCTTCCTAAAATAGGACATTTTCACACTTCATGTCCAGGTTATTTTTAGACTGATGAGTTCACTCCAGCCGAGGTACATGGATAGTCTGGTTCTGCAGTGCATTGGATCCTGTGAAACCCTTTTGGAGCTCAGATAATGTCCTTTCAGTATCTGATGTCAAATTAATGTTGGATTCGAGCATGACTGATGATAGCTTAATTTAATCCTTATAGTAAGAGAATTGAGGGAGGTTACTATAGATAAAGCATAATTGCTGACTAATAATGTACATGTTAAGTAGACTTTCTTAGAATTTACAATTTGACATGGCCAACAGTCAGTGCTGTCTCATTTGACAGTGTAAGAAAAGGAAATCTCTGAATGATTAAATAAATGTTTTGGCACAGCTGAAGTGCATAAAGTTTGCAGCAAGGTTCTTTGATCATCATGAGCTTGGAACTCAATACTCCCCAACTTCACAGGACTCCGACATCCAGGGAAATTGTATCTGTTGTTTTCTGTACCTGACCTGCAGCTGAGTGCTAAAGACTTGACTTCTCCACTTTCCGCTCCATAGAATTGAGCTCATGATGGAACCTGGAATTTCACATGACTGGGGCTCTTTACCCACGAGCCAATGAAGTCACAAAGCTTAGAACGTTCAAAAGGCGTGCGTTATTCTTCTGAAAGGGCTGCCCCAGGCGTTTCTGTAACTTCAAACACGCAAACACAAAAGCTGTAATAGGGCAGGAATGGTGTTTTCACATTTCTCTGCATCAAAGCAGGAGTGTGCTAATGACAGGGAGTATGGAGGGCTATAAAGGGGTGGAGGACATGCGTCCCATATAAATGGAGGTGAGAAATGGCTGAGATACCATCAGCTCAGTACCGGATGCTGTGTATATGCCTGAGGACAGAGTAAACGGTTGACTATCACCAGTGCATACGCATGTAAAATAATAATCTATACAGGTTTGAATAGATTTGTCATGGTCAGAGCTATAAAATGTGTTTAGATATTGTGAAACCAGGGTATGGAAATTGGAATGCATTTCACCTAGAAAAATGACAAAAGGCATCACAACTCAATTTATTACAGAAAGGAAGACTTTAACAGAGTGAATTATGACATCAAATAGCTTCTGGTTAAATGTAAATGCAATATCAAAATCTGTGAATGCCTTTTTAAATATTCTGATGCAGCTCTCTGATTCCAGCATCTGTGTGGTGGTTGTTAAAGTTCACCACCTCTCTGGATATTTGATAGATATGCATTCCTTTGATCAGAGGCAATATTGTGGTCTCAGTGAGAGTTTATCTTCAACAACAAAAAGGCTATTAATGTCTGAAAACAATCTTCTTCCCAATGACACATTGGCATCCTCCTAGAGAAAAATGTTGGGGTCAATGAGAGGCCATTTGCTGGAAGTGAATTTCAGTGAATCACCAAGTGCTTTCAGAACACATGCATTTAAAAGGAAGGGCAGCAAAACAAAATTACACAGAGCACACTATTTTAAAGACAACCAACTTCAATGCCCTTATTTATGCAATTAGAATTGTATGTATTTGTTGTTAAGTGTGCAGATTGTGGCTATTAATATCATACTATCATGAGGGGATAGTACATAATTGAATATGCAGTAGAGAGATGTACCTTGAAAGTAGTAGCGTAACATCTGAAAATTCTGTTCCACAGAGGCCTGTGGATTTGCAGGTCACAAGGTCGAAGGGCAAGGTTGTAGAGGCTCATAATAGGTTTGTGATTTATTGTCTTTGACTTGGCAAGTTCCATGTGGCTCTTGATTAAACCTGACACAGACATTGTCCTCACTGTTCCCCAGTACCCCACTGATCCTCAAGTTCAAGGCAAGGCGAAGACATCACAGTCGTCATGGCTCCTGATGAATTTTTCAGTTGCTAGTTTCTGATTACCTGGCCATTTACAATGCTCCATTAAGCTCCACCATTATTCATTCCAGCAAGTTCTTCACCTGTTTAATGATCATGGAAATCTGTCCACTCGCTTGATCATTTTAAACATACAGTAAATGTTATATACTATATTTATATCATATTTTTGTGACATATTTTCTAAATGTCTATTTTTAGTTCACTACTTTCCATAAAGGTGCAATCTACCCAGCTGTCAATGCCTTGTGGGTGATTCCATTCTGTTTCCATTCAGGATTCATGATGAATATTAATAAATACTCAGATGCTTTTAATTTTCCTCCCATCAGTCTTTGTGTTTGTTTCTGCACAGTGCATGTTGCCCTAAGCTTCCTGACACGTGAAGGTCACTTTTCCTGTGCCACAGATGTGACTTGCTTAAAGGAGCACTCCAGTTTTACATACACTGAAAGCTTTTGTGCCTTGATTAAATGTATCCAGTGAAGAATCTCTTTGCCCCCTCAATGTGTCGCAGGGTATTATGAATAATTGTATGGCTTAAAACAGGGCTGAGAAGATCGGTATCAAAAGAAGAGTTTTGTGTGGTTGGCATTGGGGTCAGGTTTCGAGTTTCAGGTTAAAACACAAAGGTGTTTTCTTACCTGATTTGTATTCATTCACACAATGCAGAGAGCGGCCTCTCTTGTTACCAAGTAAGGAGAGTCCAGACAGGACTTTTGTTTTCCACATCATCGGATACGAGTATGTTGCTTCCTCCAGTACAGGGCCTGGCCCTCAGCCATTAGCCTTGTCCTAGATGGCTTTTTCAGGCCCTTTAAGTTGAGTGGAAAATTACACGTCTGCTGTTTCTTCCATTTACCTTTGATCATCTTGTATATCATTAAAAACTCTTTCAGATAAACATACTGCGCTATGTGTAATGTAGTCTACAGGGAGAAGGAGGTTAAAAAGTACCATGCATTTTCTGTTAATACTGGCAATGTCAGGAACATACCCCTTGTTTTATTGAATTGTATTGCTACACTGTTGTCACTCTTCAGAGTCCAGACCAATGAAGGAATCAGTCCCCATTCATACCTGTTAATCCATGTTGGAGTGTATTGACAGAATCAGATTTTCTCAATACCCAACCTAAATCTGCCAATGCTCTGTGCTTTTTAAAACTAGGAATGCCATTTGCAAGATTTATTGAATGCCCTTTTTTGGTTCTGCATCAATTTGTCAATCATTTAGTCATATTTTATTTAGCACAGTGCCCTTCACAGCTGAACTGTCAGCACAGGAATGCAGTTGAGAAAAACTGAATAAAGTCATAATAACAACATTCAACACTGGCAACCAGCTTTCACTGACAGTGGAAACAACAAGTAGAATTAGACAAAACAACACAAATGGAATCACAAGCTGTGGTGCAGCTTTAGAATTATGGAATTTTTGCTTTCCTTCCAGGGGTTCTTCCTGACAGTGTCCCCGGAGTCAATACTGAAGGTGGCAAGGCATGCCTCGGAAAACAACAAGATTTTTGGCTTGAATCTGTCAGCCCCTTTCATCAGTCAGTTCTTCAAGGAACCCATGATGAAGGTTATGCCATACGTCGACATCTTGTTCGGGAATGAAACGGTGAGTCAGACGCTCCCATTTGTCTGTGGCCCTTTGATTGACAGCTTCACACAGTTTATAACCGCCCACTCTTGAAATTTGTGCATGCACGTGTGTGTGTGTGTGTGTTCTGAGAACTGAGTATGATGACAGTGTTGAAAAGGAAAAATGAAGTATTATGTACTGTTTTCCAGTAGTGATGCATTTTTCCCTCCCAAAAGTCCATTTAACATTTTGCAAAGAAACCAGTATATAAGGAGACAGATAAGAATTAATCCTGTAATCATTCATCTTAATAGCATCATGATTTCATGCTGCTTAATCTATTGATTTTTCTGAGCTGAGTGTAAGTGAATAGTCTGGTGGAGGTCACGCCATGGTCACAGGCCACTGTGGTTTGGGAGTAGGTCTTGACTAAGCAGCCCAGCCCTTTGGGGTGACATGGGGTGGAGTGAAGCCAAGGCATAGAGCAACTTTAGGGTGGAGGGAACATATACCTCTTCCTCCCTCACAACCCCTTGAAACTACATTACAGGGACCTGGACAGGCATAGACAGCGCTCTGTGCAAAATGAAAGAGACTGCTCCCCTCTAGAGAATATCTGCCCACTGCTGACTTCAGCTTTTTTCACTTTCCCTACAAGTGAATTACCTGCCTTTGCATGTGTGACACCTCTGTCGCTAATTGGTTTGACTAACGAAGGCTCTGTCTCCGAGCTCATTTTGCAAATGTGGGAACCAGAAATTTTGAGTCGGTGACATTTTGCCTAATCCTATCTCAGTACTGCAGAATGTCCACAAGCCCACACTTCCATACATCTTATTTTATTTGATTATCAAGAAGACACTTGGCTTAAAACGCCATCGCCTCTAGGAATAGCAAAAATAGTCCTGTAGATTTTCTGCATTCATTCACAGTAAATAACTGCATTTATTCGCAGTAAAGTCCCCTTGGTAGAATCATATGTTGAGGAAAATGTAGACAAGCTTTGACACGTGACACATTCTCCTGAAAAAGACGTACAGCTGTTCATGTGTGCACCTCACAGCGGCGCTCGCATCAGTGACGCCAAGAGCCCAAGTGATCACAGGAGATGCAGTGAAACAGTGGACACTGTAGTGCTTCAGCGGTCACTGCAGCTGGTATGTTCTCTTTGTTGTCGTGTCAGTGGTTTTGCTGGCTGTAGTGTATTTTGTGTAATGATCAATGCTTTGCTACTTTCAATAATGGAAGATATTCAAATTTGGATTGGGAAGAAAAAATGTGATAGTGACGTTTTCAGTAAAATTAGGATGGAGGAAAAAAGTCTAAGTTAACAAGCTAGTCCAACAGAATGTATTGGTTTTAGGATTTATTTTCTGGAGAGGACTGGAATCACTGCTACACAGGTGTGACTTGTACAACAGGTTATATAAGAGGTGTGAGATTGCTGTCCTGAAAGACCTGGCTGTTGGCAGGGGAACCTGCTGAGGAAGGTGTCAGTGTCTTTACTGTACATCTAGATCCTTCACTAGCCGTCTTCATTGAGCTCAGTTTTCTCAGGCTGTCCAGAAACAAAGCAAACATGCAGAGTGAACCCTCACAAGCCCGGGTCTCTCTCTTGCTGAATGCTGTGACAGACAGGGGTTTGCGGTCGTGTGTGCCACATTGTGACTGACAGGCAACAGGCCTGCTGCAGCCATGCAGACCTCCCGTTGAAGGGTCTACTCTACCCCATGGAGCTTTTCACAAGTCACTGACAGTCAGGCTCACAGGGAGGGCTTCCTCCAGACTGCAGAGTGCACCAAATGGAAATTTAATGCGTCTGTCTGTCTCTCAAATCCGGGAAAGTAGTAGCTCCTGGTTCAATGTCAAACATTCCCAGTTGAAAAAAGAAATAACGTTCGTAAGTAATAATACACATAATAAATGTTCATATAAAGTATACATTTTCCATTAAAAATACAGTGTTCTTTTTTCCCATATCCTTTAATTTTGTTTTTTTTATAGCTAGCCTAAAGTCATGGCCACATACATTGTAGGAATACATTGACAAAGTGACAGATAAATATATATAGGTTACGTTAATGTATTGGAACATTCATTGTATGTTTAAATCGCACCCTCCTCTACTGTGTGCTGAAATCTGTATCTTGCTAGTATTTGTTTTAAACATAGGCATGTCTTCAGTGGCTTCGCAGGCCCCCAACCATTGATTCTGTCTTATGTAAGAGTGTTACCAGCATGATAATTACTGCTTTTGGGGAGTTGTTTACCTCTGTGGAAAGTGAGGAGCGGTGACGCTGTTACCATGGCGCTGGGGCGGCGAGATGGTAAAGAACGAGGCGTTCAGTCTGACAGTTCTCTCGTTAATTGGCAAACATGTACTGTAATAACCTGGGAACAGCGCTGGCCTAATGGAGTCCTTGTAGGCTGTGCTCTGATTACATGACATAAACTGGGAGCATAACATTTCTGAACATTTAATGGCCACAGTTAATTAAGCAAGAATGAGGAATCGTTATTGCCGAAACCAGATGGCGATGAATGAGCTGACGGAATTATACACAGTTTGCCAGCCATTTGTAGCACATACGATAAACCGTACAATGGAAATGATTTGCTTATTACTGACGAATTTTGTACAACGGAAGCGTAGACAACACCGATAAATGGGGAGATGTGCCCCGACATACAATGAATCACCCTGACTGACGTTGCCTGAGATGTGATTCATTCCCCCATGTGAATCGGATCATTTCAAATAACCAGGGTTTCTTTTTCCCTTTTTTTTTTGTGGACGGCCGCAAGGTTGGTAAATGATTTAAAGCACTTTGCTCCTCATAAAATGGGAGCTGCAGAGCCACCGCGAGCCAGCTCACGGTGAGGACCTGCTTTTGCCTTGCGGCTATCTGCTCAGCTTCCCCCTCTCTCCTGCCTGTCATCGCCATTATATGCCTCCCACGTGCGGGCGTGCACCTTCCCTGCTGGCGCTGCCCGATTCATACGGCCTGTGCCCGCTCAGAAGGAGCTTATTTGTGTGTGTTTAAGAGAGATACCTGAACGGGATGGCTCTGTCGTAATTGAAAATCCAAGTGGCCTGTCCGCTCAACCAACATGGGAAAACGGTTTATCCATACACCATCCCACAAAGGAACATAGCTGTTAATATACCTTACGCATCACAATTTCTGTGGTCAATCTGTTCTTAAAGACCATTTAAACAATGTGCTCCTAAGGCTATAAAAGCAAATGACATGATTTTCTCTCTCTCTCTCTCTTTGTTCTTTATCCCCATTTTTATTTACAAATTAGTTTCGTTCCCCCCATAGATTGATGCTTGCTTATTTCCACACATGAACCAATCCTTCATGCATTTAGAAAGAATATGAACATATTTACAGCAAGGTACTATTTCAGGTACCTCCTCAGGCATGTTGGCTGTCAGATCTGTTCTACATGCCCAGAGAGTCTGTGGAGGGAAACTGGGAAAGGGCGGGAGGGGTAGTTGGGGTTGTGGGGGCGGATGGGGGGGAGGGGGGGTTTGGAGGGGCTGGTGCTGTAACGATTTTTCCAGTAAGGCTGAAGTGGGTGTGCGGAGAGATATACGGTAATGTGGCTGTTTCTCCACATCACCGTGGATTCGTCATCCCCGTTTGTTTGTTTGATGGACTGCTAGGAGGCCTTATCAGTGTGGCGAGGCCCATGACTGTTTATCACCGCTGACGTGTGCGCGCCGTGGATTTGCGTGCTCTCAGCTGTCAGACTCTGGGTGAGGGCGAGTTCACCCAGGGCCTCCCGAGGCTATGAGGGGTGTTCTGGCATAAAGTGCCTGAAACCGCCCCCTGCCTCCCCCCAACCCTCCTTCAAAATGATGGTTTCCACATCGGTACATCCACAGAAGGCAGGACACTTTCCTCTCTTAGCTTCCATGTGCTAAAACAAAGGCAAATAAAGACCAGATTATTATGATGACTGACAAAAAAGCCATCTTTCTTTAAGACGCTGATATGTCAGTAGATCAGCTGAGCCAAGCCTGAGGTGCTGGGAAGCATCTGATATGCTAACCGTCCTGTATTTGTCCCACAGCAAGCCGAAGTGGCTCGCAGTCCTGGTTAAGAAGTGTCTCATCAATGTTCAGTAGGAGGAAAAATGTGTCAGAAAGACCCTGAAGGTTTAGATTGAAGAGAGACCATTAAAAGACATCTAAGACTGCTGTCTGAGATCATAGGAGTAGTGTATTTTATGGTGCATGCCATTCTACACATGCATCTGTATGAAATCAATTTAAATGCATGTTGGTCTCTAGAAAAAATCAGGATTTGTAAAGGAAGCTCAGTGATTCACTGAATGTGCATCAAGCCATTGGGCTTTAGAAGACAGTTTGATAAATTCCTGCTATATCCAGCCAAGCTATTTCCTAGGTGCATTTAAGAAAATTCTGAAACATGATATCCTGATAAATTATCAGAATCTAGAATGTGTTCCAAGCGATAGTACATTGACTGTTTGATATCCCCTCGCATGGTTTTGGTGGTTAGGGTTTTGTTGCTAAAAAGCTTTTGGCCCTGCATTTAATTTCCCAAAATGCTGTGAAACACATTAAATATTCACCTGGTTCTCTTCTTTTTTTTTTTTTACGTCTAAGCTTGTATTCCTATGAATTGTGCAGTGCACATCTCTGGCAGCCATGCTCAACATGTTGTGGTAATCCTTGCAGAGTGAGAGACTCTGCACTGCGGGTGCCTGGCATGCCTCTTCCAGGGGGAGCTCTGCTAACAACTGTAATTGTGCATCACAGGGCAGTCTCTGAAATCCTCCAGATTGAACCATAAAATATTTGAAATTGCCGAGGTTAAAAGAGAGGTCCTCGACAGCGTGAGGAAATATGAAACCATAGAGCATCTTAACAAGCAGGCCGAGACCGGAGTCCTTTGAGGGGGAATAATGATGGATGTAAGTGAAGATATTGTACTGGGAGCAGATCAATAGTGCGTGTTCTCCACTGGCGCTGAGGCCAGTGCAGTTCTGTCGCAGCGGGAGTGAGTGCAGGATGTCAGCTTGTTGCTGGAGTGACTCTGAGAAGTTTAACAGCACCATGCTCTGATACCCTGTGCCCCGTATCTTCTCGCTTGTGATCTGGAGGGACTTGGGAGGCTGACGTGATGTTTTCTCCTCTTTATCTCCAGTGCTGTGGTGGAAAAACCACAGGGCCCTCTGCCTCCTCGTGACTCCTTTCCCACAGCCACGTCATGTTTTTTCCATAGTACGGTCTCTCACTGCCCTTCAGTTTCTCTCCCACCGCTGTCCCCTGTAGCATTTTGAAAAGAGTAATGACCACCAGAGTTTAATTGCAGGCTGAAAAATAAATACATTTGACCTGGATTTTGTTGTTGTTTGTAAGTGAATCGGACACAGGCGTGCTGCCTGTAGTGTCCCAGGGGGCAGTGGAGGAGATGACCTTTACCTGAGATTGAACTCCGTTACTTAACAAGAAGGCTGCTATGTAGTCAAAAGGCTGGAATAGTTGTCATAATAGAAGTCTGAAGTAGTGATACTCAGCCCCAGAATGTTCATCCTGGTGACAGTATCTTTACTGACAGGTGATTTCAGTTGTTATTTTTGTAAAGCAGATGTACCAAGGTTAAGTTACCAAGTAGCTGTTCACATACAAACACTAAAAATCAAAATGACAAGACAATATGAATTACTCCCCCAAGACTGCAGTGCATGTAAGGTGGGGGGTGAGGGAAGGCTTGCTGTCAGTTCCTTGAAATGGGTCTTTGGTGAACTGAAGGTGATGTGAGGACCATGTCAGAATGTGCGGGAACATATGACTGGCATGCACATTTCTGGAGGGCCCAGTTCAGGCATTCAAATACAGAAGGTCAGTCAAATGATAAAAAAGAAGTAATTGAAACATATATAAGTACTTCTGATCTGTTGATAAAACTGAATCAGTCAAAATTCTGCTTACCATGTACAATATGTGTGTTCATGTTGGTTATGTTGTTGCTGGAACCGTTTACCTTTGACTCTTGAGAAACTCATTCATTTCCTTGCATCTCACTGAAACTCACAGAAACTCCACCCAGTGGTAAGGTTAATAGATATAAATATAAAGGTATGTATATAGATGCATAACATGGATAGTAGCTCCTACTCATATTACCATGCCATTATATTGACATTTCATGCACTGTTTAACCAAGGTACCTATAAAATATGCCCCTTACCCTTCTGCAGTAGTAGTTACATTCTGCTGTACAGAATTTATGTAATTAATGGAGAGGAGACAAACTTGTATAAAATTGATATTTTTCAGGCCCTTGAGTGGAGGAAGTGATCTCAAATCTTTCTCTAACCGCACATTTTGAAGCAGCTATTGTTCCCAGATGAATCGAATGAACAAGTGTTTTCATGACCTACATTATGCGCTTTTATGCTTGCGTCATCCCATGCATTTCCTTTAAGCAAAGCCTTGTGGGTATTTTCTTTTTCAGCACATCGTGTCACGTTTGCTGGCTGTTTGTAGATCAGCGAAACGGTTGGCTTTTGTGAGCCTCTGTAAATTAGAGCCTGCTTCCCCCTCTCTCTATTTTCACCTGGCAAGAGGCCATCGCATGCAACATCAACAGATAGCACTGGGGACACCATCTCAATTTTCATATGGCCAATTCATTAAAACAAAGCTTTCATCTCCACGATACAAATGGTTTAGATTGTTTTAAAAGCTTTTTTTTTTCTTCGCCCTTTCCGTTTCCATTGTTTGATGCGAGGCAAATCCCAGCAGACCAGATCTTTGTTTCACATTATGAGGTAAGTAGAGCGAGCCAAATGCTCATACGTTCATAATAAAAAGGAAGGCTGGATTATTATCCTCCAGCAGAAGATTGGATCTGGCTGCTGAACATAGAAGGATTGCTGTCTCATTTCCCGTTCAGAGGATTAGCCCCACCCCGGCAATAAGTGACCTCAAATATATCTTTCTACCTGTGTACATGCTTGTCCCCTCCACACCACTTCATAATTGCATTGTTATTGTAATAACTCCCTCACTACTACACTGCATTTCTTACTGGATTTTCCTTCTTAAAGTCAGCCAGGTGTTGAAATCATCCTGACAGATGGTCTTTGATATTATGCTGTTGGGATGTGACCTCCTACCCCTTCCTGAAGATGAGGTCCAATATGCAGAGACAGACAGATACACACATAGCTAAAAAGGCCAGCAGTATCTATAATCACTGCTACCCAGCTGTTTACACTGGATGGTAAAATGCCCGAAAATGTTTTGGCTGTAGGAGAAAAATACATGGCTTTGCATTTTTTATTTTAAATGAGGTTATGTCCTGTATTAATACTTCTGTTTGTATCTAATTTTATACACCTGGTAGATATTTCCAGATCTTTGCCCTTTAACCTTTTAGTTGCTTTAGGCAGAAGCTCATATCCCTTTGCTTTATGGACATAAAAGGGTAATGGCAGGGGGAAAAGGCAGCTGGATCATACATAAAGTGTTTTAGCACAAGTAAATGCACTGTGATGAAACCATCTTAATGGCTGTGTTTGTAGGCGAACCCACTCTGTTGCTATGTAGCAGTGTTTGTTTGCGTTGCCTGGTTGTCACCCCAAGTCTGACAACTGAGCAACAGCAGGAAGTTTGAAACGTCTTGCTTGGCTGCTTGCATTTTGATTAAATTGCATCTTTTTGCCAAGCAGCAGTGGAAAAAAATGGATAAGCTTGCATTCTGTAGGAAGAAGCCCCCTGTTATCAGCTGCTTAATTGAGAGGAGGGCGCTGAGGTAGTTCATGCTGAGCTCCCCACAGTTGGTAATGACATTTGTAATCCAGTGAAGCAGATCTGGTAAAAGGTTTAACATCCATCCCCTGTAACAGTTCATAAACACGATCCTTTCATAATGCAATGAAAGTTAAATGAAGTGTCTTGTTGATTATGAAGGTGTGGTGTTTGTTGGAGGTGTCACTCTGGAGGCCTGGGCATGCTTCTCAGCTGCAGTGTAACACATTATGTTAATTTATCAATAACATTATCTCATGTAGTAGATACTGATTACATATGATTATGTTATGGTGTTACCTATTACAAAATTTGGTATTTTGCATGTATTTTCTTTTGTGAATTTGTAGTTCATATAGAAATCCCTAAACGCATTTACAGCATGCAGCTTTGACTGTGTATGTCATATGTTTCCTGTTAGATAAAGCACATCCAAGATTAGTAATGGCTGACCACAATGACATTTGTGTTGACAGTGCTTTTTCCATGACGAAAAGTTGAAAAGTCTGTTTTTTTTTCCTTTTTATATCTTCCACAAACTGTTCAGACTCCTCTACTGTCAAACCTCTGTTGTACTGATGACAGATAATTCAGTTTATTATTTTAGCGCTACTGAAAATATGGTAAACTAAAAAATATTGATCTTTACCCTGATCTTTTGTAATGCATTGACTGATTAAGTTTGTAATGTAATACGGCTATATTTGTGTCAGTGTAAAGTTACATTTTCAGCTTTTGATTATGTTTTATTATGATATGCAAATTGGGGGAATGTCTGTACATGCTATGCATCTCTACAGACCTGTTGCCAAGAGACTAGCTCAGTGTGTGCAAGAAATATGTAAGGTATACCACATTATTAAAAATTACGAAGATGGTATTGCTATATGTACAGTTTATTTTGAAGAGAATATTAGTATAATTCTAGAAATATCATATAATGATATTCATATAATGTTGCACCTACTGCCCAAACAACATTTTTTTTAAATTCCTGGGAATGTAGACTCAAATCTTACACCCATTTTAATTGTCCTCGAAAAATGAGGATCATAGATATTCATTTCAGCAGTTCAGCCAATTGTTTTCTTTCTCGCTTCCTCATTCACTTCTGTATTTAGAATAGCAAGACATGCAGTCTCATTATAACTGTCATTTAAGCACATCAGAACAACATTGTTCAAATTTAAAAGTAATTTACCATTTAGCTGATGCTCTGCTAGCTTATTATTCTACATAGTGCACAAAAAACAAATTTGATTTTGCCATATCCAGCACAATGTCTATCAATTAAAAATTTCAAGACATATGTAACATAGATTGCATTACTTTGATTTTCACAGTTCTCTTGTGTTAACATTGAGCTGATTTATCTCAGTACAAATGTTCCATCATTCTGAAAATGAGTTTTATGAATGCTATAACCCCAAAGCATGAGCAGGAATTCTGGACCGCTCTCAGATATGTGTAGCATCTCATCTTCAAAAATGTATTTGTGAGGCCAGTGATATTGTCATCCTCAGTAACTTCTGTCACACTGTGGAACAGGCAGAATTGTTTCTCGTAACATTTGTCTGTGGAAGTTCCTGGGCAGAAAGCACATCTCAATTTATTCAGAACATTGTATAACACTGTGTTATTACATTGATTCACTGTTTTTGCAATCTGATATTGTTTGTACAATTGCAATACATCTGGAAAACAAAAAGAAAAAGGATGGATCGATCCTCTTTAATACTGGGCCCCTAAGTGTCTCAGTTGTTAAAGGTGCTTGCTGAGGCGGCATAGGGTCAGGCTTTGGTGATGCTATTAGCCAACATTGACTGGAAGTCCACAGTGGCAGAACACAGTTCATTTCGTCCTGCTGTGGCAAGTTTGAGTTGAAGTCATTCAATCTTTGCTGGGTTACTGTGGGCTCAGTCTCTCTTCACATGGCAGGAGCCACTCACAAGTATGCGAGTTGTCATTGAACAGTACTTCTCTCCTCTAATCGTTGCTAGCTGTCCTAGGGTTTCGTGTGGCCTGTGGTGTGGAAAGTAGTCACTTGTGGTCAGGAGTGTACAAGCATAAGCTTTGTTCCTTGCATGGGGCGTGGTTAGCACAGCAGTAATTTGAGAGGCACAGCTAGCAACATCAGAAGAGAAAATAAAGTGGAAAAAGTAGCTACCTTCTTCATAGGTGGTATTTGGTGAATTTTCAACAACAACAGTACTATTTGAGGAGTAATACTATAGACTGTATATGAAACCCTGTGATATCTTTGAATATCATTACTGTAATATTTGGAATAAAATCAATTCATATCCCCATGTGGTCTTTTTAAAGAATATGTGTCAGATTTGCATGGAGAATTATCATAAATTTCTCTGCCAGAAACTAATAACATCAATAATGCAGGCCATTAAACATGTTTGTGTTCTTCAGAATGTTTCAGAATGTGCCATTGATAGTGTTTGCATGTTTCGATAATTCCTGCTGGCTAAAGCATATCTTGAATTAGAAAGGAAGGTTTTGTAAAAGCAAGGCTTTTTCAAATATTATTTGAAAAGATTCATATTCATATTATAATTCTGGTCAGCAATGCATCCTCAAAAGGCCCTTGCCTTTTTGTAGTCTGAAGGCCATTTCAGGTATTTGATTTGCAGGGAAAAAACCTGTGATGTGTAGCCAATGTAGACTAAACATGCCAGGCTTTGGTAAAACGCAGGTCCGATGCTTTTAAAAAAAGAGAAAAAGAAAAGTTCCCATTTCAGGCGGCTGCCTCCACCCCGCTCTGCTGTTTGTCGCATGTCATGCTTGAATAGAAATGCTGCATTCTCTAGGGAGGCATGAGACCTCAGTGCAGGTTGTTTATTTCCTTAACCTGTCCTCCTCCGAGCTGGTTGCCATCAGACGAAGGGGCCCGAGTCTCCAAACGCAGATTATCATTTTAATAATCGCTGGCTTTGCGCGCTATCCTGCCACAGGGATGTAGAGAAGTGGCATGGCTCCCCTGTACAGCCAGCAGCTGCTGCAAGCTGAGACCCCCTCCTCCTCAGCTCACACTCTGACATTCTGACACGCGACTGCATTTGGCTCAGGGGTCATTTCAAGAGCGTCTATCTGCAGCCTTGTTTTCTGTTGATTAGTTGTTTATTTCGTTTCACACAGCTCTCTTGGAGGAAAATGAAAGCGATTAATTTGAATACCAAATGTTGTTAGCTTTTTTTTGGGTTGCCCATACACTGTCATTGTGAAAACAACCCATGTGTCCTGCTGACCTGGCCCACCTCAGATCAATCAAGGAAACAGACGGGGCTCCATACTAATTGGACCTGTTTGACATCTCACTCTCATATACACAGTGATGTATGTCCAGTGTTTTAGTACTACATTTAACTCAACCTCAGTAAATACTCTGAACTTAGCCAGTCCAAAGGCAAAAAATATATTTGGTAAAATAAGAACCTAACCAAGCTGGTCAAAACAAAGTCTGAAACATAGACCTCTTGTAACAGTACCTGCTTCGATCATAGCACTACAAAGGGTTCAAGAAATTTGGCAACATTGAGAAAGCTAAAATCCCCACCATCCCACCCCCAAGCTAATTGTAAACCCGAAAGACATACAGTGGGTACACAGCGATGTAAATGACGAAAATTTGAAGATGTACCCAGCAGTGCGTGCAGATGTTGGTGGGTAGAATATGTGCTCAAATTAGAATATTTGAAGAGCTTCTCGATGTTCAGTTTATTTTGAGATTATTTGGTTGAGTTAAACCACAGCCTTACAACTTCACCAGAAAGGCATATCCCTGAATGAATGAGAGTATCCAACTCAAAGGATTTGCCCTGGCTTAAGGTATACCCAGCCATTCAGTGGGGCTTTGACTTAAACACTGTTCATATACATGCACAACGGTGCACAATAAGGTTTACGGCGAAAGGAGGATGTTTTGCTGTCAGCACTGAGGTTCTACACACCTCTACACCCCCTTCTTTCAAAGGTCATTCAGTCAATCAATAAGTCGATCATTCAGTCAATTAATCAAACTAATTAATCACCCGGCGCAATTGGAATTGTCTGAGCACAGGACACCCTTGCTCATTAATTTCAGTGAATTTTTGTCTTCTGTGATACAGAGATTGATATATGCAGATAAACCTTGGGCCCTGACAAATATATCAGTCCAAAGAAATCTTTGTACACGTAAAAATGTCTTGTGCTTAATTAATGTGTAATTTAAAAATAAACCATAGAGGTTTTACCTCTCCAGTTTTTGTTGGCTCTGTTGGGTATTCTTCCATCTGTTCACGGAAAAGTAATCTGTTAACCTTCCAGACAGATGTGAAGGATTTAAGAGGCTTTAGATGTGACAAAGGAATCTACCCTGACATAAGTCAGTTTTCCTTTCTCTTCAAATCTCTTGTGCATGCTTAACTTCACATCAGACCCCCCAAAAGCGGCCACTTATTGAATGACCATAAACAGGAAATAAACACAACATCTCCTTGTAAATAACTTGTCAGGCCAAACCTCCCCAGAAAACCCCCATGTCAAACACAATTCAATTTCTGCGTCAACATAAGGCTGGGCTAACCTGGTCAAGCTAATGCTTATTTTCTGAATGGCCTGAGGGGAGTTATGCTTTTCAGCTTATCAGCTTTTATTAACCTAACCACTGGGTCCCACTCTTTGATTTATATACTTGGTGAAATACTGCAAAATTAATATTTTTCTCTACGGTGAGCCATATGTCTGTCTGCTTATTATTTTCAAAGAAAACCACTCAATGTACAACACAAGTGGATGTTGTTTTTCTTTTTTTCTTTTCTTTTTTTTTTTTTTTTTTTTTACCATTTCTATGTTGTGGCCCAAATTACATCCCATATGCTTCCTGTGGGTTTCTAAGGCCATTACTACGTCATCATTGCCCCTTTTGATGTACTTAGTGAAAGAATCACTCTTCTTTTTTCCTTTTACATAACACTCTGGTCGTTTAAGTCACGCTGTGTACTTTTAATAACACTCAATCAATGAATCAACACTAATTTAAGGAGCTAATCCAGATTTATAGTACATAATTACTCCTAATAAACTCTGTCCTCAACAAAGCAAATAGCTGAATGGTCTGCTGATTTGGCCATGACTGGTGTCGTAGAATACCATATTGTTGGTGCCATTGGGATTCAGGTCTTCATACCTAGGTGTGCAAATGTTATTGACATAATGACACATTTTTCCCTATTGCAGGAGCAGTTCATATTACATTTCTGAAGTAATTTAAAAGCAATACTTCATTGAGCTGTATATTTTTGTGTAGTATGTGTAAAATAACTACAGAGAGAAACATGATAATACAAAACAGTTGTTACTCAAGCATAGTCAGCATCTTTGTTACTGTGTTTTATGTAGATTTTTGTCATATCACTTGTGTTATTCAGATTCTATTCAATAACACCTAAAAGGTATAGTATATTTCACTGGCTCAGAAACTCCCCTCTCATTTTTCCATTCCTCTGTGTAAAATAATAGAATGTGAGATGCTGTGAAATAACCCCCACACCCCTCACGATAAAGTATATGTACCTTTCTTAGTTTTCCTTGGCTCAACAGCTCAGCTCCTTGGCTGGTTTTGGCTTTGGATTATTAGCCCAGGCTCTCTAAAAATATCTCTTTGCCTTACAAGCCCCTGACAGTGGGAGCGTCTCATACATTTTGATAGCTTTATATTAAATATGGGCCTCTAGGTCTTCAGAGAGTGGTCAGTCAAAGCTCTCCTTGTTATATTTTACCTTATATTCTGACCAATGAAACAACATGAAAAGCAGGAGAGGAATCAAAGCTGCTGATTTCACCTGCAGAAGCACAACATAGTTTAAGAACTGTCTCCCAAAAATGCATAATTATTTAAAATGTCTGATACAATTTGAACATTTAAATAATTACCTACAAATAATGAGGCACTCCTGCTATCCTTCTATTTCTTGCTCTGCCCATTACCACGGCATTGCAAACTTGCTGCACAAAATCCTTTGCCGAATATATCTAAATTTATTTTAGTTTTTTTGGCCATTATTCATTCCAAGAGTTTTTTCACTCTGTCAAAAGGTTCTGTTGAATTGTAGCATAGCATATGTTAAATCTGCAAACATGACTGGTGTTGATTGGCAGGTGACACACTGCGCTATTGCAATGACAGTTATGTGAAATCTGGAATAGAACAATATCAAGAGGGTTTGTTTCATGTTGAGTTCTTTTTTTTAATTGCTGTAATTTGTTTATAATTCATTTTTTTGTATCAACTGTGAAATTGTATCTAGCACAGTTTGACTGTTCATTTTTCAGTCATAATTCTCAGCTCCTGTTGAAGGCTTTTTATGTGGTGGTGATATGCCCTGGTTATCACGCTGTACATTTCAGGATCGCAATGCCCAAGAGAGCAGGACGGGAATATCCAAAGGGGGTTACAGTTGGCTCTTGTCAGCAATGCAGTATCAAGTAAATGCAAATAAATGATAAATAAATAAATGTAGAAAAATAAATACATTCATGCAAATAAATAACTGTATTAGTCAGAAACGGGGGAGGGGATACAGGGGTGTGGTTAAGCTGCAGTGGTGCCAGGTAGTCCAGACATTGGCTGGGCTGCTCTCCTCCCACACAGAGAGCCTGAGCAGCCCTGTTTTGTGTTGCCTGTGCCTGTCACAAAGCCCAGGCTGGTGCTGGGCGCGCTGACTTGGCCCGGTCCCTGCTTCATCTGTGTGTGGCAGATTAATTGACGCATCCCCGGCTCCATTATGCTGACCCGTGGCAGACAGGCTGCAGGCCGCCCCCTGGGACCCACTAACCTTATTGTTGTTTTGTGAGGGTTTTTCCCCCCTTTCCTCCTCTCCTAAAGGGCCAGGTTGTCAAGCTATCCCCAAGGTCACACTGTCAAGCCAAAGCAAGGCCTTCTCGACATCACTGGACCATTTAGCACCATAGAATCAGCAGATTGCCCGGTCTGAGGTCAAATGTGACAATTGTAAATTGCACGAGTGGGCTTGTCTCTTTAATGTTTCTGCTGTCGTGTTATGTCTCATTTTAACAGCTTCCAGAAGTCACATATTTAACATCCCCACAGTAATTGTGTATTCAAAGTTCCAGGAATTCTTGAGAAAATGGACATTACTGCAGTGTACGTCACACTGGAGTTGGTATAAGGGGACTGACCTTGTCATCCTATTTTCTCCTGGATTCACTTGGTCAGTAGCATGGCTGGCAGCTGAAATGCTGTTGTCTTGTCATGCTGGTGTTGTAAGTTAAAAAAATAACGCAGGCAGATGCCTTGGAACAGGTGCAGGCCTTTGGAATACTAATTGAAGGGTAAGCAAAGCAGAATCGGTTCACGCTGCTTAATCTCCCAAAGTGGCACACAGCTTGAGAGAAGTGCCTGAAGAAAGTGAGATGTCTGTGTGCCTACATTGTGTGATACTCTGCACCCCCCACCCTCGTCTCTATAATTAACTATTCATTTGTGTTTCGTTTCAGGAGGCAGCCACTTTTGCCCGAGAGCAGGGCTTTGAGGTGAGTTGACCGACAATTGCGCACTAAACAGATCCTGAAGGATCATTTTTGCTGATAATGAAGTTCTTTCGGACAGTGATTGATGTGCTATTATACTCTCCAGGCCTTGCAGCAGTTGCCATGGAAACCTGGCAGTCGTCATGGTTTCTTTGTTCAGCCAGCTCTCTGTTATGACGCACTGTGCTAGGTCTGCACCCAACATCGCCTACAGATGTTATTTATTGAATTTTGAAAAGCCTCTTGGGAAGCTGAGAACTTGGGCATGGTTTCAAGCTTCCTCTGCAGATACAAGGCCTGTCAGGTTGCGTAGTTAAAAAGCTCCCTCATTAGCTTCATTACACTCAGGGAGGATTCGCCTCTCCAGCGCCACTGTAACGCTACACTAAATAGTATAGTACAGCATCCTTTTAATAAATGAATTACTGCCACCTGTGGTTTCAGATTATGTAAATGAAAATTATAGTGCTTGTTAGTACATAAAATATGTGAGTTTAAAAAGTGGCGCTTCCTCTATGAGGGGAGAAGTGCTAATTTTAGTGTTTTTGCTGATCCGCAATAGAATCCTCTCTCTGCTCTTAAACATATATTCAAATTAAAAGTAAATGTGAGTTTATGAATGATATGCTTAAATAATTTAAGTGGCTTATCTATTCAAATGTAGAGCTCTGCTCAATGTGTTTCTTCCCGGCATGAATAATTGTCTAGAATCACTTAAGGTGCGATCAACGTGACTGGAATAGAAAGTAAATCCTGACAGCAGTGACAGGTTTAAAGAAGAAAAAAAGGAGGGGGGGAGGCAGGGAGGGAGGTAGGAAGGGAAACTCACATCACAGAAAGTAAATACAAAGGACCGAACGTTGTGAACACAGTGGGTACCACTTCACAATGACATTACCTTTGTCATGTTGATTTACAATGGCACTCTAAAAAATAGCATGTGATCTATGAAAGTAATGTCTCCAGGAGTATATGCTTATTGGCAGGAGCTGCAGATTCAGAACAAGCTCCATGGTATACCTGCAATTCTGATTCTGTTCTTTTTATGGTTTGGCTCTTATTGCAGTTTGCACATTTAGTCGGTGGATGAAGGTACTGACTATGCCTGCACAGTTATGTGTACAGGTAGCTCTGTTAGGCTCCTGATTGTTTCAGTCTGTAAAAGTGATTACCACAGGCACACCAGTTCACATGTGGACCTACGGTCAAGACCTCCCAGGTCCAAGCTTCGGATATGTCATTAATTGACCCTGAATTCACAGTGCCATGACACACTTTGATCCGTCCCACCGGGGGTGGAGGTGGTTAGGTTTAATTCAGCTAGGGTTCACTGGCTATCATTGCATTCGTCTCTCTCTAATAAGCAGGCAAAGACTAGCTGCCTTATTAATAAGTTTTCCTAAAGGACATTCTTTTAGACCATATTTACAGGCATACTGGTGATACATAACTGTGTAGCATTGACTCCACCCATCTGAGAACCCTGCCAGTCAGGTCCCATATCTGGACAACCATCTTCCTGAACTGGTATAGTGCTCCCCTGATATACGAGCCCCATTATACCACTATCCTCACTTACTGCCAACAGTTCTCTCTCTACAGATCTCTTCCAATAGCATCATGTATTTATTCATTGTTAGCATGCCATCATTATACAGCCATCCTGACTTATTGCCAGATTTTGCCCTTAGTTTTAATTGGCCAGGATAAAGTGGAAGCTCTGCATTCATTTGCTAACATTCCAGTGCACTTGAACAGAGCCATGGTCAGACTATGCAATACACATTAAGATGATAAGGCAGTTATAGACCCCCCTGCTATATAAGTATAACTGATATCTATATAAGACTAAACATACAAATGTTGAGAAATGAATAATCTAGCTTGTGAACATTTAGTGAAGCCAGTCAAATGCTTCAGTGCCCTTTTTACATTGTGGCCTACCATGCATGTTGACATTTATCTGTTTATTTTAGATAGCTGTAGTAAGGTGTCCACAAATTAGATGTAATTAAATATTTATTCCGTGCTTTTTCACAAGCAAAAAACAATGTCATTTTTTATTAGTTATTTAATGCTTGTTTTTTTGACTGTAATACAGACACACATATTAACGCCATTATAAGGTTTGCATATTTCACAGACGTTTCCAAAGATGTATATCATGAGAGCTGAGCAAGAGTCGCTTTACAGGTATGAAACAAATTACTAGTCCTTTTTTGGACTGATTCCTGTTTGTTGCCACAATATAGAAAATATGTATTGGATTTAATTTATCTGAATCAATAGAAAGCAATACAGACTTGCTTTTCCTCTTTATTGCAATAATATACGTTGATATTTTGGTTAAGGGGATCTCCATTTTCTGAATGAATGGTATAGTTATTGCACGCTCAGGCTTGTACAGCTAAAACTTGTTTGAAACCCCTCATTCACTGAAGGCTCCTCATGGCCCAGAAACATCTCTGTATTTAAATATTTAATCCTGTGAAACCCTCTTCCTGCAGGGCCATTTGTGTGTTGGGTTTGATCCAATTTTTGCTTTTAATGAATTAATACACTAAAGAATTTACTTACATATTCATCATTATTTTAACAATTTTGTACAATTGCAGTTGGATGTTGGATTTCAGTCTTTTCTCAAAGAAATACTTTGCTATAATTCATTTTAGGGAAGGCATAGGTATAAATGTATAAGGCAAATGAACTAATTGGGCCAATTAAATCAGATTAATTGGTTGGAAGTAAAGTTGGCACAAACATGTCCCTCCAGGAATTGTTTGATCCCTGTTGTTGAATACATAGAAATTGAATTGAAAATTTTGTTCGATATGGTAAGAAAGTAAGAAAGATATGGGAAAAAGGTAAGAAATCTTGATTAAAAAGATTATAGGTTAGAATTCATCAGCAGAATGTTTTTATAAATGTTTGTTAAAATTATACACAGTTATGCAACAAAAAAGAGAAATCCTAAGTCAGTTATGTGTCTGGAAAAAAAAAAGAAATCCTAACTAAATAGAACGCTGGTCAACACCACCCAACTGATATGTTATGTTACTGATAAAGTTTGTCTGTTATAACCAGTTATTAATGTGTAGACTGCACTGAACTGATTGTTCTACTGAAATGAACTGCAGCTGCTGACAGATAAACAAAAACAAAACAGATGCCTGTGATCTCACTGTAACGTGACGATTAAAAGATGGAAACGCATGATTGAGCCAGCCCCTTATTTTTATTGCACCCCCGGGCCTCAGACTTGACTGTGCCTGGTTTAAATTCAGCCACGGTGACAAATTGCTTTTGCTATTACCTGCTAACCACCTTTGTATTAACCTTTCCATTAGCACTCACTTAGCAGCTCTCACACCTTTTTTTTTTTTTTTTTCCATTTTTTTCGTCAAGAACACAAAAGCTTTTAAAAGTGAGCGCAAGGAAAATGTAGGAGGACTTTACAGACTCCATCTCCAGATGGACCAAGGTTCTGTAGTGTAGATGGTTTGGGGACTGAAGGTCCAGGTTCCTTCACATTCTTGTATTAGTCACATAACACCTGAGATCGCTCTGCAGTCACCAGCATTGCCTCTTCCTGGGGTACAGCTGTCTTGATTGGGGAGTGGTCCACTGGGCAAATGAAAAGGTAGTTTCCATCACGCTGGTGTGGGAAAACCGACAGAGACGTTCCACCTGCTTCCAGAGCATCTTGATGGGTTAATTATGAAGTGGCTCTGACGGGTTATTGTAGATGAAAGCAAAGCACACTGGAGAGTTCTGCAGTCCCCAAGCACATACACATTCTATGCAAGATGCTGTGTGAAGATAACCTGCTTTAGAATGAGGTTGATTTAAGCTCGTTTCACACCGCCTCCATGCAATCCCGTAACACAGGGATTCCGTGAGCCTTTCTGCTTTAGATATCAATGGAACCAGATGGGAATTTTTAGATCAGCCATGGGGGGTCCATGTAGTACTGTAGTGGATGCAATCCTGGGTAGTGCGAAAGGAATTATCTCCATATTCTCTGCCAAATCCACTGAACATCGACTAGCAATGTAAAGCCATTTAGCTGATATCATAATTAACTTTTCCTTTGAAAAAAATTGTATTGCAACATTTTTTATGTTTCTTTTAATTATTTGACAATTGCAGATCGACCGTCCAATTGGGTTTTTGTTCCAACTGAATGGTGTCATCACAGCTTCCCTTTTACAGTGCAGCATGAGAGAATAGGTCATATTATATATGTAAATATTCATATGCTTGTATGTAAAGTACCGTTTTAGTGTGTTGATTGCTTGGGGAACAGGAATAAAATAGATTCCTGAGTCATTATTTGTTGAATAAATGCTTCTGCCCAATTGCTGTGGTTACAGATTTCAGCTGTGGTTACACCTACACTGTGATGCCATGGCATTTGGGGTTACTTTATTTTGGCTAGTTTACCTCCAATTATTGCTTAATCAGTTCTTCACCCCAATGTGACAAGTACCCACAAATGAATAATTATCAGAAGGACATACAGTCCTCAGTCCCAATGATTTGCACAAGCTGTCCTTGCACAAGCTGTGGATGTATGTCATCCGCAGGGTCTCTTAAATGGAATACAGGTGCATTCATAGCAGTAATTCAAGAGGCCCATCAAGCTATTCCACATTGGAAGAAAAACAAGAGAGGAGTTGTACTGAAATTAAAATCCTGCTTCCAAAATAAAAAGCTCTACAGCTGACTCCACACAAGCTCATGCTGCTGTGTACTTAAGTGGGTGTGTTCATATCCAAAGTTTGGTTTAAAAAAAACATTCAATGGACAAATGCCTATTTTTCAGCAAACATCAAATGAAGAAATTAAATTCTGCTGGCAACCAATGATCATTATCATGTACAGACAACATGCAAAGCATAATATATATCTCTCACTGTCAATGAACTCATAGGCCTGGTAAATTTAGATGCTGTAAATACACTTGGCTGAGATAGTAGGATACGCTGAAGTTACTTAAGCACCAGCCAGAGCGTTCTATTAAGCACAGTGTGTGATTGCTGAAGCCTTTGAAATCAAATTATTTCTCCATTCATCTAAGATTATATTAGATTTTTCCCTGTCAATAACATTGTTTTATACTCTGTAACTAGAAACTAGATTTAACATCTGTTATTTTCAAGTCTTCAATGCATTCTGCCAAAGTGAATGTCTTGCTTGTTTTTTTCACCATACGTGCAGCTTTGCAGACCAGGAACAAAAACACGTGCTGTAAGCATCATATTTTTGTTTACATTTATTTGCTGTCCTCAGCTTTAAAGCTTATAGTGGTCCTATGGAATACACCATTACTGACTACAAATGCAGCCAGAGAAACAAAATGCCCTATGCAGTCATTTGAAAGAGTTGATGTTGTGCATGTGAGATTTGGACTATATGAGACCATGTTTCACACTGGATTGTGCAGGTAAGCAAAGCTTGCTCAAGTGGAGTATGTTGCCAAAAGAGGTATTTAAATCAAAAAGGAGCAGGAGCAACTTGTGCAGTGAAACAAAATGTGCTGTTATCCAGTGTGCACTGAGACGGTGTTGTATTATAAATGAAACTTTTTAATGGAAAGAAAGTTGTGAATAATGCTAATGAAACCCTACAGTTGAAGAGCTGTGTTCCCATTATTTCCATCATGCATGTTCTCAGTGACATTAGAGTTCTCAGGTTATGTAGAATTTTTCTATATACTGTAAATGCATGTTTAGTTCAGCAAGGAGGAGGGCGGTGAAGCGCAAGAGAGGCCTTTTTGTGCTCAAGGTTTTCAAGTTCTTACACAACATCTGTTTTTTGAATGGATGTTTGCTGCATCAGAACCTGTTATACATCTGAATGCATATAACAGATTCGTTTTTACAAGCTCTTTGAATCCATCAGCATTCATATCCCCTCTCTGAGCTGCAGTGGCTTTTATGACACCCTACCATCATTGCTTCATTCTAAAAGGTGTACGAGATCAACAATTGCATTTCAGTCATGTTTTGTGCTGCGTACAAGAAAACTGTAATGAGTAATCTTATCTCTGCATATCCAGCATAGAAATGTATTTTTCTGGCATAATATGACAAGTACTGTAAATGTGTCACTCAGATTTGAATTGGAACAGCTATCTGAAGAAACAGCCTAAAGCAAGGAGAGTCTAATTTACTGCTTAGCTTGTGCATGGTTTATTTCAGTCTAGTTTCTTGGTGGTTATATTTGACAGTTGTGGTTGTCAGATTGTTGTGGTCGAATAAAGTCAACAACAGAATGTTTTTAGAGTTAAGCTGAAGACATATTTTTGTCACTCCCTGTAATTTGATGTTGCTAGGATAGTGAATCTATTTAATGGGTTAAGTACACATAAATAGAAATCGTTAAATTCCTATGGAATAGCGAAATGATCAAAAAACATGGGCAACAGATTTGGAAAATAACAAGAACATGAAATACTGGACAGAGCATTATGGAAATAATGTTTTAATATGAATACTCTTCTTAGTTAAGTGTAGTATTTCTTTGAAGTAAATGTTTTCTTTTTAAGGTTGTGCATTCTCATATCACAGCATAACATTTTTGGTGTTTTTATTGAAAGACAAATGTGATGCATGATGTGTGTTTTTCTTTTTTGGGAGGTTCAGGAGATCATGGGGCTGATATTGAGCTGGTGGGCATTGGCAATGTTTCATCAGTGGTCTGTAAATTAAAATTTAGAAAAGATCAGATTTTAGTTACAGTAAAGTATTCTGACATGTACTCATGCAAAAAGAGTGTTTTTGTGTACTTCGGTTTTTATGTTGCCATTTTTATTGCCTTGTCAAGAGACCATCATTATGACCTGAATTTTTAAAATATATTTCCCTAATCCTAATGGGAATTATTTGCAAGTGCTCTGCCAAGCTTCCTGTCTGAGAGCACTGAGTCTGAAAATTAAAATCTGAAACCCAAAACATTTTGAGGGGCTGAGGGGGAGGGGCCAGGGAGGAAGAAAAGAGCCAAAGGTATGGTGGTGGTGAGGTTGCAGCAGCTGCCATTGGCCGTGAACTCTGCTGGCCTCTCAGAAACAAAAAACTGTCAAGTGCTGGTTAGCCGCGATGGCGAAAGGCCCCTCAAATCCTCAGCTTGGCTTGTGGACAGCGACAGAGATGGAGCTTGGCACAGTGCCACCGCCCCGGACTCAGTGGCTACAGCTTTGTTTGGATGAGGGGAAAGGGGCTGGTGAGGGAAGTCACCAGAACCACCACCCCCCAACCCCCTCGCACCCCCTCTTCGCTGCTGCCTGCCAGCTGGTATGTGCGAAGATTAGGAAACGCAGATGATCTCGCCCTGCTCTTTGAGATCCGGCCCTGCTCTTTCAGACCATATAACTCTTTGTTGTGGTGGTTTTTGTCACTGTTTTGCTTCCTACTTTTTTTTTCTTCTATGCCTTAGTTTATTCTGCTTTGAGTTTTTGATACTCATGCTTCTTTTCCAAAAAGTTGTTTTGTGCTATTGTGAAACTGGGAAAAGAATGCTTTTTAAGTCAGCAAATCAGACAAGATGTAGGTGACTAAGCAGGTTTCACGCTGGTCTCATAGCCTGAGTTTTACATGTTGGAAGCTCGCCTAGGGGTGAAGCCAGACAGCTGCCATCTGCCTGAAACCAGCTTGATGGGTCAGCATGGAGAATTATTGGAACAGCTCATTTCTATTCATCTTCCCATGTTATTTCACTTTTTATTTTATAGTATGCTGGTTTCCATTCAGCATTTCAGGACTGAACCCTCGTAATCTATTTGCCAGGACTTTTAAGAATGACTCATTTTCATCAGTTGAAAAATCTCCTTTCTATTGAGTGCATTTTTGTATGTGGTTTATTTATTGAATTCAGTATATGTATGCATTTATTGCAAAAATGTTATATGAAGAATGCGCCAAGTAAAATATAAAACAGTTGTAATAGTATACAGTGGAGGAAAAAATGTTCCCATATAGTTCATTATTATTTTGATCTTTATCTGTCAAGATAGCGGTTTTTTTAAGTCACCAAGATTTACAATTCCATTTGGCAACCATTTGGCAAATTTCTTCTCGAAAATTGTTATGATTTTTACTCCATTCTGACAAGGGCCTGGATTCATTCTAACTTTAATACATTTTAACTTTGATAACAATATTAAGTTACACATTTTTTCACTTAATCAACATCTTTTGTTTCTGTTACTGACAAACTGACAAGAATGTATAAGTGGCAAAAGATGAACAACTGTGACTGCTTAGTGAATGGGAATGTATGTTAGAAGTACTTCGTCAACCTCATCCAAGCTCCTGGGTCTAAACCATAACAACACGGTAAATATCACTGTGGATACCCTGACACTGTGGTTCTTCACAGTAGTTACTGTCCAACAGTTATATCAGATTTGAATTTGAAAAAATATTACATTGGCTGAATAATTGGTCATTGGTAATTCAGTTCCACATGCAAAGGTAATTTTATAAATATTTGGTATGTCCAACAAGGCACCATCCTTATTTCTCTTGTCTGGAGCAAAGAGGGAATTACCTGAGATTGAGTGATAAGAGTTTACCTTGTAGATTATTATGGTATAATTTTATTATAATGCACATGCAGCCCGAACTGTAGTCTGTAGGTTTGATCAATGTTAAATCTTGTTATCATAATCAGTAAATAATGAACCATGTTTTCTTTGCAGACAGAAGATATTAAAGAGATCGCTAAGATGGCCCAAAGCCTGCCAAAGGTGAACGCGAAAAGGCAAAGAGTCGTGGTTTTCACTCAGGGCAGTGAAGAGACTGTGGCTACTATAGGTAGGCAAAACACCTTTTTTTGAATTGTCTTAACCTGGTAATCATTGTATCTGACATCCTTTTCTGCCTACATATATCAGGGCCAGAAACATTGGACAGGAAAGTGGTTTACACATTTTAGGACAAATTTAAACAAAACCACAAAGAACAGCAGCAGTGACTCCAGTTTTGAACCTCTACTTAACTCTACAAAACACATAAAATCATATTTATGGAAAATTATTTGGCCTTTTTCCTGCAAAGATTCTCATTCCTGATACCCAACTTAGACAATAGCTACATTTAAAAGTTTTCTGTTTTATTGTTTGATTGTAATCTCAATCATCATTTAATATATTACCAATAAATGTTTGGAGTATATATGAATGCATTAAAAGTTTATATCTTGCAAAAATATTTTTATAAGTATATGTCTGAGCATTGAGAAGATTTTGATAGATTTACCATTTAAACATTGGTGAACCTTCCTAGTATCATCTTATTGACAGACTGATTCATTTTCTCTTCTAACAGTATTTGAAATGCATTCACTCTTGACTCTGACCTCTTATCTTGTGGATGCATAATATGTATCCAAACTTGTTGCACTCAGAGGCATTGCTATGGTAACAGAGTGGCTGAGGTATTTTTCTTAGATTTGAGAATTTCTGAATAGCTGAAAAGTCACAGTTGTGGCTAATTAGGCAAGCAGGTTCACCATTAAGCAGCACTGGAAATGTTAGGGGTAGTCAGACAATTATGCTCTATTGCTTTCTCATTTTGTTCACATATGTAACATCACAGAGAACAGCAGATCTGTATCATGTTAGTAGTGAGCTAGCATTGTGATGGGAGGTTATTCACTTGGCCATGCAGCCAAGATGACTTTGACAAGATGCCACATCTTTGGGAAAGCATTAGGTTATTTAGACTAAAGAAATTAAAAATGAATGTGTTGATGAGCTTTTACAATTAAATGATGGGAAATTGCAATTAAATTACTATGTTATGTAGTAATTTAATTGTACATGTACATATTGATTTCCTATTTATACTTTATTTCTGTAATGAAAGCACAAAAATGTATGATGGGTTTTAAACTGTAAACATGGTGCTGGGAGTAAAGAATGTAAGCATATGCAGGAGTACATCCGGTGTTTTAAAACAGGGCTCACGCTAATGGCAGATATAGAGCAGTGAAAAAATATCACCACCCCTCCTACTCTCTGTTTCCCAGTTGAGAGGGTTTTTAAACCGTTTTTGTTGCCCTTACAGGATATCAAACGATTAGTGTCACAAAAGAAAGATGCTGCAAAGCAACACTGATCTGAGCTCTGAATCTCCCTTAATTGTTTTTCTTTACAGTGCTGTTTATCATACTAATGCTGATTTAGCATGAGTCCCTCTGGGCTGATGAGGGTTCGCCAACAATTACTGGTTCTGTAAGCTTTGGCAGAAAAGTGGGTGTAAAAGCACTTCAGATCTTTATAGTAATATGGGCTACCGACTTCTGAGAAAGCTCTGGCTCCGGTTGAACCCCAAGCCCCAGAGGTTTAAGGAAAATGAACCCATCTGTTGTCCTGAAGGTGTTTTAATGGTGATGAATAATACCTGCTAGGTTCTCTCATGGCTGGTGCATGAAGACAGAGCCGTGTGGCTCTGTGAACTTTATATAAATTTTGTGATGAATGGAGGGAGGATGAGGGTGGTGTATTCCAATGTCGTGCACTAAAAGGCAAACATGATAAATGTCATGGAATGCCGGAGCGCCAGGGACAGGGGGTAACACAGTAGAGGGTGCGGCTAAACCACAGCGCCACTCAGTTAGTCACCACCGCCAAATAAATGTCAATGAAAAGGGAGAGTTAAAGATTTTCATTTCCCAGAGGCGGAGCTCTAATAAACTTGATCTGTCGTTTTGTTCGTAATTTGTTCTCTTGTCAAGGCGTGATCACTCGCCAAGCCCGGCATGTCACGTTGGTCCATTTAATAATGATTAAGGACTTTAAACCGCTTGTCCTGTCAGGGTAATTCTCAAAAGAGATGCCAATTTGTTATTGTTTTTTTCCCCTCCTACTTTGAATATTAAAGTGGCCTTTCATCACCTCTTGGCATTAAATATGCTTAATGAAAGTGGCAAGAGAAGTGTTGTCCTTAATTTAGCAGCTAGTCACACTCCTGAACTGTGCTGGGCCTTGCTGATGCACCTATTAAGTCACTAATTAAGATCATTGTGCCCTGAACCTTAGCGGGTGAAAGATCTAATAAATGATCATGCGGCAGGGGTTGCTGCTTCTAATCGCTGATAAGGGCTGGATAAACCCTGACTCTGCGCTCTAGGTCGTAAAAGCGCTCAGGGGAAAGTGATGCAGTCTATTGCTGCGATGTGCTTTCCAGAACGACTGGCCCATCTCACTGAATCCATGGAGAAAGATTCATTTCAACAGCAGCCTGAGAATTTGGGCTGCTGTTAAAATGCATGAAAAGCAGGGCTGTTTTTCATGTCTGGCAACCTTGTCCAGCTGTAGGTCCATGTGTGTTATTTTTCTCAAGTTGAAGTTGATTTGATTTTACTGAGAAGAATGGAGAATTTGCCAAGTTTCATTTTTTTTCCTTGAGATACACAAAACTACATTTAATATTCCTGGAATTCAAATTAAGTGAGTCCCAAACTGTCATTTTGTTGCATGCTTCAATCGATTTAGTTTTATGGGCAAATGACCTTAAAAGTGGAGTTTAATTGCCTTAGCGTTGCTGATTAAATGGTCTGTCATGGAAAACTACAACCCAAAAGGAAAGATGTCATTAAAGCTGCCATTTGTACATACCATATATTTAATAGTTTTGTCATTTATTTTTGTACTTCTGAAAAATATGGTACAATGTATTATGTGATGATCAATTTCCAAAAGTAATGGGTTGTACCCAAGGGCGTTGTATATTTCTGGTTAATTCAGAGAGTCATATTTTTTGACAATCATTCTTACAGCATACCTCCAATATAGTAGTTTTTGCAGTTGGTATAATGATTGGAACAATCACCTGTGCCCTGTTTCCCTTGGCACCAAGTAATTTCAGTCATTTTCAGCTTATTCTTTGAAAGTGCATTCTCCATTGTTTTATATTGGCAGAGTTCCCAAGCTTTCCTACAGGATCATGGTGCAACTGCCTGTCACTCTATTCCCTTCATACTCTTTAAAGTAGATAAGCCCCCCCCATACACAATTTCTTTTTTTTGGGGATTTGCACATCACATTTGTGGCCTCAATTGTAAGTATTGATTCTTAGTAACTGTTTTTCTTGTTTGTTCTTAAAATTTCTACCTCATTTTTAATGATTTCCCCCAGGATAAGCCTCTTGATTTCAGCAAGTGTTTTTCGTCTGCCCTCTTTTAAGGTCATTATTCATCTATAAAGAGCACATTCTGAAAGCATGATACATTGGTGCTTTACAGCTTATTCCATCAATTTCAAGGATTTATACTTGCCTATTATTGTGTAATACCTTTTGTATAGGCCACATCAACACCGTGCACTCTCTGAGATATCTCTAGGAGCAGAAACATCGATTTTTAAAGCAGTCAGAAATCAGATACTTTGACATAATCACACTGCTTCAGGACTGGAGACATGAGCAAACAGCAAGAGTTTTTTTTTCTGAATTTTTAAAAAATTAAAATGTATTCTAATTCCATGGGAAAATCATGACAGTCATTTGTCATAGTGCACTACTGTGAATTTGCTAAGGAGACATCCTCTGTACATCCCTGCCTAGTAATCAGAATGATGCGCTTTAATCTAATAAGTGAATGCGAGAACAGATGTCACTTATATCAGCCTCAGAAGAGAGACGTGCGTGGGGGCCATGCTTTGCTTGGCAGACTGATTTTTTTTTCCTGTAGTCTCTCTTCCATCTGATATGTACTCTCATTTGTGCGTATCTGCACTCTTGACCTCTGGAGGTGGGCTGTGGTTGTCAGAGCTCATAAACACACGTCCGAATGAGGAGTTGAGCCAAGGGCCACTGCATCAGACCTTTGCCCACAACGACTGTCCTCTATATGTTTGGCATCGCATTCTCAGAGGCATTTGGCCTGTGCCCTGGCTTTAACAATGTAATAATTCCTTCACAAATATTAATCCAGACTAGCACACATGGCGGTGGGAAATGAATACGCCGGCACTCTCACACATGTATGCACACCCACCCACATACACTCACACACCACACACTCACTCGCACCCTCAAACATATACACAACAAAAGTCCCTCCTGAGGCCATGATCTAGCAATGGAGAGTAATTAGTGGAAACCTGATGTGTTCCGTGACATCTGACATGTGTCAGCGTGTGAGAGGATGGACTACCCATCACCCACTTTTCTCCTTAATTATGACCTCACCACTCCTCGAACTGATGTGATTAGCATCACAATGGAGCCTGAGGATCAAATCAATGGCTCCTTTGAAAAGGTCCGGTTATTGTTTTTTCATAAAAGGCATGGAATTATTCATCCGCCTAATTATTGTGATTGTCTTCCCTTCCTTTGTTCGGTGTCTCATGGTTTATCTGATTATGTCTTAGAAGGATTTTTTTTTAGCAGTAATCTTCTTGGCAGTGGATATAAACCACCGTCATATGTTTTTCCGACTCAATTGTAAAAGTGTATGCCAGTTATGACAAGGAAACAGATTGAATGTTGACTTGTCGTTAACTTGGCTTGTTAACTGCCAAGAAAGTGGGATCCTTGTTTTCCTTTCAGAGTTTTTGTTTGGCATAAAAGTGAAAGAAACAGTCCAGAAAAAGTATTATTTGGCAATTGGCACACAGTAAAATGCCGTATTTTTGCAGACTTCATAAAGATTGAATACAGGCCCTGTTCTTAACTTTCATTTGAAACAGTGAATAGACTTTGCTTTTCATGGTTCAGTTGAAACCATATTATTAAATTTTTTCATTGCCAATATTGGATTAAGAAATGAGTAATGTATAGTTTTAATCCATAAAATGGAAATGGAAGGGAAAGCTCACAGCTGTGCACAGGTGCTGTTAATGCATTACATTTTTCCAACTGTTTTCAATTTTTAATAGAAAAACATGAAGTCTATTAGCACTGTGTTCATTGGAAACATCTATTCATAATAGCACATAAATGTGTTTTTCATGCAAAAGCAATGCAGTAAATGTGAAACGTATCTGTGTTTGGTATAAAACTAAATGCAAACAGTGCCAGAACTTCATTTGGTATGAATCTTGTAAACCATTAATTCAAGGCATTCCATTTAGGCTTACTGTGAGAGCTCCAGAAATGCTAATTGGTGATGTTGAAAATGACTTGTCATTACTGCAATCCTTTCTCAAAAGTTACATTTGGGCCTCAAGGCAATTTTCACCTTGTTATTCAGCAACCTGCTTTTAAATGCAGAACTGACTAATAGTTTTGTGAAAGGGATAGATAAATCTTCACAGCTAGGAAGGTAATCCAATACCTTCTTCAGTGTCTTTACAAGTCAACAAGGAAAGTTATTACCTAAAACTATTCAGTTCCTCTGTGAACTTGTAAAGCATGGATAGTGAAGTCATAATCATACAAAAAGCCTCCACTGCTCTTTATTCAAGTGATATTTACATACAGACTGCAAGCCAATAACAACAAAGAAACGTGGTGTTGGCAGCTAACCTTTCATTACAATCCCTATTAAAGAGCTGTGCCAGTGGGATTTTTTGTTTTACATTATCACAGAATTGGGCTTGGAAAAGTCATGGACTTTGTTCAGCCGAGTTTATAGATCTGCTGCAGCTAAAAGAGTGATGTGAATTATCCTTTTTGGATCTGGAAATCAATCAATATATATAGATATATTTAATTTTCTTGTTCAAAAAATTATCAATCATAGCCTTGGCTGTCCTCTGTCTCTCTCTCTCTCTTTCTCTCTCTCTCCCTCTCTCCCCCTCCCTCCCTTTTTTAATGAACATGTTCATTTTCATAATTTGATTGACCACATATATGTCATTTTTTACTTTAAGCATCTGGTACTTGCCTCTGTTCCACAATTTAATTCATTGTTGCCCTAGGCTTTTAAGACACTTTCAGACACCATTTGGCTACCAAATGGTTGGAAATCCAAAGAGTGCACAGATTGTCCTAGCTCGGCCCTGCTCATTTCACACATCCTCATGTTATTATCATATCAATTGATGCAGCTTGTAGGAGACAAAGCAGGGTTGTGGGAACCACCTACAGCATCATGCACCATTAAGCACCAATGCCATCCACACGAACATGTGCAAGTTTAGCCTTGTTTACCAAGGTGAAATTCTGTCTTTATGCTACTTGCTTTCCCATAGATCAGAAAATGTGAACTTTTCCCCCTTTCAACTCTTGAAAACTTTTGAATGCTTCTCATATTCAGTGTTTGTTATTTGAGGATGCATTCAGTTCTGTTAAATAACAGTTCAGAATAACAGTTTAGAATAAGTTAAATGTGTGTACAAGAGTTGTCTTTGCTAGTTTATACATTTGTCCCTGTTCATTAGTTTTTTTTTATTTCCAAGTTTGTGTTTTGTTTAGCTTTTTAATATGTCCAGCATTACCTTTGTTTCCACCTTTTAAACATGAGAATAAAACTGAGTTTTAGAATTTTCACAGTGCACAGACCAAGAGAGTTATGGTTTCCTGTGGCAGCGAGAAGCTTGAGCGCTCTGGGTGTGACCCGATGTACAGATATACTGTGTTCTCATGAGCACGCCATAGTTCTGCAATGAGTCATGGAGGCCCAGTCACCTGGAGCCTCCCCAGCGCGGCAGTGAGTCCTGACCCAGAGCCAGCTGGGCTGATCGCACACCACGGCCCAGCGCGGTCCGGCAGCATGTGGGCCTGCAGTCACACTCCCATACTGTCCCATAACAGCACTGAGTGAAAACAGATCCTCCTGTAAAGCAGCAATATCAGAACTGTTTTGAAATATTGAACACAAATATTGAGAAAAGGCTCCTTTTGTGTTCATAGTCTGCTCAGCTTTAAAGTAAATATTACTGTCCACAATACCCTGTGACATATATTGGACAGAACAGAATGAGGGGTTTTCATAACTGTTGGGTGATTATAGATTATGTCTGGATATTAACTGATTAACTGTATTTTCTCTTGTTAGGTTAATGTGTTTAATTTAACATTAACACTGCTACACTTTTTACAGCTGGACTAGCTTGTATTGATGTTAGGAGTTTGGCAGTAGCATAAATTTTAATGGAATTTTCAATGCAAACGTTCAGTGCAGGTTTGGCAAATTTTAGCAGCTTGTAATTATCATGTATAGCTAACCTGTTAAATGGTTTTTGGGAGGATTCTCTTGGGGATATTACATTGATAATGTCTGTACTCATCTCTTACTGAAGAATCACCTAAGCTTTCTTTTGTTACATTCTTATTTGCTGTTGGGGTTTTAGGGGCCGGTTCTCATGTGAAGCTGCTCAGAGGTTTTAATGAGCATTCTGGAACTTTTCTTTGGAGGTTTTTTTGTCAATGCATGTGCATAAACACACCCACAAATGAACATGCACATACACACATACTTCCCGCATAACTCCTGCAGAACAAAGTTATATGTTTGAAAAAAAGTTTTAACTGGTTTTCTTGGTTTTTATCTGATGCAATTCAAAACATGTCAGATTTAGTGGGAGATACTAAAGGCTCCCAAGTAGAAGATTGTTTGAGTGAATACATTTGTTTGTGATTTAAAATAAAGTAAAATGTTTCTATTAACATTATGTGTAACATCCAAAACAAAGAAGCAAAAGTCATCATATATAAATTACATGTTCACCCAACTACACTGCATGGCCTGTCCACTGGTGCAATGTTTCCCATTTTGTTTCATTGCTAATGACACCCGTTGGTCCAAGGTAAGAGTGAAAGTGAATGTCTTGGTCCAATTAAGTCTTTGTTCTTTAGAAACTACTTTTGGAAACATTAAAACAGCAGTTTAATCAGATCATAATAACCTGAAGCAAGTTAAGCCCCCTAGGTGCTGCACCTATGTAATATGAATGACAAAAACTTTCTATCTTGACAAAAGCCTCCAACTAACATTTACAATAGGACAATGTCCACATGTCCTGGAGTCATGTTGGGAAGGAGGTAGATATTGATTGCGTCATTTGGATGTGGTGGTGACCGATACCTGTACTCATTTTCAGTCATGAGTCTGAATGTATCACAATTTAATGTGTGATAGTGCACGCCACAGTGTCTGCTGAACATGATAAATAACATTCCTTCCTTCAGACTCTAATTGGCTACAGTCCTATGACCATTTTTGTTTTTAGACATTTCATAATACTTAAGACAAGTTCTTACTTTTTTTGTACTAATACAGATGCAGTATATATAAGAATGTGTTTGGAAGAATCTTTTGGACATAGATATTTAGGTAAATCCTCTAAAAACTACTGATGCAATTTTTCTTTTCCTTGAATCATGAGTAGAAGTATGTTTACACTGGGGATGGCTGGAATAATGTCTTTATTTGTTATTACAATTATCTGCCATCTAGAAGGTAATGGATAAAACTTTATTGTTAGAGACGAAGACTTATGCAGCATATTCAATTTTTACATGTAATTTTTGCCCTAATTTTACTCTTGCCCTGGGACAATAGGCCAAATTAATACTGCCCTGATAGATTTACAGCATATGCATCTATGCTGACTAGACATTCAAATGATATTTTGAAGACAAATAGATATTTTTGGTACAAAATAATAAGACAACATATTAATATCTAGGTTGTTGACATTATCATAAGTTAAAAAACCTCTGGGGAAAAGCCTTGGCAGAAATGGGTTAAGTGCATTCACATCTGAGTTCCACACCTGCATAACTCACAAAAGAGTGGTCCAAAGTTTTCCCACACTGAATAAAATACATTTGCTATGTCAAAACTAGCATGTGCAGATGGTGGTACAATCTGCACACAGTTTATTTTTACTCCCTTCTTCCCAATCTCAGAATTAGCAAGATGGTAAGCGTTTTATTTAAAGGTCATGCTGGTCATTATGAAAGATGTTTTTCTATACAGTAACCTTACTGATCCCATTCAGACAGCATTGGTCCCCTTCCTTAGGGCAAGGTTAGACACATAAGACAATTGTTTTTTTTGTCCATTACCTATCATAATGGTCAATGTTTTAACATGCAGAGCTTAATAGTATTATGTCATCACTTCGATATATACCAGTGCTGAGAAGACACTGGTATATTAAACAAGAATCAACACAAAAATATTTATAAAGACTTTACATAACATGTTGAGAACCAGAATTCCCAATGTTTGAGTAATAAATCATGACAGCCGGGGTAATTACTGTAATAATTATGCATCATTATGGAGGGCAAAGCAAAAAAAGAGAGAAGAGAAATGTATGTAAACTCTTAAAATATAAAGCTAGTAGGTGCTATCATGATCCATCTTACCAAAACAGTGTTCTTTTTTATTGGAGAGAAAAGCAAAGAAAAAACTCTACATGTAAATGCTATAAAAGTAATTAACAAAACAGATTATACAATATGATGATTCTGAACAACTGAGTAAATTGTAACTTTAACCACACATTACAAAAGAGTATGTCATATGTCATGTTTTGGGAAATGTGAACATAGTTCCTAAATGTTTACTCATTTTGTGTACAGTCTTTTGATTTTAATCATCAAATATTTTTGTGTTGCCTTGACATGTAAGGGTACAGTGTTCCTTAAATAGACAGTTCTAGACACTCGTCTCCTGTGTAAATAACCTATTTTATATGCAGCATTTTATTATTTGCTGTCTAAATGTGTTTATTGCCTGAGGCTATTAAATTATTCTAATCAAGCTCTTAAGCCACAGACAGCATTGTCATAACTATTGTTATTATGGACCTCATATTGTATGGCAAGCAGTTCATTAGCAAAACTCTTGCATGCTTGAAAGGAATCACTACTTTGATGGTTTTGATGAGAATTCCATACTCTTATATCACATCCCAATTAGTCATTTCAATCTCAAACTGTAGAATAATTGACAAACTATGTATTTGTGTTAACATAATTTACATGTAAGATTTGCCGTTAATCATTTCAAGAGGGAGGTGGGTTTGCATGCTTCATCTGCTACATTAATTAAGCCAAGTCGTTTTACTGCTAATTAGCTGATCCTAAAAGGATATAAGTTTAATGTAATTAATTATCAAAGCAAAAATCAGCTGCCTCACTGGAGGGAGGGGTGTGGGGGTGTAGTGTGGTCTTTCTGAAATAGTATACTGTATGTGTCTGATTTTCCACTATGTCTCTGGTCATTCTGCAGTTTCCCTCGGGATAAATAAAGTTTCTGTCTGTCTGTCTGTCTGTCTGTCTGTTCTTAAATAGCATTTGTTTATGTAGGTTATGTCTTCTATGACAGGCTTATGTTGTTGCCCATACACCGCACTACAGAAGCCATTGCTTTAAAATACCAATGATATCTCACTAGCCAAGTGACATTTTTCTAAATGAAATCTATTCCACTGATATAATTATCTTATAAAAATGTGTAAAACTGAAGTGAAATTGGAAACCCGGGGTCCTCCTATTGTGGAATAGGAGATGACAATGCTCACATTGTTGATTTGTAATGAAAACAGAGCAGCGGTCACTGTGACAAATGAAACAATGCGTTCTGATGGATTAGTTCTAATGAGGTAATCTGCTGGAATAGTTCATCACTTTAGTACTGGTCCATTGTACATTGGTGGGGTGAGGACATTGGCATTGTTTTTATCTGACATAAATATGGCTTGGTCGAGGACAATACAGTGTCTTTCATTCCAGTGGATATGTAATCAGCAGTATTGTTTGTATGGTAGATGAATGGGGTGCTGTTGGGAATCTGGTGTCTCAGCTGGCCTGACATGCCCCTTATGTGTTTCATCAGTCCACCTGTCTCCATCACCATACAAGTGAGGCCGATAACTGGCACGAGTACATTCACAGCATTTCTCAAAAATGTATCAGCAATCAAAGATTTGGCTCACAGACACATTGACCACACACTACCCAAACTCCTCTTGTACTATAAAGGGCCTCATTAAACTCCTGATAAATGTTTTGCATGCATGTCTCAACACATCAACTGTTCTGAAAGAATATGTTGAACCTGATTAATCAGGAAAAAGAGGCGGTTAACGGGGTGACACCTCGGGAAGTTTTGGGAGATTTTGCTAAAACATGGGCATTTGGGCTCTGTTAGCTGTTAGCTGAAGACACAAGTCTCTCCCCTAACAAGTGTGAAATGAATATTGTATAGAATAGTTTGTACTACAATATCAAAGATTTTTAAAGAAAGGAAAAATCCACTAGGATCTCTTACTCCAATCAGATTCCTGTCAGGTTTTCATCTTTAGCTTTGTCTTTTATGCTGGGTGCCAGTTTTTCATCTCTGGTACATTTTTAAAGGTACACCACAGCTGTTCAGACTCTGCTACGTTTGAAGATCTGTGTGGTTCAGCCAGTTTTGACACAAGCTGGTGATTTCTTGTCATTCAGTTCCTCTCCAGTTTAATCATCTGCCATTTTTACAGTTTGCATTCAGTTTACTGCCTTTTTATGAAAAACCACAATTTTTGTGTTTTAAACAACATTGATAGGCTGTTTGCCACAGTATTTGATGTAGTCTAATGCTCATATTCTGTTTCTGAAGAATAGCTTGCATTTTGATTACATTAATGAATTGCCCAACATCTGCCATTAATATATGTTTGAATCTCAATCTGACACAGAGCAGTTAACTGACATAGAGCAGATATTGAGGAATATGTCATACTACAGAATGAATTTAATTTCTCTCCTAGCAGCAGACTATTATTTTATATTCTTCAGGCTCCAGAGGAACAATAAAAAAATAAACAAATGGCAGCTAATTGCAAATTATACAGGGAAATAGTCATTGGGGTCGGAACTAAATTTTCAATTAAATATGACTCCATACACACTCTGAGTCATCCTAGTTTAATATGTTTGACATTTACCCAAGCTTGCATCTCAAGTACTATTAAAATGTAATGCCAGAGCAGAGCACTGCTGCAGCATTTACAGTGTAAACCCTGCACATAATTGCTGCTCGTACCACAGGTCTCCAGGAGATGTGTTCAGACTCTGCTTCTGAGGCAGTGTCAGATTTCACCATTCTCACTTTATCACTCACTTTTGGTTTCCCAGGTGATAAGGTGATGACATTCCCCGTGTTGGACATTGATCAGAGCGACATTGTGGACACAAATGGAGCCGGGGATGCTTTTGTGGGAGGTACAGTATGTTTCAGCCGCAGGCATCAGACAGACATGCTTCACTTTGAATGCACACATTGGGCAAGGCAATCAAATTGCATCTCCTCAGTGAATGTTGAACTGTGTAAGACAACGTGGAATGCTGGCTAAGAAAATAGATAATATAAAAAGAAAATACAAGCAACAATTCTGCCTTTGAATGATGTGTCTGAATTATAATAAATTATCATTAATTGTCATTAATTACTGCAAATACCAAAATATCTTGACTTTCAGGGAAATGAAGAAGGGACGTAAAACTACACCCTAACACAATATGATGTATAAGGGTATTGGTTAAATGTCCAAACAAATGTCTTCACAGGGCTATTGCCCCACTTGTCAAGCTTAGGGGGCTGATTTGAATGTTTTAACACAGTATAAGCCATTGAACGAGCAACTGCATTTGACAATACTTCTTTTGTGGAAGAATTTCATTTGTAATAAAACATTTTGATGGTGGTTGTTTTGCAAACACTGTACTGTAGTTGACATGTTTTTCCGCTTTGTGCTTATATACAGCACAAAGGTTTGCTGGCTGTATTTTTAAAGCTAAGTTTTTATCTTTCAAAATATACCCCATGGACAGAAGCAGAAGTGTAATTCTTTACTCATAACATAATTAGCAGGGCCCGAGGAGGCTGTGCACAGATATCATTAAATGAGAATCTTCAGCTCTGTACCATCCAAGTGCTTTGTAAGAAATGAGCTCCTCTAGGAGATGGGGATTTCAGAGTTAACAGCTCTCCCTCACTTAATTGAGATGATCAGAGAAAGCCACACTTTCTCTTTCACACGTCCACACCTTCACAGTCACTGTGAAAGCACGCTTGTGGCACACCGTGACACATCCGTTGAGTATACCTGAATGGGGGCTGAATGTGTCATTTCAGATGTATTATGTGTAAATGTTGTGTGATGTTTAGCGATGAAGTGTCAGAACAGACTACACAAATCTAATAATCTTCAAGAAATGATACTGTGCATGAAGGTGCAGAACTGACAGAAATTTAAACTAGCATGTGAGTTACTTTTTTAAGATTTTACATCTGAAAAATGATTCTTTGGGGTGCAGTTGTTTATCGAGCATCAAACCCATAAGCACATCTTGTGATAGAAATATTGACATTTTCTGTGCTGTTTGCTCATGCCTTTGGTATCCTGCAGTATATATTTTTTATATAACCTTATCAGCGGACCTCTTACCAGGCTCTCTAGCTTTCAAGGGCTATGAGTCAATTTGTTGCCAAGTCTTCCAGTAGTTGTTCCTGGACAACCAAGACACCCTAATAAAGCTGTAAGCATGTTTTCTCAAACATAGTATTGATTTTTTTTTCTTTCCGTTCCACAAGAGGTTGGAAGCCAGTTCTTTGCAGTGTCAGAAAATGATTTTGCCAGCTGCCTTTTCCAACTAGTTTCCATGGTGAATTGGAAATGGACACAGGTGGAGGATGTGGAGTATTGTGGTATTTTCTGTCCTCTGCATGGCTATTGCTTACATATTTGGAAAAAGTGACTATTTATGAATAACTTGGAATTATACAATGCAAATCAGTGCTTATGCTAAGAAAAAAAGCAAAAATGGTTGTCCTTGAAATACTTGTTTTTTAGAGTGTTCATTCATAATAGCTATTTGGGACCGACTGGTGGGATGTAGGTAGGGTTGGCGTAGGTGGTGAAACATATTTTTGACAGAAATACCTTGGCATATTTTCAACTTTTTCCATTTGCGTTGATAACAGTCTAATGCACTGCTGTGGCTACTGTGTACAAAAATATCAAATGCTCTCAATTTCCTTTGTAATTTGTATGTTTTAGTCTGGGATGTATGGATCTCTTAAAATATATCCACTCATCCAGTGGATCATTGGCTCTGGATCAGAGGGTCTGGGAACCACAGGTGTTGATTTGGTGTATGGAGCATGAATATCCAGTACAGTCTGGAGATGTTTGAGCTGCCTTGGCCTTCCTGAGGTCACCCACTCAGGCCTTTGTCTCTCTGCAGGCTTTCTTTCAGAGCTGGTCCAGGAGAGACCGCTGGAGCAGTGCATCCGGGCAGGACACTACGCCGCCAACGTCATCATCAGGCGCGTGGGCTGCACCTTCCCTGACAAGCCAGACTTCCACTGATGTCCTGCAGTCTCTATCCTTGTGTTTCATGGGACCGTAATCTTTCCCTGTTGAAAAAAAAAAGAATATAGAGAGAGAGAGAGGTCTCCTGTCTCCTTTCCTCTCACACCACTGCATGGTGATTTCTGTGCCTCTTGTTTTCCATGTGTACAATTATGGGAGTTCCACACTACAACTGGCCATTGTGTGTGTAATTGTGTGAATGCACTTGACTTAATGAACTCTTGTTTACAGAGGAAATTAATCTGTTGCTTAAAGAGCTTAAATGGCGGTGTTTAGCAGTCATGTTTTGGAATACTGACGTAAGTGTTTAGTTTCCTTCCTCTGTGTTGGAATTTGACATAGAAGTCGCAGCCAATCATGTGGTTATATGCCAAGTGCATTCGTACGTCTGACATGTTAGAATGAAAATAAGTGGCAAATTATTTAATAGATAATTAATTACTTGACATAGTTCAGTTTAACTTTTTAAAAAAATATTTACCTAATAAAAGTCACAAAATGCTAAACATTTTGACAGAAGTATCTATTTAGATCATTCTTTTTACAATATGCCAAATTCATTCCTTAAGCGCACACTGTAAAAGCCTTTATGGTTGGTCTGGATTACAGGAAGGCCTCCCAAATATCCTGTTACTGTATGTGGTCAAGCTGGGATCCCTCTGCATGTTACATTCTTTTTCAGTGTCATGCCATCTGAAACTGACAAAATAAAAAATGAGACTTTGATCATGACCATGTGGGTTGTTTACTTTGCTGATTTATAGCGGGCACTGGGGGGACAACTAGTCGCAACAGGCTAATCAGTATTGGTCCTGATTACACCATAGGCTGCTTAACCCCCTCATTAGCAGAAGGGGGTACAGGCTGGTGCCCTAGTGCTGCACAGTAATCTCCCCTGCACTCAGTGGGATTCTGACTGGATGCTGCATGTTCCTGGATCTCGATTGCATGCCCGCAGGAGGTCGTTTTTCTCAGTTATGGGATTAGTGGTTGCTCTTCATGGTGATCATTAGGGGGACCTGAAAATTAGGCTGATCCTTTATCTCCAGCTGTGCGGCTGGTGGGTGACGGGCCTGGCATTGGCAGACAGTGATCAGAGGGAGGCTTGGAAAAGCCCAGGCCCCTCCCACTCAGCATGTGGTGGCAGAACATTCAAGCTGAGGGCTCAGAGAACAGTTGTGGGGACCCCCCCTTCCCACCATCCCACTGTGTGCCCAAACATAACAAGAACACACTGCTGCATCACTCACACATTATGGCTCCATTTACCAACTACAGTGTACAGCTTGTTCACAATACTCAGATTTTAGCCTAATTTGAGCACAGAGCCTCTCTTTTACAAAGTTCCACTTTTTGAGTTTGTTATCTGATATCTTTTGGAGTGATGGAAAAACCCTGAAGAAATTGATGTCAATATAATATGACAGATGCACATGTCTCAGAAGAACACTATTTGAATTTTGAGGTTATAGATTTCTTTCTACTTTTATCCTACTGGAAATACAAATACTAAACAGTGTTTTTGAAATTAAAATATTCAATATTATGGATTGTATTCTGGAGAAACCACTTGACTGAATGCTTCACATAATGAACTTCACTGTGGTTGAATTGATTTGATGTGTTTTTTCATAGAACAGGAAACAGCACTTATGTACTGACGTTATTATGACCAGAGTGATATGACATAAGTCAGATTTTTCATTATTACTGTGGGGGTTTGTATGGGAGAATTATACAGCTAACTGCACTCACCCAAATCGCAAGAAAAGACATAAGCAAAATTCATGCTGAGTTCCCTCGCTTTTAATCTTCTGTAATATAATGAAGCGGGTTGCTTTTTCCCTCAGATCTATACACTTCCAGGAGTGAGTGATATAGTGCTCTTTCTGATTTCATTTGTCTGTGTGTTAATGTGTTTATGCTAATGAAGCCTTCTAAGAAAAAATAAGTTAGAGGGTAAATGTAATTAACAACTTGTTTGAGCCTTTTTTTTTTCCATCCACGTTTTCAAGTTTTCACACAGATGCGCTTTGAAAAGGCCCACATTGCTGATTGGGCCAGATCACACTCCATGGCAGCTGGTTGATTTGCTGCTCAGGGTGACAGATGGTAAAACACAAACACACTAAAAGATGGAGCCATGATCGGGAGATGTGCATGTTTGCAGTCATTTGGAAACTAGTATTTTTTTGTCCCCCCCCTCCCATACCCCCCCACCGGCACATCAAGATTACAACAAAGAATGCATTTTCTTCTTTCTTATCACTGAAATGAACATCATTGGTCCTTATGAAAGGAAATAAAATAGTATCTAGTAGTCCGTCCCTTCTGATTGCTTGGTGAAACATGCTGGAATGTAACAGCCAATCTGAAGTTCATAGCTGAGTTGTTTTGGAAAATGATTTTTTAAATTGACTTTTGGATATTGATTATCTTCTGGAAGAACAGTGGTCGAGACTAGGGTTTTGTTCACAAAATATTTTGTATTGTGAAAGCATAGCAGCATAGCATCAAAAATGAAGGGCTGGTGTTGTCTTAAACTTGATTCCTGACCGGTCTGTCCTCTCAGAACTGGAGGTGAGGCGAGGGAAGATGTGGCTGACGTTGGCTCCATTGTGGGCACCGGTGTTCTGAACACGAGCGTGGCAGTTGGCAGGGAGTGAGTGGGGGATGGGAACTCGGTGATGCCACATGCTCTCAGCCTTATTTTCCAAGGCTCACGGAAACCCACCAAAGTCCAGGTTGAAGAACATTGACTGATACAGAAGACACAATCCTGCTTTGCTAGTGCCTTTCTTGCCCTGCCCATAGTATTCCGCTGAACATGCTACCTTTCTTCCTAATTGGAAGCCATTGTCTTTCAGCTGCATATGGTCAATCAGAATTCCTTCAGGTTTTAATTCAGTTGTCTCTTCTTGTAGAATTAAAATATATTTTTAACATTTTTGCCTTAAATCAAATCAAGCAGCAAAACATGATACAATCTTTCTCCTGGGATGGGAGGATAGTGTGGGAATTAATTGACAGACTTGGTATCACTTTCCATGTACTTTTTCCCATGTAATGGGTTGCAAAAATGAATGGTTTTTGGTATTATATGGTGGCTTTTTTACAGAATTTGATTACTAATATGACATTATGAAAGGCTGCCTAGATTGTTCTGCAGAAGTTGAAAAACTTAACTTAGAACATGCATCATCCTAAACAATCATCATCAACTTCTTGGTGTGTTTATGAAAATGAATCAGAATATTTTTGTTGAATGTATTACTGTGTTTTTGTTTTCCATTGCTTACATTTAAAAAACTGTTTTAAGAGGAGATAAGCCTAATTAATGCAATCAGCTGGGCCTGTACATACATCAGCATTCACAAGATATTTTAATGTTGTCCACGACGATACAAAACTAAACCTTCACCTCATGTTTTTTAGAGTGTAATTCTATGCATTTAGTATGGAGGAAGCTTTCTTCTATTTACAGCATACTGTATTTGTTTAGAGTGATGTACAACTCTCACTCCCACTATTAGATGACAATGTAAGATAGTATTCCATGTAACTGAACATGGATTTGGCATATTTGTAGAGAAATGCCTGACTGCAATGAAATGTGTACAGACCACTTCCTAGTGACTGGTACAATAAATAGATGTTAAGTTCTGAAGCACAAGGGTTTTCTGAAGATGATCCGGATTGAAATGTTATATTTATATGCGCACATGGCGGGGGTTGGGGGTATATTGGTAGATACAACGTTATACTTATGTATACTTATCAAAGCTAAATTTGTTCAAATGAAATGTTTTCTCTTTCAACGTGGAATAGGCTATAGTAATATTTCATGCAAGATTGCCTACGACCATTTTTGAATGGACATACTGTCGCAAATGATAATTGCAAAATATTATTCTGACATTAAATAAAGCCAATACGTTAACTATTAGAGTGTGCTTCTTCATTCTTAACAATTTTTTCAGAATTTGAATTTGCCATCTTAAACGAATCATTCACCATAGTAAATATTTCTATTAGCAGCATAGTGAGTGCGCAATTACGCGAATTAGCTATTTTTCCTCATCATTAGAGATCCGCTCTAAATTATACCGTAAAATAAATACGTTTAAACAAACTGGCAAGAGCATTAAAGCAGCTCTTGATACAACTAGCCTAATTAGTGATCAGTAAATGTTTATGAGAATCAAGTAGCTGTTGACTACATGATTATTTGGGGAATATTTTTCATCACAAGACCTGTCAGTTATTCGTAACAAGTCGTTTGTATATTTTCCTTCAACCGTTTCACGGTGGTCTTTTTCCCTTGTGGGAAAAAAACTAAAACTGTCGTTATTTCCCCGTGATCACACACGCAGCGCTACAAACATTACAGATAGCTTGAGTATAGAAGGGGGAGGGTACTACTTTGTCACAGGCTGCTATGTAGATTAACCTTTCAATTAGTTGTTATCAGGTCCTTTCTGCCTCAGCGAGAGCTGTCGCGTGCGTTCATTTATTAAATCACGCTTGCTAAAATAAAGCCTTTGGATTTATGTCCTTTTATATTTATTCATCGTTTCAAGTATTGCGCTTATGAAGACAGGAGACCGAGAAAACTTGAAAAGGTAACTAGCCACCAACACATTTTTACGACGGACATATGTTTTTTTTTTTTTCCTTTCCTGGCTTCATTTTTCATCTTGCATTTCTCTAGGTAGACAGCCGTTTTGTTTCCTATATTGCTGAACCTCTTAATGTGAAGCTTGTTAGCCTGCTAGCTTGCAAGGAAAGCTACATCATCACCGAAGAAATTCGGGTTTAAAATTAAGCCGCGCAGAGATGTGCAAAGGTAAAATTCATTAACAGCCTGAAAGCGGTAGGATGGATATCCATGTGGAAATTTCTGGATACGTATTTATTGGCTCATATTGGCACTTCTGAAATGTTAAGTTGGATGGGGTTTCAGTTATGCTTGTTAGCTCTCACCAGATGCTGAAGGAGGTTGTTTGCTTGCCATCAAGTTATAGAAAACGTGTAACGTTATGCATTTCAAGTTCCTTGCTTGCTAGATGGCTGGAGCAGTAGCTTAAATCGGTGACGTTGATGTATCATTGGCTAAAGCGAAAATTAACTAGCTTGCTGTGAACTTGTTTCTCTGGTTGCAGAGCACGCAAGAAAAATATCAGCTTTGTCGATACTCACACAGCATCTAAGTTGGCAAGATAGCTAGTGTAGTTTGCAACGTATCTCAAGGTGTGCAATCAAACGGGGCCATGTAGCCAGGTAATATTACATAAATAAATAAATAAAGATTCAAGGGTAGTCATCAGCTCAACAAACTAGAGTACAGCTTGCTTCCAGTAGTACAGGGATTGTGTGACACTTAAGGAGACGTGATGGATATAAAAGCCCACCAATTAAAATCTAAAATGTTTCAAATCGCTTTAAAGTGTAACCAATCATTTCAAGGAGGAGCAAATGTTAAGGTAGTATTGTGGTTGTCGCGTTGTATTAACCAAGACTCTGACCTTCTTCCCTGTAACAGTTCGTAGTTACTACAACACAGTCGAAATGATATACAGTTAATTAGAAAGAACAGCGATATTGTTGGAAACTGTATTTTATTGTTACACGACAGAGTTGGTAATGTCTGGGAAAGTTATATTAGACTGAATTATTGGAAGAGCCACCTTAAAAGGTGGGGCAATTGGGTATCAGTGACAGATCATGTAGCCAACAAATTCTTAGTTGGGCAGAGCTTATTTTGGATGATTGGCATGTGCTTTATCAAACCAGAAATCGGATCTTGTCTTTTACAACCAATATTAAAGTTGCTAGGGAGGGCGCATCACTGTGTAGGTAAGGTTTAATGAGACTCCATTGGGTTGTAATCAGTGTCATGTCGGATTCATGTAAACTACAACATTGTAACAAAATGGCGTCTGTTTAGGTAACACCAGCAGCAGGCAGCAGCGAAACCCTCAGCTTACTCAGCTGCTAGAAGCCAAGGTTTGTGATGTCTTTCATACATACCAGTCACAGGTTAATAGGAGTATTAGCGTACCGTCATAAATTATCCACAGTCATCTTTCGAAAGCTGTCACCAAATGTTTACCATGCGATTTGAGTTGATTGTAATCGTTAGCCCTCTAGCTAGCTAGCTGGAATTTTTTGCTAGCAGGCTATATTCCATCTAGCGGGCTGGTAAGCAGCTAGCGCTAGGTTGTATTAGCTATTTCAATATAGTTAGCTAGCATAGGGATATATAGGAAGATTAATCTTGGTAGATTTCCAGCTGTGTAGCTTGGACGGTAACTTTAAAAGTTAAATAAATTATGTATTTTGTCACTTTTTCCTCTGCCGGTTGAAATTATAAAACGTTTTGCAAACTAGTATTTTGACACATTCACATGCTTTAAAATTGATTGTAGCGAGGTAGCAAGCTGCCAATTGAATTTCGCAGCTAACGCTAACAAGCTTGTTTGCTTGCAACCTAGTTAGTAGTGGACAGGAACTGAGATGGCAACGTTAGCATGTGCTAGCAATTCGTATATAGTTGGCGCTATGTTCAGTAACGTTAACTATCCATTTGTCGGAGCATGCATTGATTTGAAAAGATAATAGTAAATGATGGAATGGACCCTTTGAGGAGTCGTTGAGAGGGATGCAGTGGCTGCTTTCTTTTCCCTGCAATTCTAGTTTGGCCCTGCTGCTGCAGTATAGAGTCGAGTTTGATGTGTGATTATAGGGTTTTGTTGCAAGCGATCTGTGGTAGTAAGGAGTTTAAGAATTTGGCACAATAGCTAAATGTCACCTGCTGGTTGCTCAATGTATTACTACTTTTACTCATCTTATTTAATTCGATCCACAATGATATTGTGTGATGTAACTCAGTATATGTGACTTGTGTTGTAACCGGATGGTGTTATTAACCGGTGCTTTACGTCTTCACAATTTAATAAACGATTACTGCTGCAAAGTTATTACTTTTTGCGTTTTTCATTATCGGTTGTATTGGGATCAGGTCGATTTAGGATAGGACAGTGCCACTCAATCTGGACTGTCATTTTACAGATGAAAGTACTCTTACAAAGTAACGGGGCAGATTTACACCATAAAAGTTGCATGCATTAAATTTCTTTTGAAATAATTTTTAAAGCCATCCGGAGTGGAGGTGGCATCAAATACAGAAATAGACTAGCTGTCTTTCATATCCCACATTGGTTAAATGCACATCTACTTGTACTTTATGGTTAAAACTTGAAATATTTTGGTCTGTGTATTAGTTTCATACAAAATGCAATTGGTATAATGCACTGCCAAGAATGCCTGAATGTCTTGTCCTATCAGGTTCATGATCCATCTGTCTCTTGATTTTTAATCTTGTTTTGGTCCATCTGGTTTGTACTACTATGTTCAACTACTATTGTATGTAGTTGAATATTTTGCCCAAACATATCAATGTACATTTTGTACTGCATCATGCCTTTGTTGTCATATATTTCTTTGAGTGTGTTATGAACTGGAGAATGCTAAAGATGTTGTGTGCTGCATGAAATTTAGCAATGAAATTCCATCATTTACATCCTCACTGCTAATTATGTCAAAATCATGTGTTTGTTTTGAATGATAGAGGTAGAAGGAACTTGGTAACCCACTCAAGCCATTTCAGATGGTCCCTGAAAAGGTGTCTGAAGGCCCTTTTATTTAAGGACAGTTGGAGGGCAGGTATAAATCAATAATGACAACATTATTCTGTCTTTGGGGAAACCTTACCTGCATGGGTCCAGTTATACACAGTCATGGGATCATATGAGCGCATTACCTACAGTTCTGTCTTGTGTTGGAAATCTTTCTGTATTTTCAAACCAAAAATGTATTTTCTGTATTTAAAGGTTAAAATAACTTTAAGATTTTCAGAAAAACTGTCTATTGAAAGGAAATCACATCTTTATCCTGAATGTTTTTGTGAACTGTTTTTTCTTCTCATTTGTTTTAGGATTCTGCTTAACAAGTTTAATCACAGCAATGTTTTTTGGTGGATAACAGTCCGAACAATCAAGTACATTTCTGAAAGACCGCCTCTGATCCAAAATTGAATTCCCCATTCCTAGGATTTACAAGAATGTCCTATAATATGGTTTGTAAACTATTTTTGCAGCAGTTTTTGAACAATGGATGCATTTAATTTTTAATAAGAAAACGTAAAGTTCTATGGATCGCTCCTTCCTGGAACAAATAATTCCAACATGGTAAAACTTGCAAACCCCTTGTACACAGAGTGGATTCTAGAAGCAATACAGAAGATCAAACGGCAAAAGCAGCGGCCTTCAGAAGAGAGAATTTGCCATGCTGTATCAGGATTGCATGGACTAGACAAAAAGACAGTTCTTGAGCAGTTGGAATTAAGTGTACATGATGGCTCCATCCTCAAGGTAACAAATAAGGGATGTGCATCATACAAAGACCCCGATAACCCAGGACGAAACGCACCTCTTAAACCTGGAGGCATTACAACATCTCCAAAAGGATCTGCATGGAGCTCAAGTGATCTTCGTCATGTAGATTGGAATAAGTTTCTGAAAAGAGCCATTGAAGCTCTTGATGATCCCAGTGGTTCCTCATTGAAGAACATCGAAAAATTCCTTAGGAACCAGGATGACCTATCAAATATCATTAGTAACCCCATGTTCCAACAAAGGTTACGGTTAGCAGCTAAACGAGCTGTTAATAATGGAAGGTTATTGAAGAATGGGCCACTTTACAGAATGAACTATGGAAGTGCAGAGGGAAGGGGATCTTCCAGATGCACAAGTGCTTCCCCATTACTCCTCCCACGTGTTACACTTCTTCCACATGAGAAAGACCAGGTAGGATATGCTTTTTAATAGCCAAGCATCTTAAAGGGTTAACCTGCTGTCAGGATTTTGTTGAAACTTTGTTCATAGGCTTTTTTCTCAATGTGGCACTTGAATGTTAATGTGGCGTAGGAATAGTGAAGTACTGGTGTCTGTGTAGGACTTGAATATTAGAGCATTGCTATGGTGGTTAGTAATCAGTATTGATTCTGCTTTTGGTTTTTTCTCAATAATCTCACAATGACTTTAATAAAAAAAAAAAATTGGCTTATTTGTGTTTGAAGTTTTGTTGTCATTTAGTCTGAATGTAATTTCTTGTGCTGCTATTTTTGTTAAGAAAATGGAAACCTTTTAATTTGTAGCAGTTTTTTTGCTTATTTGGTTATTTGTTTTTATGATGAACAGAGGAGTGAGACCTTATTTAACAAAAATCTGTTTTATTTCCTCATCAGAATTCACAATGAGCTGAAGAACTTAACATAATTTGAATTATTAATTTGATTAAACTTCCCCACCTATCTTCTTTTGGATTGGCTGGTTCGATTAGGCTCTTGTGTACTAATTGAAAGGTGCACGTGTTATATCAAATTCAAATTAAGGATAGGCAGACTGAAAGGAAAGTATTTAGGCAAATTGGTCATGACAGTGTGGCTAAGGGATTAGATCAAAGGCTTGTTTTGAGAAATTGTCTCCTATGTACTTGTTACATTTTATGCATGTTATGACCTAACGGGCTAAGGCCTAAACTGTTCATACTTGCACATTTTGAAATGCTAAGGCCTAATCAATGCACTGGGGTCATAATAAGACACTTGGCTCAAGTTTTATTAACTTCATTGATTATGTGATTGTTGTAATGGTTTAATGAGAAGTATAGTGTTTGGCTGTCCTTGGTGTTCTATTCTTTATTGCTTGGGCTGTATTTCTCTCTTAGCTAAGCCTTCTGACAGTTTTTTTCCCCCCTAAATAGGCTTAGAATATCTCTAAAATTGAAGCTGATTCAGTGCATCACAATTTGGAGAATCAAATGAAAAACGACTTTCATGTTGACAGCTTTGATGTAATTGCCTAATTATTTAGGAAGACAAGGGTTTAAAATTATTCTGTTACAAGGCACATGGTATTTGCTAATTATTTCCCATCTGTACTGAAAACTGGAAATGCTTTGTTGCACAAATAGGCTGTAACTCTCAATACAGCTAAGAAAATGCTGTTTTTCAAATGTTATGCCTCATGATCATAAAGGACACAGTTTCCATGAGAAATGAATGCCCACCCCAACTCACAATGAAATGGCTATTTTCAGTCCTTGGTTCAGGAAACCTCGCCGCAGACCAAATAATTGCTGAAGTAATGGTGTCATTGCTTGTAATTTAGTCTAGCCCACATGTGGTGTTGGCCGGTGAATGTTGTTGTTTTTTTTTTTTTGGTCAGACAGTGAACTCGTGTGTTGTTTCCATGTAAGGTGAACTATAGTTACTCACCTCTATCTGTTTTGTTTCCAGGTACTGGAGGTAGGCTGTGTTGATTTTTGTAGTAATTTTGTTTGCAGTTTTTTGAAATGCAGACTGTTCATACACTTCAAACAATCTTTTTAAATATTTTGGGCACAGCAAAGTTTCTAAACTGCAACGGTATTGATAATAATTTGTTTGCGAGTCACAGTATATTTATGAAAGACATTTAACAATAACATTCAGCTGCCTTTCATCTGGTTAATATTTTAGGTAATTGTAGTAATTTATTCCAGCAGTGGTACAACAGACCTAAATGTCATGTGAAATGGGCACCTGTTAGGCACCCTTTGGAATTGGTAAAGTTGTCACATAGCTTGCCAATCTTGGCTATTATGCATCAGTGTTCAACTGGTGTAAATGCCTTTTAAACTGTTAAGCACTCCCTTCTGGCCAGCTCTCCAGAAAATAGTTCAAATAAGCAAAAGTGTATTTCGCTCAGAGGCAACTTTCTGTAATTGATGTAGCTTGATGTTCCTAACATTTAGGAACGTGAACCAGTACCTGAATTAACTTTCTCATCCTCGGACTGAAAAGTAACATGCTTTTCAATGCATGCACATTGAAAATGTGGGGAAAAAAAAGTGAAAAATATACATTGCAGACAATTTACAAAATGAGGGAATGTAGGTTACCTTGTTACCAAAGGTTATCTGGCATTGATCAAGGTTGAAGATCCTGCAATTTTCATTGAACATCCCTCGGACATTTTACAGGATGTTTTCTAGAACAACCTGGAAAACGTACCTCTAGCAGGTATGCAAGCCACATTGACATTTAACTGCACAGTATGTATTTTGGTATAGATGGTATAGTTTTTTTTTTTTGGCGTAGTTGTAGTTATCAATGTAGGATCTGTTTTCAGCATGATTAGACTATATGTCATGAGTGGCTCACTTCCGCCACTCCCCTGTTAAGTGTCTCAGTAATGTTACCACACATCCATATTACACTTCACCAATTCGGCAATATTTTGCTGACTCGGGGGAACAAGTAGGCATTAAACTCACAGCAATGAAAATGCCAAAATGGAGTGTAATTTTTGAAATGAGAAATGGCATGCAAAATACCATACTGTCATGGTGTAGGTAATATGTGCTAGAGGTGGGTTTTCCATGTTTCAGAGTAGGTTTGGAAGACAGGGCAAAGAGGAAATGATTCTACCTCATTCATGAGCTAAGGCTTTACCAAAAAGAGCTGCCCCTTTAATGCTTTTACCCAAAGAAAGCTTATATTTATAATGCACTATCAGCAAACTCCTATCATAGTTTATAACCAATGTTTTTGACAGTTGCTTGGAAGAACCGCATAAGAAGGCAATACAAAATTAGTTTGCAGGTTTTTAGTTAGTAGGTAGGTCTGCAGTTGACCCAAAAATAGTCACTGTGTGGGAGACTGATGCATTCAGGAAGGGAGTTTGACAGTTTTGGAAATATTTTGAGTGCTGCCTCACCTTTTTTTTTTTTTCCTCCCCTCCCCCCCAGTCTGGTCATTTGGTTTTATCTCCACTGACTTGACTATTAAATGAACTACATAAGAACCAGTAGCCAAGTTTAGTTTCTGTATTTCCAACCTGCAAGAGTATAATGCCTTTTGGAAATTATGAGGTAATGTCTCTGTTATATTTTGGCTGTTTTCCCTCAAATTGCATGTGGCTCATCTCAAGTCACTTTTAGGATTTATTGTGAAGTATCAGACCATTTGAGACAGACGGCGGCTCCAGTAGACAAAGTTTATCCTCCTCAAAACCTATGTAATTAATTGTATGATATAATGGAAAAATTGTTGTGGTGTGACTTGCATGCACGGTACAAAGTCACCCTGCACTCTGTGTGTGTTTGGGTTTGTTTTTGTTTACTATCTGCTAGTGATGGGAAAATGAGATTTCACAACTCCTTTATGGGTGGAGCTACTGTGAGCTGTCAGTGACTCTTGAACCAAACACAAGGTTTCTTTTTTTAAAGCCTAATACTTAATATAGCCTTTGCAGAAGTGAAAGAGTAAGTGGTTTGCATTTCAAGGAAATAAGTTCTCTTCTGTCATTATGCTTTTGGTATCACAACCTGGAGCCAAACATTTGTATATTTGAATTTGAATACCTCACTGAACTTTTGATTGTTCTGAAAATATGTATTAGCTCATGGAGCATGTATAAAATGTATAAAGCATCAGTTTTCAGACTTGGATTATTGTACAACACCAGGATGTGGTAAATTAGCTGGAAAACATCAAAATGAGTGATGTGGGATATGGATCTTCTGCAATTCCAAATGAAAACTCTGCTTCCAAAATGAAATTTAGAAATTTGATGTTGAAAACGATCTATTAAAAATTATGATTTTTCAAATCACCTTGTTCTGATATCTGATTACTTACTGCAAAATAACCTATATTTCATTATTTCCAGGCCTTCTTGGGGGCATTAAAAGATCCAGATGTCTGTCCTATGTATAGTTTTCAGAAAAGAAGCTTTTACCATATAAACTTCTAACATAATCTACTTCAGACAGCTATCAGACTGCATGCACATCTATCACAGTTAGGCTACATTCCCCTGCAGTCTGTGTCAATCAGTTTGGTTTACATGGCTTCCACCTCTCATGAGTTGACTATACCTCGCACTGTTGGCAATTAATACAGAACTGGTGTGGTGTAGAAATCTGACACTCAGAATCAGAGAGTCTTTGCAAATGTCACCTCTTCAGGATGGAGTTACAGTAGATGTTATACAACATTTAAATCTTTGGAATATCAAATCTACTGCAAAGTATACCAAGAGATGTACCTTCTTTATATAGCAGAAATAGCTTAGTGGTAGGGTTGGGCAATATACTGGAAATACCTTGTAACGGTGTGTTAGAAGTTACTGTTACTCATTTTACGTTTTATGATTAAACCAATTTGCTCCTGCTGCCCTTTGCATCTGTGTTTTAACCTTGCCCATAGTTTGGAAGCACTCACTTACGTCACTGACCTGTGAATGGCATGTTCCATAACATTTGTAATGCTGTGGTAGCTGTTTTATGCTAGTTGTGGCTTTGTGTGCGTGGTTTTTTTAAAAATTATTTTTACAAAAATAAAAACTGTTTAAAAACTGGTAGGTCTAATACTGTATGCCCCAGTAATATAAAGGTTGATATGATGTGAAAGTCTTGATACTGCTCAACCCTATTGGGGTGGATCAAATCAACACCCAAGTATGGTTCATTCCCCATGAATAACCACAATTCAGTTGTGAAGATGAATAATTCCATTAGCCATATCTCAAGAAAAATGTAAACAAATATTGATTCTGAGCTTGAGGCCATTGGACCAAATAATATTAAATATTGTCTTACTGGACAATATTTAATATTACCAAGTAGGCTATGTATTTTGTCTACCAAGTTAAATAATGACCTGTTCTGTTTTTCTGCAAAAATCCTGTCTTGTTTCAATGTATTTATCTCTGATTTCAGTTTCTTGTCTTGTATTCAATGCAAACAAGGCATTGTTTTTTTTTTTGTAAGATCATAAGGAGTAGATTTGGGAAAAATGTCTACATTTTATGGGCTTTTCTGCATGTTTGCAGTTACTGTTCATTCTTACACATTTTTACTTTATACACACACACACACACACACACCCTTTCTTGTTTTTTTGAATGTACTTCTGACAATGGGAGCCATTTGATAATCACATCTTGAGCACAGGACATTCCCTGGTCTTTGTATTGTTCATTCGATTACAAGCCTTTGGTTTCCACGCATGGAGCTTGACTGTTGCTAGGAGGTAAATTTCATTGACATGAGCACACGTTAGCATGGTGCCAGTTGTTTCACAATAAGGAGGGTCTGTCATCTTGCAGATGGTCCAGAAAGCTTGTGGAGGTTGGATGTGTGCTGATTAGCTCAATGCATTAAAAGAGGCTTTTGTGATTAATTGTGCTGTGTGGACTGGTCAGTCTGCAGCTGCTCCTGTGCATTTATTACTTTTCTTTTAGAGTTGGCCTAATTCACAGAAGGGACAGGACAAAATTCTTACTTTTTCTTTGTCACATCTTGCCACAGGACAACTCTATAAAATTAAGATTTTCCTTGAGTGAGAGATTGCAGTGAGTTGGAAATATTTCATGTAAAAAATATTTGTAAGACATATTAGGCAAAAATGCCCAATATCTTTTGATTCATTACACTTAAGGTATTTAAATATGTAGTCTAATGGTATAAATAGTGGACATGCTGTGGAACATATTTGGCCACACTGAGACGTGATGTGAAACACTGATGTGCTGTATGTGACAGATTTATATCTAAAGTCTGAAGGAAAACTGGGGTGGCAGCATCAGTGTTGGATACTGGATGGTTCCAGTGAAGCTGGTAACGCTGGTGACATGCTGATGAGTGTTATGTCCTTGGCATGTGCAACTGAGCTGCAATGAAAGCAATTTGGTTATGCCTTGATAATAATGCAAACACCTTACTGTTCCCATTGTATTGTAAAACTTACAGAAAAATGGTTCACTAGCAGCTATAATCTGATCAATTTGATTTATGGCTGGTAGTGGAAGGACAGATGCGACCATCTGATTAAGAAATGGGAAGAATAGGGTAGAATTAAACTTCCAGGTTACTGGTGCTGCTCAGTGTGATCAGTCACAAAGACCGTCTGCCCCGAATACTCCAGAAGGGTGTTTTTTTTCCCCACTCCAGGATTAATGTAGCACGCTTAAGTGGGTTTTCCTTTAAAGCACACAAAACATGCTGTCACCCCTGCAAAACATCTGCCTAGAACACAAGAGTGGGCCATCTTATTCTTCTCTCTTGCTTGACAGCACTCTGTAAAGTGGAAGTAAAATCTGCCTGGAAACATCAATTGATGCACAAGTTCATACACTCCTGATTTGTTTGTTCCATAACTGTTAGTGTCCAGTTGTAATGTATCCGTAGTGTCAGACAATTGTCCCAGTAAATGTAGCATTAAAGCATTAATGTAGCCCATGTGTATGATTAAAAACAAGTTTTCCCCCATCTTCACTGGTAATTTAACAGAACACATTTTCATTATCTGTATGAATAGATTAGTCATAAACACCTTCCGTTTAAGACCTAAAAAACATTCATTCATGAGACTGCTCATTTTATTGTCGTATTTTACACAACAAGCTGACCAATTGATTCTTTGCCATCTTATTGCATTGATAACCCCTCACTGTGTTGAGTACATTTCTCTGCAGGCTGCCTGCAAGTGTTTATTTCCACATCCTCTGAAGCTTATGCAGCCAACTGGATCCTAATTGGCCAGATGAAGGGATATGCTGTCATTTCATCCTTGGGTTAAAACAAGAAAAACAGATGTGGAGTTCAATATTTAATTAGCCAGATAGCTGCTTTTGGTTTGAGTAAGATTAATCTTAGTTTCTAATACCTGTAAACATATTAAAATTCAACCCCCCATTGCTTAACCTTGTTAAAGCAATTGTAATGTGGGATAATCTGACTGCTGTTCCCATTCATTCTCTGTATATGTGCTGAATGAAGTGGTAAGGTAATGGAAAGTAGTCATTTGAATGTGATTATTCCAAAGCAAGAGGAATTCACCCAACACTTACCACTTGCATTTTATCCAAATAATTATTCCAGCACAATTTTTATAATTACTTTAAAACCTATAAGCATTAATAGGCACCAAGGGTTATTCTTGAACGATAAAACCAAAAGAAAGTGTTTGGTTGGATGTAGTCTATCGGATTAATCTGCTTTGTAATGAGCACATCCTTAGTGTGTGTTTTGTATGCATAACTAAACCCTATCCCATAGGTACACTTTAAAGTACTTATGGGCTTTTCCAGGAAAACCTGAAATAAAGTGGAATGTGCTAAATGTTAAATTTAATTAACAGAACTTCACTATGTGTCTTGAATAGACTCAGTAGATTGTATTAAGTGCTTTCTTATAGGTCGTCAGTTCTCTGAGGCCTCTAACATTAAACATGCAAATGGCTGATGTGATATAGGAATGCGTGCAAAGGAGTGCTTTTTGGGCATCTGATCACAAAGTTATGTGAAATTGTATATTCTTTAAAACACCGTAAATCATCCATTTATATATCATGCTCATTTATGAAATTATTTCTTTTGGGCCAGTGGGCTTTACTGGGTGTGGTTAGAATTGACAAATTATGTAGTAATGTTTAGCATATTCAGAATTTTCTGTATTTAAAATTTAAAAACGTCTAGGAAAACCAGGTCTTTAAGAGGTATGTTATCTCAGCTATCCAGGGTTTACCCATGGAAACGCATCATCATCACGCTAACACATAAGCATACCCTCTATCTGTTATTAACCTGTAGCTCATAGGTTGGTACATTAATGAGATTCATTTTTTTATTCTCTTGGCTATCTATCTCAAGACGTTTTAGTTTATTATGTTTTTATTTCTTTGTGGGATTGCAAATGTGTTGCATTGTAATATATTTCACCCTCCAGAAGACGGGAATAGTTACCTTAGCAACAACACAGTGGAAGAGAGAAAGCTTAGTGTCATCTCATGAGGTGTGCTGTTCATGTGGAGGCTTTTAGTAAGTTCATATGTGATCCATCTCATAAATGTATGCATGAATGTAGGTCGTTTAGGTGGAGTCTTCTGATTCTACAGTTTAATAAATCCATTGGGCTGCGTATGGATAGAAATGGTCGTTCACTGTAATATATCAGTGGGTGCAGGCATAGAGCCTGTTAACTATTCTACATTTCATAAGTTACCAAAATTTTCAAAGAATCTCTGGCTAGACAACTAAAAATAAAAATTAGTTGACTTTCCAGTTCATGACATTGAGACCATTCGTGATTTTTTTTTTTTTAAGTAGAATTGTGAGGCTGACTGAATAGTAGTTTTGATACTTTCTTTAGATTGCACATTGAATGTCATGATATAAAAATGTTAAAGTAAGTCTTTTATCATACACAAATGTCCAAGTGAAGCAGAAACCTAAAACAAGCCAAAATCAGGAATTACTGAATTCTCCTGCAATTAAGAATTGTTTGAAGTTCAATTAATCCTTGCTGGTGCAAGAGGACCAGAAAGTCTGGTTTCAGGGAAATGATCTGCATTCGAAGGTGGCCAATGACCTCTGCTCTGACCATTAGAGGTTGAACATTTCACCACCCGTCAGTGCTAGAACCAAGAAAAGACAAAACGAGGTCCAGCCAGAGAGAAATCACTAATCGACCGTTGGTTGATAAAGCAAGGCTAGCAGCAGAGGTTTGAATCAAGTTTGGGCTATGAAACGGTGCCCAAGGTGGGAGATGAACAGAGATGACAAATGAATTCTTTTAATACAAAAACATTCTTGGTTGTGGAATTCTAGATTAACCAGAGAGGCCTGGTGGCATTTGGAGGAAGATCAGAGGTTAAAATGTATAATAGCCTGACACAAGAGGTTGTTGGGCAAGATATGAAGCATTTGTGATAAAATGGTAGATTCTTTTGGATGGATTGTAGTCCAGTGTCACACAAAGGTTTTTGGCTGTTTTAGATGTAGGTGCTGTTTTATCAAGGGCAGCAGAGAGGTATTGGATGAGTGAGGAATTGGAACGGAGGCAGAGCAGCCTTGTTTTGGCATGGTTGAGATGTCATTCAGTTTGAGATGTCATTGAGGCATGCTGTGATGCATGATTAGATTTGTCCATTAGAGGTAGACAAGAAGAGAAGAAGATTACTATCATCAGCATAATAATCGGAGAAGCCACAAGAAGAACTAAGGGATTTTGTGTGAAGTGAGAACGCTAGGACCACACACTCATCACTGGAGCCTCCTGTTAAAACGCTTTGATTGAGCAGGGCCCACTCTGGGTCATATGGTATCATCAATTACAAGGCATGGCACAGTTAAAAGATAACAGGACCTGGGTCATTCCATGTCAGATCACCCAAGGAGAAAAGGCTCCAACACTACCCATCACAGGTCTCTGAGCCCCTAGAGTAGTGATTTCAAAGATGATGTTTGATTGATTTTCTCAATATGAGAAAAAGTGGTCATCTTGGTTACATGAGGTTTCAAAACCATAAATTATAATTGTGCCAGATTTGGTTGGTCACTATTAGGATCAGGATAATTAAAACCAGCACCTATTAAAACAAGAAACTGGTCCCCGAATTTTAGTATTTACCTAAGTAGCTCATGATATAATTTCTGTACCACTTAAATGCTTTAATTAGCTCATCCTCTCCAGTTAGTTATTCAAGGCATGAAATATTGCTGTGGAGAGAATAACAGATACAGCTTTTTCCTCATCTAAAGATATATTCATGTTTTCAGATTAAAACATGCTTGCCCAAAAATCTATGAATCTATGAAATTGGTAAATCATCAACAATTTGTCGAGTCCCTCAAAATAGCCTATTCAGACTCCGTTCTTTGAATTTTCTCTGGCTATAAAGTTAACTGTCTTGTAGGCTAGTTCATGCTTTTTAAATTCTTTGACCTTAAGAGCTGCACTGTGCTGGAGTCCATTTGTACAGGCACTTTGGTAAATCAGCTCCTAATTTCATGGAAATCGCTACCTAGTTTACAATTTATTTTTGAAAACAATGCTTTAGTGAGTTGAAAATCACCTATTCCCTTTTAGCCACATCTACGCAAGGGGTGCCCCTGTCACAGAACCAGTTCAGACTTTCATTCATTCCTTTTAGAGTTCTCACATAAGGTGCCTATAATTTGCCTCCAGTTCTTACATAGAATGTTGATGTGTGGCATGGTGTTGAGAACAACATGTTTAAGGGGTGTGCATATTTCTGTCTGTAGGGAACATATGCCTAAGGTTCCCCTCTGAGTAGTGGCTGTGTTGTTTGTTGGTAACAGACCCTTTGAGAATTCCATCAATCCACTGTTAAGCAATTCACTCTGAATTCTATTACTGTTCCCGGCTGGCTATATCAATTTACTGATAGCTATTCATATTCGGGATGATTATTTTGCGTAGCACTTTGAGGTTGAATCGATGCTCCTGCAGTTCTCTGACCCACCTCATTGATACAAGAAAGGATGTGCTGCTGTCAAAAGCAAATTGCTGTTCACAAGACTTAAAAAGCTCCCCCCTTGGTTAGTATTATGAAGCTATTGCACACCAGTTAAATCCCACCCTGCAGAGAGCACTTGACCTCAGATGTTTTCCCAGTGAACTAGATACTCATGTCTGTTCCTGCAAGGGGAAAAAATGACCCTGCTGAACATGATCAATAAGCAATAAAAATGCCAGTTTGTCCTACTTCTAAGCTCCTGGGCTTTGTGGAAAGACATTGTTTATATCGAATGAATCTGCATTCCAAAGAATGCAATACAAGACACCAGCCTTCCTGTTTTTATTTGTAAATTTCTGGTGATGTGGAATTTTTGCTTCATCTTTGTCACTCAAAAGACCTCACTTTGCATAATTATGTGTAAAATACAACAATTTTAAAATAAACAACTAAATAATCCAGAATCTTTCATAAATCTAAAAAATACAGGTGTCTGTATGAATGCCTGATTGAAGGGTGATCTAATTTTAATAGGTAATAGGCTGCGCACAGAATCTTATCGATACATTCTTGATTCGAATATGTCACAAAATTACATGATCTTGATTAGTGCAAATTTGGATTCAGTCTGATTTGGGTGTAAAATGGGGAAAAAAGACAACATTATAATTGAATGTAACCACCTCCCAAATTTATATCCAAATATTCTTCATAATGTTTTTTCCTGACCACAATAAAATTGTGAAGTCCTAGTCCAGGTGTTTTGGTCAATCATACCGTGTGGGCTAATCTTTTTTTTTTTTTTTTTTTTTTTTTTTTTTGTAGTAGTAGGCAAGATTGTGTTAGAATGGTGGAACAGTATTTGCCTTTAATCACAGCACCTGTTACTGTAGTGCTGTACATGTCTGTGTGACATTTAGAGGTTGTTACCATACAGCTGCACTCTAACAGTGTCTGCCTTCTATGACCTCTCCTTCCATCGCTCATTCGCATGTGTTTTCTGCCACTTTACATGATCTTTGACTGGTTTTGTCTTTCTCCTTTCAGTTCCCCTTTATGTGTCTGTGTGCACACTTAGCTCCTTATCTCTTCCACTGTCACTTTTGCTTAGGCACTTGTCTTACAGCCTGTTTGCACCAGTGTCATTTTTTGATGAAGAATTGTAGTCTTAGTAGAATCCATATGAATTCCCAGACGTTCTCCCTTTTGTGTCTTAAAAGGTTTCCCATTCTGACCATTAGCTGTACCCTGTTGTTTTAGAAATCTCACATTTCTGACTTTCATTCAGAATGCATTTTCTAAGTGTTTTTTTACTCTGTGATGCATTACTTATTAATTTTCAACTGTTGCGGACTGTTTTTAATCATTATTTACTGTCTGAAGGACTGTTCTATTCCAGAACCCATTTAGTTAATTCTGTTTGTAGACATTCAGCTTTTATGTGTTTTGTTGTTGCTGCCTGAATGGGATGTATTGATCACTGCCTGAGTCAAACACGGACAGCCTTGTTGGCAATGTTAGGCTACTAGTCTTTTTGAAATTCATTTTTCAGATTCATTTTAATAATTACTATCAGCAGGAAGAAGCTTTTGTGTTTTGTTGTCTGGGACATGGGCGTATCTGGGAACATGTATTTGTTGACTTAATTGACATTCCTTTGAGTGCTTTGATGATGCAATGGATTTAGTATAGCTAATCTAGCTTCTTTAATGAATGGTTCCCCAAGGATGTTTGTTTTAAGATGTGCAGTAATAGGAATCATTTGTAATGATGAGATGTGACTACTTACAATGTAGTTGCATAGTAATATGTTCCAAGAAATTAATCCAGTCACAGTTAATGTCATCCTCTTCATTTTAATTTAAGGTTCATTTTATCATAATTTTTTACCTTGATTTTGACCTTTGATATGACCTTTGATGATATTTATGATTATCTTAAAAATGTGTCCACAACATATGACATTTGCATCATGTTTGCATCAAGGTACAAGGTTTTGCTTTGTTGTCTAAACACTGCATTCCAGTGCTACGTATCTGCCACACAGCTGTTACAGTCCTGGAGCTTTTACATTTCAGTGTCGCATAGGACTAATACTCAAACTATATTGATGGATTCCATTATTTTGTCATTTAATTCAGTTTATTATGCATAAAAATTAAAAAGAAATCTCCACCGCTTTTTAAAATGCTATTGCACTTCATAATGAGACTTGCAAGTCTTGTCGCTGCTGCTGTCCATTTATTCTGTCGTACAGACTGCAGAAGAATGACAAGTAAGGGTTGGGATAACTTTGCTGGGTTACTTTGCAGTCTCCTGCAAAACTCAAATTTAGCATCTCGCGTTCATTCATCCTTGTCTTTAACTTCACTCCTGTGCAGCTCATCTTTTTTGACTCTGCCATTTCTTTGTCTCTAGCCTCGTGCTGACCCCATCCCAATATGCAGTTTCTGTCTGGGTACGAAAGAGTCTAATCGGGACAAGAGGCCGGAGGAGCTGTTGTCATGTGCAGACTGTGGGAGCAGTGGTAAGTCCATTGTGCAAGCCCGCATAATGATGTGGGGAAGCCTACAACTGAGTCCCAATTCTCCACAAACAATGCACTCCTGTAGAAAGTCTATGTTCGCCTAGCAGAGGTGATTATAAAGCTACAAGGTCAATTTACAACTCCTGTGTCTGCCACTGAATAGAGAAGCCTGGCACGGTGAGGTATTGAATGTTGGCAAGAATGCTCAAGATCTACCACTGACAGCAACTGCAGTGCTTTGAGTTTGACCGTATTAATAAGTGGCAGCTGCTTAATATTAGTGCCCCCCCACCCCTGGGGGTTATCTGTGGTTAGTCTGTTTGTATTTTAAAATGGATTAATTGTTTCAGAGAATTTACACTTTGACCAGTTGTGTACAGAACCTTTTTTCCCCCCATATTGTTGGTAGTGTGTTGCACTAGTGTGTTGATATATGTAGAAAATTGCTATGGTTTAGAAAGCTGACTTTTTTTTTTTTTTGTACCCTCAGTCTTTCAAATGAAGAGGAAATTGGTGAATTGATAGCTCTGATGTTGGATTAAATCCCATTCTATTCCTTGATATAGTAGATGAAATAACTTCTTCATTGTGTTTCATTCGATATTATATTTTAGGGAATTGTGAGCAAATGCAAAGGTTATGAGTGGCCTGTTATTTTCAGGCAGGAGAACTGAATGTGAAATCACTTTGATGGTTGAGCTGGGAAAACACACTGCTTCTCGTTTGTGATCAATGACGGAACAGAAGTGTAAAGATCTCTCATTTGCGGCTACAGATTAGTGGCATTTACTTTCTTGTTCTTTTGTTCTTGACAGAATTGCCAACCTTCCATTAAATTGCCTCTAAAGTAGTAATTTTTTCCAAACAATTATTTTAAATGCCAGAAAGAATTGTTCTCCCGATGACATTTTTATTGCCTGAATTTGACTAAGTAGCATTGAGGTGGTTTTCATTAACCGTTGGTAGTGTATACAAAATGTGCGCTCTCTGTAAAACAGCTGTTTTACAGCCCTGAGAGGGTGCAGAAGGAGGTGAAGGCAAGCTTTTACATGACTTTCACGGATCGTCCTCCATTAGACTGAATGCTGCTACTGTTTCTGCCTCATTAAGATCAAATTATCTTTAATTAGCTGCTCAGATGTTTCATCTCACTGTTTTTAGACACAGATCTTGAAAAGAGATCCTGCACACTTTCAACAATGTTGATGGTGCAGTATGTATATATTTAACATTCTGTGGTGCGCAGTCAAGGAAGGGAATGTGTTTTCCATTAATAAAATTGAGTATGATCGAAAGTTGAACCTGCCAACTTTACTCATGACTTTGTTTTGTATCAGTAATGAAAATATTTCCGAACATGTAACTGTTGTTCTTTTTCTCCTTTTGGTGAAGTGGGAGTGATATAATCAATCCTTGTGTGTTTGTGTGTGAACAGGGTAGCTTACAAAGTTTATATGAAAGCTTGGATGACATGTTAAAGTGATTACCTTTGGGACATTGATTAATTATGTCATGGCTTCTTTTAACTGCATACAGTCTATTTACAAACCGAAATCTCACTTAACCACAATAGAGGGGTCTTTTCATTTGTAACAGGCATTAAGCAAGGCCACTTGTCTTGGGCATTCCTTCCCACAGGTTTGAGGTTGAGGGCTACCCTCTTTTGAAAGCCATACCATGCCTGAAATAAAATCACTGTGGAACTCTGAGCTTTTTGCAAATACTTCATTCATTGTCACAAGCAACAATTTCTTTCCATTAATTATGTATTAATCTTATAGGACATCCATCATGTCTGAAGTTCTCTCCTGAGTTGACCACAAACGTAAAGGCACTGCGTTGGCAGTGCATTGAATGCAAGACATGTAGTTCCTGTCGAATCCAGGGGAAAAATGCGGTGAGTGATGATATCATTTTTTGTAAATCTCTGAATTATGTTGAGGGATGAAGCAGTCAGGTGCTCATTGTTTTATGATTACATTTTTAGGTGTTTTGGGGTTAAGTACTTGAGCTTTGTGGTGGTGGAATGTGCATGAAACATGTCAGTCATTTAAAAAAAAAAAAAAAAAAACCTGATATTAATTCCTACTAGACAAAAACTGGGATGTAAAATGCTATAATGTTAAGGTAATGTGTAATTATACTTGGTGGTACCTCAACTGGCTGTGAATAGAAAGCATGATTTTGGTGTGCTGTTTATCATGGCAGATGGGTTGGAAGGAAATTATGCTTTTTTTTGTCATTTCATCCAGGAATATCCTAGTATTGTATATTCTTTTATGAAGCATGACTACAAATGGTGAAGAAATGCATCCTTCAGTGCAATGTATGAAATTGTAAGAAAGTATCTCTAAACATGAAAAAGGATTGATACTGCATTCTAGCTGATTGTCTTTCATTATGCATTATAGGACGATATGCTCTTCTGCGATTCTTGTGATCGGGGGTTCCATATGGAGTGCTGTGACCCACCACTTTCAAGAATGCCAAAAGGTAAGTGGTTTGCATCGGTGGATATTTATTTACTCACTTTTTGAATGAGGATTTTGAGTAGGCGCTGTTCACTGCTGAAATGTAGAATGTATTATTTTGCAATTGTAGATTATTGATGATGAAATTTTCTCTCGTCATATGTATTGAGAAATGTATATCATTTAAAATATATCATGTGAAAATATTACATATATTACTCAAAATGTGTATTAAATCCATTTCAATGGACAGCAAATTGACCCAGTGTTTCTGTAATTGATTTTCCTTTTGTCCTGTAGTGAAATAAATTGTCATTGCAAAAGAAAGAGTGCCTCCATGGTGTGCCACATTAAAAGGAAATATTTCAAATGAATGTGTCCTTTGAATTGATGGACCCTCCTAATACTCTTTCTGCTTTGGATGTCCTCCAGGAATGTGGATCTGCCAAGTCTGTAGGCCAAAGGAGAAGGGGAAAGGATTGCTGCATAAGAGAGCTGCCCAGATCAAAAGACGATATGCAAAGCCAATAGGAAGACCCAAAAATAAGCTAAAACAACAAACCATGTACGTTCCTTATGGCAAGCTTGTGACATATGTAATGTTCTCAAATACTGCTACTTGCGAATGGAATGTAGTCATATATGGTGTGTCTGTTTTCTCTGAATTTCTCAAAAGGTCAGGAATATTTTCTTGACACTGTGATCTCATTTTCAGTTTAAAAAGAATGGCCTCAGGCAGTTTTTCTGTCATACAGGTTGCTGTTCCACATGTTACTTAAATCTTCATGTTTTGTGTTGTATTAGTAGTTACCATAGGTAAGCTTCACTTGAATACATAGTTTAATTTAAGTATGTTAAATATGCCTTTGAAATTCCTAAATGTGAAAGACTTTGTAGACTTTGTAACTAGTAGACTCTAGGTTTTTTCTTTATTAACCTTTACAGTCCAGAGATTTTCCCATTGATTTTACGTTAATGTGACCAGTTGATTTTTGCATACCTTTGATTGTCTGAACATCTATGCTGCTCGTGTACCAAATGCATTTGAACTGTTTTCCCCAAAGCATTAGAGCAGTGTGTTTGAGGTCTGTATTCTGCCCAATTAGATACCCTTGTGACATGTGACAGAAAAGGCCAGCCAGTGCATTATTCCTGGCCCATTCCCTCTCCTTACCTACCTCTGCCTACAACTGATTAGAATTAACTGTCCATTAACGGTGTGCATTTTCTTCTTACAAGCATCTGTTTGTATCATTTTAATTGAAGTTGTGCGGTAGGTGAGATTCCCCTGGGCACTATCTATACTGTGTTGAGTGCACAAATCTGTGCAGCTGTCAGAGGGAAGTCAGCGGTGCTTGTTCTGCTAATAATGACTGGATATTAACATTTGATTTGTTTGCAGGTCTGTAACCAGTGGAGACGGTTCCATGATAGCACTGACGGGAAGGGGGTCACCTGGTAGGGGTCAAAAGATTACAGTCTGTACCACACCTTCATCTGGTCATGCTGCATCTGTGAAGGCCGCAAGAAGCAGATTGGCTGTTGCAGACCCCTGTTGGGCGGGTGACACCACCAAATTCACCACCACCACCTCCACCACCACCACCTCTTTCACGTCTACACCCACCTCCTCCAAACTTTCAGTTAACAAGAAAACCAAAGGTCTCTTTGATGGGCTTTCCAAATTTTTCACACCATCACCCGTTGGCCGCAGGTCACGAGCTGAAACGGTAGACCTCTCAAAGCAGTGTCGACCAAGGAAACGGGGCCTTCAGAAACTGTCATGCACTTCTCATTCCAGCACGGCGGCTACAGGTTCCACTCAAAAGCTAACCACCCCCCTCTGTCCTCTCCCACCCCCTCCTCCATTATCCGGACAGAGTCCCACTTCACAGAAATCCAACAATTCCACCTCTGCTAACTCGCCCCAGAGCTCTTCCAGCCAGTCTAGTGTGCCCTCCCTTAGTAGTCTCTCCAATAACAACCAGCTTAAGGGACTTTTTGATGGACTCTCTCATATCTATACCACTCAGGGACAATCTCGGAAAAAGGGACTCCCTAGTTATGCACCACCTAAGCGCATGCGTCGTAAACCGGATTTGTCTTCCACATCCAAATCTTGCTCCCAGCTCCACGGGAAGAAAGAAATTAAAAATAGGTTAGGATCCCACTGCTCTCCCTCCGGGTGGGGCATTCCGAGAGGACGCCCCTTTAAGGCGGTTGGTCATTTCAGACGCACAGCCTTCCTCAAAAAGCACAGGATGCTAGGCAGATTAAAATATAAAGTCACCCCTCAGAAGGGCACCCCCTCACCAGGGAAGGGGGGCTTGGCAGACGGAAGAATTAAACCTGAGCACGACAATGGTAAGCAAAGGCTCACAGCTCCAACTAAATCTGCGTCTCGTCCAGTAAAATAATCTTGTTACATTAGGCTTGTCACTTGGCATTCTTAATTTCTTTTTTCCTTTTTCCTATTTTTTTGGTCTTAACTAAACTTTTGTTAGGAAGTAGACGTATAAATCAAAAACCTTTTTTTTTCGCCCCCCCCCCCCTCCTTCCCCCCCAAATGCTGATTAACATCTAGGTTGTCTTTCAACTAATCCTATACCACGGAAATTTTATTTACTTATGATTTATTTGCGTTGTAGTGGCTGTAGGATCCAACGCGCATTCACATCCTGCTAACGGCTTTATGGTAGTGCATGGTCAGCCTCAAGTCCTCATGCTGCTTCCACGCTCTGTCCTCGCCCCTCTGCAGTTCTGTGCTCATTGTGGTTGCCTTTGGTAGAAACAGTAGCTGAACTTACAGATCTTGCCATCCTACTCTGCTCCTCTGCTCTCCCACAAAGCTTCCCATAAGTCTGGCCATTCTTCAATTACACCACAAAAACTGGTCCTTTTTACTCCAATTAACCAGTTTCACCCATTCATCTCCTAATTATGATCGCTATGGTTTTTGTAGTTTAATTTCCACAATTTCCTCCAGTAATGCACTTCCTGATGGTATGATGGAGAAAGGCATTTCTCCGCTGTGCGTGAATTTAAGGGGAAATTAAAGGTTTGCTTGACCATGACGACTCATTGTGACTGTGAGGTCTTTACTGGTTTGTGATGAAATTGAAGTCTGGGCCACTAGCACATGTAAACACACATTCAGTGTCTGTCAAATCTAATGTTCTGTGTTTCACTCAGTTTCTGCATTTTGGCTTCAGTGGCTGTATAATAGCTTTCATGTTCCAATAAAGCAGTGATATGAATTACAAAGAGAAAATTCTCATTTTACAAAGAAAAATCCTTTCTATTAAAATGCAATTGTTAGACTGCTAAATTGACCACACTCCTATTAAAACAGAAGCAACCAAACACAACACCACCATAACAGTTTTTATCCAAAATACTGTATGTAAATAACCAAGCCATTACCTTATTACTAAATTGCATTTGTTCCTAGGATGTTTTTTTTTTATGAGAGTGGTTTTTCACAGAGGGAAGTTCCCTTTGGGACACAGCTGTGATTAATTTATTCTTAATTGACTGAACACTGTTGATGTTGAGGATAAGGACCATGAAAGCTATTCTTCAGTAGCTTTTTGATTCAAATGTTTCATTGTTTTTTTTTTCCATCAGATCAGTGAATTTAAGATTATTTTGGGCATCTAATAATGTAAGATACTACTTGAGAACAATTACATTTCAAGGTTTTGAACATTGATTTGTGCACCAGCCTAAAGGTTGCATTACAGTTGTTGCATTTTGCGTATAGGTTTTTGAGGAAAAAAGATCACAGTCACATTCACTGTTTTTAATAGATTTTAATGAATTTGATGATAATCACAATGCAATACCCTGGTTTCCAAATTCAAAATCTTGTAATTGCCCCCCAAAAATTGCTTGGGGATATGCACAGTAATTGCTGCATTGAATAAATCAAAAATCAGTTTACCTGAGTGAACCATACTTCTGGGAACAGATACAATTGATTTTATTTTGATGTCATTGTGCAAGGACATCTTGAGGCAGCTTACACAAATAGACTTTTGCACAAGCCTTGTCGGAAGCATTTCAGTTGTTCTTTCAAGTATTTTGGAAATTGTCTTGTCATGTTCATTTTTCAAAAGTCTTTTGTTGTGTGTTTAATATTTTGACTTGGAGAATGTTAAACCCAATGATCTTGTTTAATGCTACAGTGTGATTGCTTTTTACTTCAGAACATTGTTTGACATAACTGATGTCTGTGAATCAAGCAGGAAGTGAAGAAGGGAAACATGTTAAGAAGGACATTCATGATGGGACTGTGGCCATTTCAAAGGAGCATGTATCACAGCAAGATGTTGAAATGTTTAAGCATGTCCAGGAACTTTCCTTGCAGGTGAGTGAGATCCTAAAGATTCATTAAATACATATTCTTTGTATTAGGCAGTTCACTTGCCAAACATTATGGAATAATTCAGTGAGTCAACGAGGAAGTCAAGAAGTAGTACACTGAAAGTGCCTTGCTGACAAACAATTTTTTCTTTTCATGAATTTTGCACTAGTGCAGTAGTTATTTTTATTGTTTAAAATTTTTTACTGCAGTTTTGAAGTGAATCAGAAATTTTTGAGTTTGATATTTGCTCTTGTTGTCTGTTGATATCTGTTGACATATTTAATAGCAAAACATTGAAAATAAAGCACTTGTCCATGTTTCTTGTGCATGTGTATTGCTGAATTAAACATTTTATGTATTTTATTGCCCTGTGGATATTTAGAAAACTGGATGCATAAACAATTCAGACTCTGGACGCTACCCAGCAATCATTGAGTTTGGGAAATATGAAATCCATACCTGGTACTCCTCGCCTTATCCACCAGAATATTCAAGGTATGATTTCCTTTGGTTTTGTTGGTCCATTCTCATATGTAGGTTTAGGGTTACAATAGTTTGAAACAAAAACATTGTAAATGAACACATCTTGCTGTTTCTTTTGACAGATTACAAAAGCTTTATCTCTGCGAGTTCTGTCTGAAGTACATGAGAAGTAGGAATATTCTCCAGCGGCATTCAAAGAAGTGCGGATGGTTTCACCCTCCAGCAAATGAGATCTACAGAAAGGCTGACCTCTCTGTATTTGAGGTCAGTTTCTCTAGAAATTCATATTCATGCTCCTTGTTTATCCTTAATATATCCTTGACCTGTGTCCTCCCTTATTATTGAATGTAAAATCACGATCCATAGTCCATGCTTCAGAATGTGAATAGAGAATGTAACTCCTCTCACTGCTGCTTTGTTCCATGTTAGAACACAAATGGGGTCATGACTCAGGTTGAAGTGGTGGTGTGGAAGGGGCTGCATTGATTTTTGGTTCATCTTGACTGTTTTAAAGAGCAAAGTGTACAAAAACACCACTTTTGTAAATCCTGTTGACTTACCCTTGTTTAAAGAGTTTCACTTTGACTAAATCTTAGACGTGGCATGTGTCCATTGAATTATGGTTTTGTTTTTATTCCTTTTTTTAAACAAAAAGAAGTGCAGACTGTTCCTCGTTATGTATGGAATGTAATTTTTTTTTTGTTTTTTTGTTTTTGCACCAATATTTAGGTTGATGGAAATGTCAGCAAAATATTTTGCCAAAACCTCTGCTTGCTAGCCAAGCTATTCCTGGACCACAAGACTCTGTACTATGATGTTGAGCCTTTCCTTTTCTACATCCTAACGAAAAATGACGATAAGGGCTGCCATCTTATTGGATACTTTTCAAAGGTAAAAGCTTCTCTCTCCCATCATTGTGCCGTCTGTGTTAGGGGCAAAAAAGTATTGAGTGCTAGTACTTGGATATACTTAAATAAGGAAAGGTTGTATAATCTTGAAATAATTGCAATGGAGATAGGGGATTTATTCTGTGTTACTACATTAAGTTTATCTTGCAATATTTAAAGGAGAATTTGTGTAAGTACAGTAATATTTGCACAGTTCGGTCTTTTCTAACAACTACTAAATGAAAAGAATGGTGCATACAAAATTCACAGTTTTTGTAAATGCATATTTATCACTAAATGTGCATGTTATCAGTTGGAGAGTATGTAGTCGTTTTACAGACAAGGACAGTGGCAGGTGCAATGAATTGCCAGCTTCAGCAGAACTTTGACATACTTGATCTGTTTCTCCTTCCCCCAGGAAAAGCTTTGCCAGCAGAAGTACAATGTCTCCTGCATAATGATTATGCCTCAGTACCAAAGGCAAGGATTTGGGAGGTTTCTTATTGATTTCAGTAAGTTGCTGTAATACATTTTAAGCGCAAAGTGTGCTTATTCAGATCTACAAACTAATAGCTTAATGACATTGCACATAGTTGAAGAGTTATTTAAAATGGTTTTAATAATGGCAAGTTCTTTGCTTTTAATGTTTGTGGCCAACTATGGAATATGAAGCGGTTTCAGTATGTCATCATGTATGATATTTCTCACTTCATTAAATCAGACCAACCGTTTAGAAGTACTGAATACATTTGTCAGTGATCATCAAAATGATCCCATATTTTTAACTCTGAGACAGGTTAAGAAAGATCCTTGGTTTGCTTTAAATCCTGGAACAGTGTGTACAGTGTATACAATCAACTAGTTAGCAGAAGTTCACTTATTCCATAGGAAGCTGAGCAATCCGGGAAACCCAGCTGATGTTACATCTGTCTACTAGTTTGTTGCCCATGAAAAGTTCACTTCTGACCTTTTGTTGGTCATTGCCTATCAGATTTCTGCTCCTCCTTGTTTCTCTACCTTCATGATAGCAGCTCCATAAATAAAGGTTCCACAGGTTATCCTACACATACACAAATGGGCAAAAAAATTGATTACTGCATTTCCCTGTTTACTGCAACTGTTCAGTGAAATGTGCAAAATGACGCATAGGGGAAGAATTGTGTCTGTTGGTGGGGTCGATTGTGGTGATGAAGTAGTATATGAGCTTTTATTCACTCACAGTAAATGACCTAGTAGAAGCTAGATGGATAATGCGTTGTAGGTGTACAAAACCACAACCAAAATGCAATTGGAACTTTTTACACCCCACACAATTGGCCTGAATAGAGTAACCCATCAGCCTAGTTGCTCACAGTGTGTAGGAGTTTCCTGCATTGTGCTCACAGGGTTAGACTCACCTTCATGGAGTTGATGTGACATCTTAGAAAGCATTGGTTACATCTGGGCACTGTAATTACTCTGAACTGCACTGAGTTGATGGTAGAGATGGTGAAAGCCAGGCATGCAAGACTAATGTAAGATAATGGTACTACAATGGTTACTCGACTGATTAGGCAGGTTGTTTTAACTGAGTAGATCAGAGCTTTTCATTCCAACCAGTTAAGGCTGTACTTGTGAGAGCCATATGAAATTATTTGATTGATTTTATTATTTTTTTGACAATATATGGTATGAACAACATGTGATGAGTTATTTGAATTGAACTTTTGTTTGTGATCATGTAGTCTGGAAAATACTTTTTATTTATATAGGAATACTTAAAATACTTTTTTATAATACATTTTATACGTTACAAATTTCTTTCTACATTAATTTTAAAAAAAGTAAACAAGCATGTCATTGCCCACTTTCTTTTTTTGTCCCCAGGCTTTGCAGAGATAAAAGAATCCCTGCGGTTGATAGCTTAGCTATGACTAGTGAAACTGAGACATCATTATATTTACAAAATAATGTTTGGCAACGTTCAGGGCCATAGTGAAGTTATTGTGACAGAGACTAATGTAGAACAAGAAAACTTCAGAAGACTATAGTACTACAGTTAAAAACACATGGAAATCATCAATTAATGCACAGTGACAGCATTATCTTAATAAATTTATAGCCTCTCCCCTGCGCCCTGCTGATTAGTTTGTCTTGTCCATTCAGATTTTTATTTCAAAAGTAAAAAGGGAAAAAATATGCTTTCAACAAAACCGTCAAGTCTGCTGTGATTATGACTTCTTTGAGGAATTGTCTCATGGATGTATTCAGTTTGTGATGCCAGAGTTTCACCTGACTTAAAGTTAAAGTAGCCATTTGTGGTGTATCAGAGTTTTTGTGGCCTCAATACATCAATCAATACATGCATTTCTGCTCTAGCTTGTGGTATTAATTAAGGTAAATCATGATGTCCATACGCTCAGCCGGGGTTTGCAGTCTGTTAATTGTGAGACTGGCAGTGAAGGAGACTTGAGACCTTGAGACTTGATCAGCAAGCACAGATGTTCCTGGAAAATGAATACTTTGTGTTGCCAGTATTTTAGCCCCAAGAAGCAATCTCAACTGACTTGCCACCTATCTATCGTGGCTACACTCCAGTGATGGTCAAGGCTTACTGAAATGGATTTGCACCTCATTTACGTTCACATTCTGTTGAATTTGCGTGGTGAAATTTTCAGAGGAACACTGCAATCACACCTGTACATTTCACAGCTAGTGCAGAGAGAAGGATTGCTAGCTGCAGGACTTTCCTCAGCCTCCAGCTGAGATGGAAACCATATCAGTTTTGTCTCTGATTGAAAACGTCTGGCTAATGTATGTGTGTTCACTCTGATAAGGATGTCAAGAGATGAAGATTCAGTATTGGCTTGATTTAGGTCCTTTTCAACATGCAGTTTTCCACATATTTTGTTCTGTACAATGTTAGTACGTCATGGTTAACTGGTTTAATGTGGACGTGAATGTATTCTGATTTACCGCTTTAAGTCTGTGCACATTTGTTTGTGTTGCTTGCACCAGTTTCCAACAGTTGCTTGCAGATTATTCCCTCAATACTTTGTGATTAGATTTGCTTTGTGTGAGCTGGTCTGTTTCCTGGTTTGCATTACCGGTAATGGTCGACCTTAGCAACAGAATTAATTAATATGCTGCTTATAATGGGTGACCCTTGGCAAACTTGCTATCAGACTAATTACAGATAGAGGTGGCTTTAACATTACTTTTGTTCTTTTGTTTTGTTTTGTTTTTCTTCATTACCTTCAGTAAGCGACACTTCTGGTGAACAGTGACATCCAGCTGTTTCTTTCCATTTGTTGTACAGCTTTACTTTTTTCCCTCTTTAACCTTCATTGTTGACCTTGCCAGCATGTATGATGCCATCTGACAAGAGGTTGAAGGAGTGAAAAATATATGACCTCACCTCATTTGGGCTCTTGAAGGTGGGGGAAAATGAGGTCTTTTAATTGTAATGTATGTAGCCTACATTACATACAGCAGCCTAGTTTCCAAGGGAATATGTAATCTAATAAAGAAAGGCTAACATTTAGCATTGTTTTGTTTGATTTTTTTTTTTTTTTTTTCTTCATTTTTTTTTTCTAGGTTACCTACTGTCAAGGCAAGAAGGACAAGCTGGCTCCCCGGAGAAGCCACTGTCAGATCTGGGTCGGTTATCCTACTTGGCATATTGGAAAAGTGTCATACTGGAGTACCTTTATAACCATCCAGACAAACACATCAGTATTAAGGGAATAAGCAGGGCCACTGGGATGTGTCCGCACGACATCGCCACCACTCTCCAGCAGCTGAACATGATTGACAGGCAGGATGGCAGGTGCGTCAGACTGCAGAAAATATACATTAATCTCCATCCACTGCCTCATGAATTTAGTGCTGGCACGCGTTTGAGCGGTTTCTTTAGCCTTTGCCTTTGCTGTAATTGCTGCAAGTGTCTTTGGTCCTCAGAGAAATCCATGCATGCCTGCTTAATGTGCTATCACCTTTCCTCAACCTTTTTTGTTACAAGGATACTGCCTACTGCATGGTAATAGTGAAGAAAGATGTTTAAGGAATTGGCTCTGTGTCACTTCTTGTTATATTGTATTAAGACTTATTTGTATGAATCACCTGATTGCATTTTAATGAAGCGTGTCAAATAAAATAATTTTCCGGTGCTAATATCTGCTTTTTGAATGTTTAAATCAACTCCTTATTCAGTTGTGTCATCTGTTTGGTATATGGATTTTTTTTTATAGGTTTGTAATAGTCAGAAGGAATAAACTGATCCAGAAACACATGGACAGGCTGAAGTCCTGCCCCCGTCTGAATGAGGTGGACCCAGATTGCCTCCGCTGGTCACCTGTCATGGCTGTCAATGCCGTGCTGTCTGAGGAGGAGCGGGAAGCAGAAATGGATGTAAGTCTATTCCCAGCTGTTTGTTTAAAACCACAGACACAACTGTACATGACAGAAATGCAACAGCACTGGCAGATATTATTTGAAAGTTGTTCGTTTTGAGACAACTGTGCATCTAGTGTATCGTCACACAGTAGCTTCAAATGCAGTTACAACCATCTCCCATTTCCCAGCCTTCCGCTGTGGAGAAACTTGTGCTCTGTTTTTGGTGTTGGCTCATGTGATGCCACCAATCTGATATATTTCATGTCACTAACCTATGTAATTATGGTTGTTTTGAAATAAGCATATTCAGTTTAGCTTTCTGTCCTTTACAGCAGTCAAGAGCTTGCTTGACAAAGTGTTTTTCTGGGCGGAAGCACTCACTTCCCCACTTTGTCCATTGACAAAGAACCTTGTGTGTCCTGACATTATGAAGGCATGAAGAGTAAATCACTTTTTAGAGATGACAGTAGAGATCGGTGCCAAAAAATGCAGCCAGAATAAGAATGACATGTAAAGGCGATCACACTCCACTGCTTATCAGCATAGTTGCTACCTTCCCTGCAGATACTGTCTGCTTTCTTTATTTCACAATGGGACTGTAGAATGAATTTAAATCAAGCAGATATTCTACCTCTATCTTGGCTTATCTTTGAAAATGGCAGTCAGGGTACAAGTTCTGATAAAAACACATTTTATCCAGTTTGGATATTTTCTCCCATTTGCAATGAGGAGTTTTCAATTATGTTTCACAATTCCTTCAAATGGTAGTACTTTATTTGCTAATGGGATAGAAATGTTCGCTGTCAGTAGGCATTTAATGTAGTGCAAAATGACCTAAATCCGTTCACTACATTATTAATAACACTAAATATTCCATGAAATGCAATCTCCCATGGTTGCTTATTATAAATGTTTCTGTGAGACTGACTGCTAATCAAAAACCAATCTCCTGGTTACCACCAAGAAAAAACCTTTAGTGATTGAAAAATAAACGTTCACATAAATTGATAGGATTTCTGTGGGATGCTCTCTTCTTGGCTGCATCCTCACACCATGTCCCTGTTGTAGGCTGAGCGCTTGATGGAACAGTCCAGCTGTTGGGAGAAAGAAGAGCGTGAGGTGTACATTTTGACCCACAATGGCCGACAGCCCCACACCAAGGTTCCATGCAAGAACCCATACAGGAGGTCCCCTGATCGCCTACCCTCTGTCCAGGAGAGGGCCACGCAAGAGAGTGAAGAGTACAGCGAGGAGGAAGATGACAATTATGATAGCTCACCTCCTATCCTGACAAAGGCCCAGGCTATGCTGGGGGTCAAAAGAAAGGTGAGGAGGAGAGAGATGATGTTACTGTAGGTTAAAGTCACTGGTAGAGTCCCCAATCAGATTCTGTCCTTGATTTTCTCGGCTTTATTTAATCACCGTCCAAGGCGTATAAGCCAGCTTCAAAGGAGCTGTAAAGCTGTTGTACATGTTGGTTCCAATGTACCTTTTGCTGCTGTTCTGGCAAGTTTCCAGGTTACCTTTTATAAAAGTGATCATTTGAGACTGAGTGGATGCAGCTATTTTTTGCATGTGTGTTTATGGTTAATGTGCCCTTGGTGAATGCAGTATTTTTGTTTATATAGCACTGCCCCCTTGTGCTTAAAAAAATATATTACGACAAGTTATCAGATTTCTGTTATTCTTTTCCTGAATTTAATGTAATTTTTGAAGAAATTCAAATGTAGTTTTTACATGTACAGAGTTTCATAATGTTATGTGATACAAGTTCACTACAGGATACAAACCATTATCCAATTTATACAATGGAATGTATAATTATAATATGCATAATACATTATGACACATTCAATGAATCACAGCAGAGACTATGTAGGAAACGATTGTGGTTAGATTTATCCAGCATGCTTCATTTGTGGGTTTCAAAAATGGGCAAGTCTGCTGAAGAAAGGACCACTTAGGCTCGTGGTTGACATTGAAATTTAGCAATTTTTTTCACAATGTGAACCATTCAGAATGTGGTTTTATCTCCCTATATTTGCGCTCAGTTGGAATTATAAGTATTTTAAGTCTTAAATCTCATGCTGGAAGGGCCTTTGCAGACTTTGCAGACTTTCTGACTTTCTGAATTTGCATTGTGCACCAGTGCATTTGCTTGAATGGGGCAGCACTGCATAAGTTTGTTTATTCATGTCTTTTCAGAGAACGCCAATTCTGAGGAAGAAAAGAGGCAGGAAGAGGAAGAGGATCAATAGCAGCGTGACAACGGAAACCATCTCTGAAACCACAGAAGTCCTAAATGAACCCTTCGACAACTCTGAGGAGGAGAGGCCTATGCCCCTCCTGGAGCGCACCTGCAGGATGGGCGAGACCGAGGATGAGGAGGAAGACGATGATGAGGAGGAAGAAGGCAAGCTCATTCGAGCACTGGTGAAAAGGCGCCGAGGCCGGCAGAGGGCAGTACAAGAGAGTGACAATCAGAAACATGGAGCAGATGATGCCACAGAAGAGGAAATAAAAAGTAAATATTCATTCAATATTCATTCAAATTATTTTATATTGCAGAGAACCTGCAGCATCTCTCTGAAGGTTGTATCCCAGTCTGGGACACAGTCTTGATTTACACTTCTGATTCGAAGACATTTACCTATAAGGTTTGGCTTTGTGTTGGACGCACCTTCACACACTCACTTCCTACTGTATTGGTACGGATTCAACATGTTGGGCAGCCAGCATATGAGGGCACAGCCTTTTCACCTTTTCTGATATTAGCCTCCCAATGTTTGCCATATCACACATACCTTGGCATTGTTTCATGTAGTGCCTTTGGATCATATCAAGTTTGTATACAGCTGTCTATGTCTAAGTTGTCTTTAAGTTGGCTCTTAGTTGTCATATATGCTGACTGGTTGAGTAGAATTGTTGAGTTTTAATTTCAAATTTTCCTCCCTTGTAGGCTCTTTCGGGCTCCTGAAAAAGACAGACAATCCCAGACCTGTGAAGCGGAAGAAAGGCTGGCCCAAAGGAGTGAAGCGGGGCCCTCCAAAGTGGAGACTCAAGAAGGAGAGGAAGATGGGCTTCAAACTAAACCTCTACACACCACCAGAAACACCGCTAGAGGGAGACCACCAGATCCAGGCTGAGGAACCTAAGGAGGACCAGGAAAAGGCCCCTGCTGCAATCACTGAAGAGGAGGGTGAGCCTGGGAGGGACACTGAGCCTCTGGACACGGAGTTAGACAAGTTGCTCTCTGAGTCCCAGAGCCCCACTGAGCCACTGCCTAAGAAGCAGGATGACTTTTTCCACAAGCTTGGATCCCCGGAAGACTCCTTCAGCCATGATGAAAGCCAGGACCCGGAAGCCCCTGACCCTGCCGATGAGGACGAACAGGAGGACAAGGAGACGGCTGCTGAAGAAAAGGGGCGCGGCAGGGGGACAGCGGAGCATGAGGATGAAGAGGAGGAAGAGGAGGACCCAGTGCATGTGGAGGACCATGATGCAGATGATGAAGATGACAGCCATGTGGATTCAGCGGAGCTTGATAAGGCCGAAGAGGCACCAGAGAGAGAGGAGGAGAGACCTGAGTATCCAGAGCCTTTTTTAGACCTGGACAGCTCAAATGACAGAGAGGCAAACCCAGAGGACAACGCTGGAACATTCACTCCCAATATCAGTGAGGAGGCTGTGGAGAATGCCCCTGATCCTGGGCACCAAGCTGAGTCTGAGTCCGATGAGGAGACTGGCCATGGTCTCCATCAAAAGCAAGGGGTGCTCCCAAGTCCAGTGGAGAAAGAGGACCATCCAGTCTGTCCTGAGATTGACACTGAGACTGTGCAAGCTGTGCAGTCTCTCACCCAGGAAACCGAGCAGGAGAGTAACTTCCAGGACTGCGTGGAAACACAAGAGGCCTGCCGGAGCCTACAGAGCTATGCGCATGTCGACCAAAGCCCGCAGATGGCCCCCATGGACGACTGTCCGCAGTCGGACCACAGCAGCCCCATGTCATCTGTCCACTCCCATCCCAGCCAGTCTGTGCGCTCAGTCAGCAGCCCAGCCGTCTCGGTCATGGAGAGCAGCTACACACAGATCAGCCCAGACCAGAGTGCCATCTCCGTGCCCTCCCTGCAGAACATGGAGACCAGCCCCATGATGGATGTGCCCTCAGTCTCAGACCATTCGCAGCAGGTTGTGGACAGCGGCTTTAGTGACCTGGGGAGCATTGAGAGCACCACAGAGAACTACGAGAACCCTAGCAGCTACGACTCCACACTGGGCGGCAGCATCTGCGGGCCGGGCTCCTCCCAGAATAGCTGCTCCTACAGCAACATCTCTTCCAGCGGCCTGTCCCAGAGCAGCTGCGCCATCACCCAGCAGATGGCCAACGTTAATGGGAGCTGCGGCATGATGCCACAGAACAGCATGAGCTCACCTCAGAACTGTGCTGTCAAGTCGCCGCAGGGCTGTGTGGTGGAGCGGCCCCCCAGCAATGGGCAGCATGGTCAGCACGGCCAGCATGGTCAGCATGGTCAGCATGGTCAGCATGGCCAGCACAGTCAGCACAGCCAGCACAGCCAGCATAGCCAGCACAGCCAGCAGCAGCAGCTGGCGCAGTGCAGCATGCCCACAAACTTTGCCTCACCCATGCAGCTGGCCGACATACCCGAGTCGGGCAATCCTAACCTGGGCATCTATGAGCGAATGAGCCAAAACGACTATGGTGGCGGGCACTACTCACAACCTTCGGCCACCTTCAGCCTGGCCAAGCTGCAGCAGCTGACGAACACGCTCATGGACCACCCACTGCCTTTTAACCATTCGGCCTCGCACCCCATGACGTCCTATGCAAACAGCGTCTCCCTGTCCTCACAGCTCGGCAACTCTGGCCTGGTTTCTCTCCCGCAGTCCCCACACACAGTCCCTGGGGGTCCACAATCACAGGCCACAATGACCCCACCGCCCAACCTCACTCCTCCACCAATTATGCTCCAGCGAAACATGGCTGCCCCCAACATGGGTATCCCACCCTCTCAGAGGCTGCAGACGCAGATGGCCGCCAAAACCCACATTTCCATGAGGTCCAAGTCCGCGCCGCTGTCGCATCACCAACAGCAGATGTATGGGCGGGCCCCACAGACTGTGCCCATGCAGGCCCCTGCCAGGACTCTGGCGATGCCTCGCATGAACATGGGGGTGAACCTTATGCCAGCCCCAGCATACAACGTCAACTCAATGAACATGAACATGGCCCCCCTCAATGCAATGAATGGCTACAGGATGACTCAACCAATGATGAATAGCAGCTACCCTGGGAACCACGCCTACATGAACCAGTCCCCGCAGTACTCTATGCAGATGGGCATGATGGGAACACAGCCATACCCCCAGCAGCCCATGCAGGCCCCACCCCACAGCAACATGATGTATACCCCAGCAAGCCATCATGGCTACATGAACACGGGCATGTCCAAACAGTCCTTAAATGGGCCATTTATGAGACGCTGATCTGATCTCCTTTATTTGCTAATGTGCATATCACCTGGAAATGCACACCTTTTTGTCTGGAATACTCTCTTCTTTTTTTGTTGTTTGTCCTTACTTGTCTTTTTTTCCATTGATTTCTGAAAAAAAACCAGCACTTGGTAAGAATGCAAAAAAAGTTTTTTTTTTTTTTTTTTTTAATGATAAAAATTTGAGCTTTTTTCCTAACAGGAAGCCTTACATCATCAAAACAAAGATGTATTTGATTAGTGTTAATCTCCTGTAAAGAGTGCAGTCCAACATACTGAGCTAGAGTCGATTAGGCTTCAGCTCTGGGACCGCTGTAGAGTAGCAGCCTATGTAATGGAGCCATTTAATGTGCCTGCTGCAAATATTCAATTGGACATTAGAGCCTTTTCAGTGTACCTGTCCAACAGAACTGAAATTTAGTTTGTACTATACTTATGCCTTTGTATATTTAAATTATTGTACATTTTTGTTTTATTTTTTGTAAAGTGACACTTAGCATGCTACAATGTCTTTGTTAGTGACAGTGCATTAAGTAGTACTGTACAAGTGTTGTGCTTAATAGCAAGCCATTTTAAAAATGTATGGCCTTCATTAGGTTTCCCTGTAATGGGAGAAAGATTAAACTCTATTTTTGTTAATTCTAATACTGTAAAAATTGTAAACTTAGTCCTGTTTCAGTTGTTAAGTCTGAAAGGTTTTATTGCGAAATGTGTATAATTCTGAACTTTTTGTATCAAATTTCCTTAAATGAGGCAGCTTTCTGTTTTATAATGCAGACTGATTTCTGTCTAATAATGAAGCTTACTGTATCTGTGTTTGTACCCAAACAATTCTAAAACATTTCAAAAGTGCTTGTCCAGAAATGTGGCAGAATTTAAAAAGTAAATAATTATGATAATAACAATAATATTAATAAACATGCATAAATTAGTCCAAAGTTGCTATTTTATGAAAAAGACTTTAAATTTACACTTTCATTCCATCTGTAGATTTGTTTTCTATCTTTATAAAATGTTGGATTTATATTTTACAAAAGTGTAGAGCAGTAGCCTGTGAATAGACCAAACTAAGCTAACAACTAACGCATGTAAAAAAGCAAATTGTATTTGTGTCTGTTTATATTGCTTTTTTGTAGCCTTTGTACTTGTACAGAGTGGCTGGTAGGAATGAGAGGGGAAACCTGGCTATGTGTACAAAATAGGACAGAATGACAGTCTTGTATTTATGAGTTATCTTCTTAGTCAGTCACTTAAAAATGCTGTACATTTTAGCCTAAAATAAATTATGATGAACCATGTATGAACTGTTTTTTGTTCACTAACTACCACTGTCATCACAACACAAACATAACTTTGCTTTCTGACAAGTTGTGGAATGTTGTACAGCACAATTAAATGATTGCCCAGTTTATTATTGGGTTGCTGTTTTACATTATTTTGCAGCTGTGTTCATGCCTATATTTGCTGTAGGTTACTGCAAAATTACCCAATGCAGTTGTAGTCTTAAGCTATTCTCCTTACATATATGACTTGATGCAGGCCCTGCAAATAGTGATGTGGCTGTAGAAAATGAAATGCCTTAGCCTTCTTTATATTTTCCACAGTTTCCCTACTGAAGTCTGCACAGGTCAACTGACATTTTCAATATGTAGTATCTACAATAGGTTTCAGACATTTCTATAGCAAAATCACATAGAGGCAGTTCAAACCAGTCATAAATTGAGGTTAAGTAGGTCTGAAATCATGATGTATTAAACAAGGGTTTACTTGATTTAAAATGCAAGTCAGACCAACCACATTTACATTTTGTAAAGCCTGAGAGATGACTCAGACTTCAGAAATATTCATTTGATTCTTTGGCTTGCCTGAAATAAAAGTTAATTGAAAACAGAAACGAAAGAACATTCTCTGAGAAAACACCAAGCCACCATTGTTTGAAGGGGTTGAGAGAGGGAAAAAAATAACATTTGGTTGACGTGGTTGTTCTATTTCTCAAATAGCAATTAATTAATGGTAGTTTGATCTTTCATTTTCCCAGTTTCTGAAGAATGCTAAATATACATTTCCTACCCCTCATTGATTTGTCATTTTTTACTGTCTGATATTTTCTGCATGTCAAATCCATTCCTATTATTAATGCAGGCTGTGCTGGATTAGCCTCTCTAAGCTTGTGTTCATGTAAATAGAGATAGGTCTTAAAGGGGGTAGCAGATTGACTTCTTCCCTTGACACAATGCACACAGAGCTTAAAAAGGAAAAACAAGATGTCAATACAAATGTTCTGAAGTCTTACAATTCCACTACTATCAATGTTTTAACAGACGGAACAGTACAGGAACGGCACATACTGAGTAATGTCAAGGACTGACTCTTTACATACTGTTTACATATTTTGAATGACAATGTGTATGTGAATCTCTGTCCATTTCTTGTGTATGATCTATACAGTTTGTAGGAGGGAAACAATCCGTGGACATGTGTGATTATCGAAGGTTATAGCCCAACAATAATTTTAAATGTTGCATCTTTCTGACTTGTTAACCCTGATTATTTTTAGAAAGGGAATATGTAAAGGTTTTCCCAATATGAAGATAATGCAGTAGTGTTTGTACAGATGAAGTATAGTGAACAATTGGTTTTATACTCGGAAGCTGTAGTCTGAAAAACACTTCCTTTACAGAGAAAGTGAATCCATCTACCATAATAAGCATCCAAGAAACAGGATTCAGTAATACTTTTTAAAAATAAACTTACTGTGCAACTTAAATAACTGATGAATAACAGTTACCTCACCTGAACTGAACATAACTCCAAACCCAACCCTGCACAACTGTTCTGTAAAAGTGAGCTCAGACTGGGAAGATCAAAACTATTTTATGGCAGCGTAGAAGTTTAGTCAAGCCTTGTCAAACCTGCATTCGGCATTACCATGTCTCTTAAAATACCTCTCTATTTATAGACCTGCATCTTGGAACTCTAACCTCACTGCTACTGCTAGTAAGAGCATATGCTATTTACCTTTTACAGCTTTCTCCTGGAGCTGGGGAAACCCTAACTGTCAGTTGGGAGGCTTCATAAAATCCTGCCAATCCTGTTCACAGAGCTGTATGATTACTCTATCCAAAACATAGTTGTCAAATCTTGCACTTGCATCTGTATGTGAAAGGAATCAAATGTATTTGTTTGCAAATTTCATATTGCATTACATTACATTACATTACAGTCATTTAGCTGACGCTTTTTATCCAAAGCGACTTACGGTTGATTAGGCTAACCAAGGGCCAATCCCCCTGGGAGCAATGTGGGGTTAAGGCCCTTGCCCGAGCATTAGATTCATGTGACCCTTAGGTTACGCAGAATCTTTTTCTGGACAGAAACATTGCCTTTATAAGTCATTTACTGAATGTGCTAGTCAATAAGATGAACTGAAGCTGGTATTTTAGAGACCACCCATTTTAAAAGAAGTAAGAGTAATGGGTGCTACTGTTGTGCTACTAGCACATGCATAAATGTTGAGGAAAGAAAAATGGCTAATTTAATATCCTTGTACAGAAAATAATGAGCAAGAAAAAATTGAAATATTGTATGTTCCTGATATTTATTTATGGTCCACTTCTCTTCATCTTAACATTGGTCTATATTTTATTGATAATGATTATCGTTTTTGCTTCAAGCTCATGTAGTACACTTGCATTAATATCAGCTACTAGCTGAACACATTTTATTGAACAGTCATCATTAAATCTGCACAGACTTGAAATATTCAAAGATTATAATCATCTGTAAAACAGATGGATTTCTTACTGTAGTTCTCAATGTCAGATATTCATACTGGTTTCTTTTTTTGCCCATCAAGGCTAGCATATATAAACTGAAGAGAGATTAATCATGGCTAAGTATGCCTCTAATACCCTGACAGCTCACTGGCCTTACCCTGCAGACTCAAAGGAATAACCTTTGGAACATGGTCACTCTGTGTCCAGAGCCAAATTCAGTTGATTTGTCAAGGCTGTATCAGAAAGCTTCCTGTTGTGTTGAATCTGTAGTCATTTCCCCCCTTTGAGTGACACACAGTGGCCTTGTAAAGAGACCCTGTGAGGGCAAAATGACTACATCACGTCCCAAAGGAGCCCATGCATCCTGGCCCAATTTAGTCAGTGTATTATTCCCTCCAAAAACTGCCCGTAGGTGAAATCTCCTACTGGCAACACTCATTCTCCAGTGCAGAGTAATTGAGGCAGAGCAGTGTGATATAAATGGCTTATCTCCAAGGTACAGGGCTTGAAATATCCTTTGGAATAGTGTTACTTGTTTCACATTCTAAACTAGCCATGAAACTGCAAATGTGAGGATAATTGCATTTTGGTCCCTGAAATATGAAAGTAACACATATATCATGTCAAGATTTGGACCACCAATCTTTTATTTACCCTCATATCTTCAGGCTTGACTTTCATTCATACTGACAGTGAAGTCATTAAACATGTGATATGGGATTCTTTTTATTGTTATGTCAGGTTCTTTGTATTGCTGCACTCGTGAGATCTCCTTTTTCATAAGATGGTCTCAATAGTTCTGTTATTTCTCTAAAAAGGATGACCTTATTTTTGTTGTTTCAAATAAGGGACAAAAAAATTTTAAATTCAATTTTTGGCTGCAGCCTACCACCATCACATTGTGAATTACGGTTTTATTATTCTTGTAATTCCAAAACAATGTCACAAAGTGAATCTTTTATTCTTCTAGGGAGTTTATTTTTGGCAAGTCAGTAATCCCAGGCTAGGCCACTACAATATGAAGCTGATATCTGACAGCACACTGGAATAGCTTTATGAAGGATGTTAGTTTTTGATCTAGAGTTTGAAACCAAGCTATAGTTTTATTCCCTTTAACAAAAAGTTAGAAAATGTTGGGAGATAGTACAACAGAGTTCTAGCTGTTTCATTTTGCATTGAACCATGATGCATTCATTTAGCTGTAAATCATCAAAGGAAGAAGGAAGTATTCTCTAATATGGTCACAGATCCACCTCACAATTGTCCACCCTTTCTCTCCCCAGAGATAAGGTCATTTCTAAATGACAGAGCTGATTCAGAAAGCCAGCATTGGGGAGCACGTTCCTGTGTTTGCACACAGCCTTGATAGCCTCAACCAAGGTGAGCTTCTCACTGATCATGAGGAAGGCAAACACAAGGGTGGCAGATCGGCTGATTCCCCTTGCACAGTGGACAAAAACTTTACCTGCAGGAAGAATAACGCAGACACAGGTGTTGATACAGGAACATTAAAATGACCTAAAGCACCCTATGCTGCAATGTCAGTGTTCTATACCATGTGGAACATCTTGACAAATCTGAGAGCAAACATTGTATTAAAAAAAGCACCAGATTAATAATTGTGTCATAGGTCTTTCTGAAAATCTGCACTTGCCTTTTTGGGATAATGCTCCCTGAATGAATTCTGCAGATGGGTAGAAGAAGGGACTGAGGTCAAACTCACAATTGTCCGGAGCATCCACCCCATAATACTGTATTGCCATGTCTGAGTAGAAGTTTGCACCTGTGTCAATCCGATGTGGGCCATCTGCAGCATTCAAAATGTGGGTGATCCCCAGGTTAAGTAGCAAAGTCTTGTCACGGGCTGTGGATCTAAACCAATCAGTTATTTTTTTTTCTTTACTCCTTTTTCAGAAAAACCAAAGCTCTGTATAAACATAGTGGTCATGCACTGATATTTCTTATTGCTGTCTACAGGCTAATTCCCTGTTCTGTGCTACAGATATCCCCCAAAAATGTACTTTTCTGCTAAAATTCACCAAGAAGCAGATGCTTACATGAGCACAGTAAGACCTCAAAGCTCCTGATTGTCTGCCATTATCTTTGAGTGTTTTATCTATTTTTTGTGGGGGCAGGGGGACTTTGCATGTTTCCTAGGCCAGCTGGCCATTTGCACGTGTTCTACTGAACACCTGTGTACCCAGCTGTAACTGGGAAGATAATGAATAGTCTCCTATGGACGTGCTGTTTGCATGCCAATGTGTCATTGTATCTCCATCCTTGCTACGTCAGTACGTACGCATTGCCAATGTACACGCTGGGCCAGACTTCATTGATAGGCCCGGTGGGGTGTCTGTTTTTCAGCAGGAGGTTCAGAAGATCGGAAATGGGTGGTGCCTTGCTGTTATACTCCCTCTGACTGGTGTGTGTTTCTCTCACAGCCATTCTAAAAAATAAACAACAATGAGGATGCCTCTAAAAATACTAGCAATTTTTAAACTGAGGAAGTGTGTCACTTGTATCTTAAACTGACTGCCAAAATCTACCTACCCATGTCTGAATCTCTGTTGTCTACTCTTGACTCCTATCCTCTGGAAAAGCCATTCATGTATCGTGAAATGCTAACAGTTAAGATAGGACAGCAAGATACTAAAAAAAGGTGCATTCCAAAAGGTGGGGCCAGAGGACCAATTTTATTTGAAAGCAAGGGGTGCCAGCTACTTGTATGTACTGAGGTTCATTTGAGGTTAATATGAGATAATGGTATATATTTGACATAAAATACATATTGACAGAAATGGTTTTTGAAGGAATTTTAAAAATTATTCTCTGTAACCACCTATCTTAAAATATATAGACTCAGCTTAAGTTCAAATGTGCCAAATATTTCATCAAGAACAAACAGCTCATACTCCCCCGTATCACATTAACTGTATGGTGGAAATAGGAATATGAAAGATCAAAATAGATAAGATCTGGATTGAATTGTGTATCTCCTTAAAGTTTACTTTCATTATGCTCTTCAACCACAGATCATGGACTGTATATAAATACAGTATATAAACATGTTTCATTAACCAACAGCACTGTGTACACTTACTTGCAGCTTCCAGAACCTTCCCTCTTCTCCCATACAAAATGTCTGCTTCAATCTCCAGCCAGAGAGGGTGGTAAGAGCCAGCCCAAGCTTTATTTTTGGAGCCTGTTCGCCTTTTCAATTCAGTGATAATTATAAACCTTCCAGCAATGAAAGCATTTTGCCATCTGAGCAGACAGCTGAAAATCCAGAAAGACCGCCGGGGTGGCTGTGTTTTCACTGTTGATAATGCACGAAGACTGGGAGGCCTTGTGAGGAATAGCAGGTGTTAGGACACACATTGCAGTATCCAGATGTGCTACTATAATTGAGTGTAATTCAGGGACCTGTTTGCCAGGCTGCTGTTGCTCATACTACTGCAAGAGTGTTGGAGGCTCTTGGGCTGCAAGTGGATGGTTTTTATGAAGCAAATAAAGGGAAATGTGCAACAAGGGCATGAATATTCCTTGAAAGTCAATACATACAGACAACAAATATGTTTTATGTTACTGTACATTTTCTCAATATAGTCACAAAGTGTCTGTTATTCTTGCGCTGTTTCTCCAACTGCATTCAGTCAACTGGTTGAATATCATCATGACATTTTGGGATGAAGGGGCAATATACAAAAATATCTGTTGCTGACACAAATAAAGCTTGCTCTAGGATGTAACATGACACCTGTCAGTACACAGATGAGCTTCCTTTGTAAATGTAACTGTCTGCCATTCCATGTTAATACTATTTTTGAGTATGTTAAAATCTCATTTAATTGGTTTGAATGGTTTGTAAAATCAGGTTTGATATAATGAATTTTGGGAAAAATATTTATTTAAACAACATGAAATCACAACATCAAACACACCATTCTAACAGATAATCATGAAAAAATAAACCAATTTATGATATATAAAACATGAACCAGGTTAAATCTGTCAGGCCACACAAACTAACAGTTGAGTGGGAGATTTTAAAAGACAATGTGTAGATCACTTATACCAGTCAGTTATCTAGGACCAGGTGTGCTAACAACGATGGTTGCCAGAAACTCTAGCATAATATGTAATGTAACATTGCAAGAGACTTCTGTGGGTCAGTATGTCTGTTGGTCTGGCTGATTACTTCCCCAGGCAGTTTAACCTCTGGTCAAGCTTGCGGAGTTGCTCCAGGAAGCCAGAGTTGGGAGAGATGTTCCTGTTTTCTGCGACGGCCTTCATGGCTTCCACTAAGGTCATGTTCTCATGGATCATCAGGTAGGCCAGCACCAGAGTGGCCGAGCGGCTCAGTCCCATCGCACAGTGGACAAAGACTCTTCCTGCAAAGGAACCAAGCATCACACTGTTTCCTCACTCTGAACTCACATCTTGTCCTCTGTCAGAAGTGAAAATGCTATGCTAACAACAAACTCAATGTGCCAGCGTGAATGGCAGTGTGTACTGTTTACTTGACATTCTTAGAAAAACAGCTGTTTTATGCGTCAGGCTGGGAACTGACACACTTTACATCATTCAACAGACAGCAGCCATCGACGCTTTGGTGTGGAGTAACGGAGGAAAGAGTATGCGGGTTTCAACTCTGAACCTGATGTTTACAAATAGCAGCAAGGCCCCCCTGTACAGAAATTTTAAAGGCGCAGCCATCACAGTAAAGGAGCATTGGCCATGTTTAGGGTAAATTTCCCTTTTTTTCATTTCCACTTCCATTCTCTCCCTGGTTCACTTCTTCTCAATCCGATTACAGACTGCTGAAAATACAAACTCCCCCCTCCCCACACCCACTTCCCAGAAATAATTTATTTTGATCTCAATGCAACTTACACCAATTCCACCAAGAAATACTAATCCAATTTAATTAATCCAAAAATCCATTTTCCCAGTTTGTTTTTTTCCCTTTCAAATTTTTAAACTTGTGCTGAAAATGAGGCGAATTGAATTCCTTTATTCCTGGTTCATTTCAAAGCAGTTCTAACTGTGGTCCAAGCTCTTCACCCTTGGGAACAAACCATCTTGTATCAAGTCCAGTACAGGGACTTACAACTGTGTGACTTTGTGATCCCAAAATCTGGCTTAGAGGAAGGTTTTTTTTATATCTCTTTGGCTACTGTATTCAATATTCTATTTACAACTACAGAGTTCAAAAGGAGGATGTTGAAAGGCAAAAGCGTATGTGGTACAAACGTTCTTCCACCCATCTCTCTCCGTCTTTGATGCCCTGAAATATATCTGCAGTCTAGTTGTGTGTTTAATTCATGTCTGTAAATGTGAAAAAGAAGAATTTTAACAGAAGCAGCCGAGAAAACGGCTGGTCTTTTATCGTGGCTGAGGATTAGGGCTCACGGGAGCGGATAATATAACTGTCTCATTAAGATGCATATTTCTGCTGGGGATTATTGCAGGCTCAGAAACATGCACGCCACTGGAATGGCTCCATCTGAGAAAGAAAGGCACATTTTATCACCACCATGTCTGATACCAGATAAACTCTATAATCACAATTTCTAAGGCAGCAAGTATAATTGCTCAAAAAAAATTGTGCCCACAATGAGCATCATAGCGCAGTTTACAAATTACCCTGGTAACACATATTCACAAGTTTTCCTGCCCAGTGTCTAAGCTTGAGAGAAGATTATTATGCGTGTGAGATTATGTTGGGGGCTGTGCTCAGTTTCAGGGTTTGCTTTGCGTTTAGACTGCAGAGATAAAGGTGGGTATTAGAGGAGCACAAAGTGATAGTTATACACATTAGACATACCTGGTAATTAACTTACTTTTCTCTACCTTAATGTATCTACATAATTTTGTCCCAGTTAAAAAAAAAAAACCTTTAACACCTGTTGAAAACATGTCATATCCCATAATAATGACAAATACACGCAAATACCATTTAGATAAGTATTTCCTTAAGTAAGATTACTTTGGTTGATCTGAAGTGAGAGCATGTTAAGATGATTCTTGTAGTGAGTAATACAACCCTGATGGCAGTAGATTTATCTAGGAATCAGTCTCAATGCCCACATTCATGCAAAGCCCAGAAAAATATGCTCACAATTTACAGACATGTCATAAAATAGATATTTTATGTATTTATTAATAGATTTCTTGTTTTCAAAGATGTCAAGTTATTTTAAAAACTGGGGTGATAAATGTTAATCTATGGACCTTTCCAATTAATTTCTGCGATGGTAGCTATAAACAGTTTGATCATTTCACTCTGACCTAATTATGCTTGTCATGTCTATTTATCTCCTGTTGAAGCCATTGTTGCCAATAACAGCAAGTGGGACATGAAAAAGTTCCATACCTCCAGAACTCAAGGCATTCTTGATGAACTGGGCGGAGGAATAGAAGAAGGGGCTCAGGTCAAAGGATGGCATGTCAAACGCCTCCACTCCGTGGTATGTGATATTGGTGTCTCGGTAAAAACTAGCACCTGTGCACACATTGAACTTCCCATCTGCAGCATTCAAAACATGAGTGATGTGGAGTGACTGAAGTTTTCTCTTGTCTTTGGCCGCCCACCTGACAAGTAAGTACAGATTTGTCATTGCTGGCTTTGGACTTACACAACACATGGCTTTGCCAGTACTGAAGAACTGTGAAAAAGAGAAAATCTATTTAAGCAGTCTGGTAGACATGAAAGATTTCCAAGTAGGTGTTACAGGTTACCAGTCAAAAGATACTTCTGAATTGCAAACATGACTTTAGAATATATTGTGAAATTAGTGTAATGGAAACTGACATTATCAATAGCTATTAACAAATTGAAAAGTGAGTTGACAATAAAAAAATGTGTTTTAGGACAAAGCATTAATGATATAATTTTAAATGTGTATAATGGCAAACAACAGACATTACAATTTCCTCAACACTTTGCTCAACGCACAGCTTGATAATAAAAATTATACTGTCATCATGTGTGAATAATTACGTTTTACTGCACAAGTGGTGAACAAATTGTGAACAAGTGGTGAAATCTTGTAATACCACTTTTTCTAACAAAAAAACACACGTACTGCTAGCTGTCTCTTCTTTCTACTTGGCATTTCTCTACATTGGAGGAGTACACTTAATTCACATCTGGTACAGACACACCACACGTAACTGACTGAGCCAGTCTTTGGTGCAGCACCCTCTCTCAGTGACACTACAGCCCATTGTCCTCCACTCTATGGCATTACGAGAGACATTTTCTGACCAAACAGTTCTGGGGACTTTTTTATGTTATCTAATGGAACAACACTCTAATATATACAAGAGTGAGGAACAAAGACTGGATCAACACCCTGCTCTCATCTTACATGTCTCCAATGTATATCCGAGGTCTGACCTCATCCACGTGGGAGTTGGACCCACTCCGTACCCACATCAGTCTCTGTAGGTCATAGGCTGAGGGCGTCTCATACCGCCCCTCTGCACAGACCATGGAGCCACAGTCCCTCAGCATGTCTGCTTCCTCCTGCTCAGAGTAAATCAAGTCTGTTTCAGCTCCAAGCAGTCAGGAGTCACATTACACTTACTCTGAAGCCAAGGTTCAAATGAACCATTTTCTCTTTGTGTGTGATTCTTATGGAGCAAAGTATTGGGGATGCATACAGAATACCAAAGCAAAAAGTATCTACTTTTTGATGTGTTGAAACTGAAGTCTTCTGGCTTTTTAAATTCATTCAAGTTAACTTGCACAGGTGGTGTCACCTCCAGCACCACATTTTCTTTTCTTCACATTTTGCATGTATTTCCAGTACTTTAAAAGAATTCCTTTTACAAATAGAATTTTTTGAATCGTAAAGTTTTATCTCTTTGTTTATTATTTGTATTATTCTTAAGCCCAGACTGAATAAAAATGTTGTCTTTTTTGTCAGTTTTGAATAAATTCAATGCAAAAGATATATACATTCCAGAATGTATCTTCTTACATGAATCTTCTTTCTCACAGATTGCTATACCACTTTTACTTATGTACAGAAAATAGATATTGGTAATGCACAGAAATACAGAACCATGCCACCATCACAGTGAAAACGTTGAGTCTGTTGTTCAGAATCACAGCCTAACTAAATAAAAGATCAAAACTACAAGTTTTCCTGCTTTCTCTGCATTGTTAAAAATGCATCAGATTATGGGGCTCTGAACTATCAGTCGCTCCTCCTCACCCCCACAGCACGTAGGGCTGCAGGCCTCAAATCCACAGTCCTGGATAATCCCTTTGCAGAAGGGAAATGTCTAGTGATTATCCACTTGTGCCTGAATAACATGCTTGATAACTGCTTCCATGCTGATGAAATTGGTATTTTAGAATGTATTCTCAGTGCATTATACATACTTGACAGACAATATTAGCTATGATTTATTTAAGAAAACTGCAGCATTTCTCCTGTTTCCTAAAATGCATGCAAGTATGGTTTTATTGTTATCATTGGACAGAACACTGATACTGTACATATGATATATTTAGAGTGAAATGTGCATGTCTCTGTTTTCATCATTGGGCCTTGCACATGTATCTCCTGCATCATTGTACAGTATGTGTGTATACTGTATAAACAGTCCTGTGATCCTATTGTAGTGGCCACTTGAAGACTCACTGTTGTATGCTGCTCAGCTGGTGGCAGGGCTTATGTGTGCCCACGGGGACCAGCGCTGGAAACAGAATCTCTGTGGCTGGCTGACCTTTTCTAAAATTGGTGTGGCTTAGAGGAGCCACTCCAACATCTGCTTGATAGCTTTATCCATCTGTATCTGCCACCCTCACCAGGGGGTGGGTGGTTTGGGGAGGGGGGGACTTCGACAGAAGCTTGCTAACGCCTCCACCCTCAGAGTGGCAGACAGCCGCGGAGCTTGTCCGCAGATATCAGTGAATCAGAGCCCTCTGAACTCTGCAGGAAGAAGCCTGCGCGTTCTGGGGGCTCCGCTTCCAGCGTTTGTTCCTGCTGTCCAGAGGGTCTGCGGGAAAATAGGACAGGGACTTCCTGAGGGAAGGGGCAGAGCGCTGATTTCCCCAGAGCATCCGCCGGAGCTGTTACTCACCCCACTATTTCCCTGGGGCTGTCGCATCTCCTGCTGCAGCTCTGTATAATTTAAGTTGTGTGTGGGAAGAAAAATGCCCCCAAAACCCACAGGTCTGATCAGATCAATCTCATAAGAAATGTCTCAGAAGATAAATCATGACTAGCTATTTAAAGATATTTTCTTAATCCAAAGAACCGGTAGGGATGGTGACAGAACTCCAAAAATATGACTCCTTTTTTAAGAAAATATTTTGAATCATTAGACCATGCTGACACAAGGTAATATGTTTGGCAGAACTTGAATATTCAAAACAAAAAAGGAAAAAGAAAAAGGTAACAAATTATTACTGATTTGACTACAATTAATTTCACCACCTAATCACTTTTCAATGACAAACTGTACGTTATTTTCCTTCCTGTTTCTATTATGTGTAGCAAAGTTCCAAGGTTACATTACGCATCAAACATGGAGGAGACACATGCGCGTAAACATACTTGCCTTGATATGCTGCTTGTCAAGATTGCTCACTCACTATAACATCCAGCCAGCGATGAGAACGCCTCTCTCTGTCCAGTGCATCAAAACAAAGCATGGTGTAATCTGCCCCACAGCTCTTTCTATTTTAATATCGGAACTTGAACCTCAACCCAAACTGCTCTGGAAACGTCTTCTGCATTCCCTAAAGGCTATTTAAGCTGACAGCACAGAGGGAGAAAGGGCACAGAGTGAAGTTTCGTAACATACTCATCTCATGCTATTACTTCTCTTTTGCTTTAAAGAAACGTTCAATTTTTGACATGGGCCTATGTATTAAATAATTAATCTATATAGTGTATATGACATAACTAATTCCTGCAATACAATACTGAGAATAGTGATAAAATAATTAATTAATTATCTTTTTATCTTTATGATCCTTCTTCCATACTAGTATGTCTAAACAGAAAGGACAACAGAAAAATGATAAAATATGCATAAATTTAATGTTTTTCAAGTAAATACAATATCTTTTTTTATCACTAAGTACAAAATTGTTTCTACAGACAATATGTTTCATACAATGGATGATAAAATGAATTTGACTGAAATCATTTTTGAACCTCCCATGGTGTTTCAATGTGTAAAATGTCTATTCAGCTTGCAGTTATGAATCATAATAGACTGCCTGCTGCAAGGGGTTAGCAAAGGTTTAAAAATAAAACATCCCTATCATTCTATGCTTATGTAATCTTTGGTAGGTGTTTGGTAGGTGAATGTTGTTCTTATAGTGAATGTTCCATTATGATTATTATTTTGTTCCCTGATTTCAGAGATAAAAATAACAAACTGCAATAACATCCATATAAAATATTCTGTACCACCAACTGGCTGTGTCCTATAATGTAAATTTAACCTGAAGCAACGAATGATACAATTACAATAACTCAATAAAAACAATGCAACCATAATGCAATGCTATCTTTCAATAATGTAATACTTCAAACAGTGTAATGTTACTTGTGGGCTACTGTGATGTATAAGTGAGCTATTACATGGATGAGACAAACATTTTTGAAACATAATATGCCACAGTAACTGTACAAATCAAACGACAGGTAAACATAGAACATCTATAAGCATATACATGAATAGTCTATAATGGCTTTTGTAATTACAAGGGGGGCTTCATAAATAATAACTCGACCCCTCTAATCCAAAGGCCCTGGGGTGTACAAATGTGTGGCTCAGTTAAAACACATTTCATGTGTGTGTGTTAAGAAATGTTTTGGTCCACTTGGCCTGTCTGTCTGTATCACAGAGGCTGAATGTGTGTCTGTCAACAGAACCTAATATTTATGCTGTTGGTATACAACTATGCAAGTGGGGGAGGGTTACTATCAAACACATCTCATTGATCAAAATTGTGAATCAGATTTGTAAAGAGCCTGGCATGGAAGTAGTGAGCCACCCCATGTGTATGTTATAGCTGGTCCTGTGTGTATCCCCTCTAGTCCTAGACAAAACTAACACCCCTATTGACTTCTTGTCTCCTCAATGATGAAACCAAAAACATCCTTGTTGTTGTAAGAATAAAACATAATTTTTCATTCATGTGTGAAGTATGGGTTAACCTTACATTTTGTGCAGAACTGCACCCTAAAAATAGATAAAAGTCTTTAAAAAATAAGAAAAGTATGGCTACTGATGGAAAGCAGTTCAGCTCCACCTGGTCACATTTTAGCACAATACCCCTGTATGATTTTTGCATATGTTTAAGCTGAAACATAAATTATGTTTCTCACAATGTATGATTCCAAAATTAAACTGGTCCCTAGTGGAAGCTGACTACGATTCCAAGTAGCAAAATCGTAATTAAAGACAGTCTAACACTGATTGTACGAATTAGCGTACCTTTTCTTGGTAAAACTTTTCATCACTACAAACTGTTAAGACAAAGAAAAAGAAATGTCAAATGTGTCTCTTCATATTCATGTGCTAATTGACTTAATTATAATACAGGTACCACACATAACTAAAGACACTGTGAGTTTAAATATAACTGGATCAGTTATAACAGAGGTAAATCCAGTTTCAAACATTAAATATACATTCTATATACATTCTAAATATGCAAATCTATATTCTTCATGTGAAATATGCATAGGGTACTGGACTTTACAGACCTTATTGTCCTTTGTGGTTAATGTCAGTTTGTTTAAACTGCAATCAAATTATTGATGTTATTACAGTAGGATCAATATTTATGATCTCCCAGAGCAGAACAACTGTGCATCAAATCACATAACACCTCTGGACTGGATACTCAGGTCTGTTATCTTAATTAATAAAAAATAAATATTTAACAGGTGATTTACAAAGAAAACAATGTGTTGTTTTTGCTTTCCATCATCTGTAAAATTACAGAAACACAGTAGGGGGCAGCACATTCTTCAAATACACAGCAACCATTTCTATAATAACCACCCAATGAGGCAACAACACTCTTGCTTTTAGGTGGCTGTTGGTCAAAATCTATTGTAACCATTGCTTTATTGGTTTGCTGTGTTTCCCTAAAATATTATCTGACTTTTATTAGTTGTGTTTCTTTTGTGATATTGGACAACTAGTTTCTTGTCAGACTTAAATCTACATAAGGTTATGCATTGTGTGCCTGTTCTTCCACCGTTTCAGAAACTCTACTGGAATGTAATAGAAAATATCTGTTACAAAATTATACAGGTTTTTCTTTTCGTTCTCAACTGAAAGTCTAGATCTAATAGCAGTGCGAGAAAATTCCTGTTGGGGTAAATGGCTCTTTTCTTAATGACTTTTTTAATAGCACTGCAGAGGGGGAGTTTGTGGTAGAGCATGAGGTATGCAAGGACCAAGGTGGAAGACCGACTCATTCCCATAATGCAGTGCACCAAAATCTTTCCTGAAAGAAAAAGAAATAAAGTCAGAGTGGCACAAATGAAAAACCTCAGTCTTATTAATAACACACTTGACTGCCCACCTTTCCCTGTGGACCTCTCATTCCCAATTGAGGGCTAAAATTAGCTCCCACATTTCATTGCCTTTGTTCATTTAAGGTCTCGTTGCAGCAGTACCAGTACAACCAGATTAATCCCTTACTGTCTGCAAGACTCCGACCAGAGAAAACACGAGTAGGAATGTTCATGGATGTACATTATAAACTACAGGTTTGACAGGTAAGACATTCCAATATAGTCCTGTTTCAGACAGCACAACAATCAATGCCATATAGGCAAAGTCACAGAATACACGAATTTGGAAATGGTTCTGAAGAATAAACAGGACTCTTTTAGAAGCAGTTTTTCAGGACAAAATGAAACAAGGCAATCAATGTCACCCTATTATGCTCTCATTTAGTTTAATGAAGAATAAAGTTTTTTGAAATTTGAAATTTACTCATCTCATGTAATACAAAATGACTCTTACCATCTGTCTGCTTTAATGCTTTGTGGATGAAATCAGCAGCAGGTCTGAAGTATATGTTTAAGTCAAAATAAGTGGAGTCCTCTGCTGGAATACCACAGTACACAAACTTGCTGCCGTAAAAGCTCTGGTTCCCAATGCTGCCTTGCTTGGAATGCGCAGCATTTAAAATGTGAGTGATGCCTAGTTTCTGCAAGGCAGTCCTGTTCTGAGCTACTGATCTGTTCAAAAAAAAAAAAAGGCAGAATGAATGGAACTGAATGAGAGTACATGATAGAAACTGGAATTCATCCATAGTAAATTAACTGACATTTTAATACTGTTCGGATTATTTAAAAAATGTACTAAATGCACTGATCAGGTAAAAAATAAAACTGCATATACAGGATATGAAATGTTAGTGGTTTAGTTAAGCTTGGGCAATAGTTGTCAGTCACATTATAGTATCAACATTTGAAATATCAACATTTGAAAACTTTCCAAAATCTACAATTTTTTTTAAATATAGCAAAACATGTTTTGCTATATTTAAAGTTAGTTTCTACATTGCTGCCAATCACAATTTTCTGCACAATTGCATCTATGAAAGAAAAAACATTCTCAAACTTACACATTGCCAATGTATAGATTTGGCCAAACCTCATCTATTTGGGTTAGTCCTAGTTTGCAGGTGTCCAAAACATTTTCCAGATCTTTAACAGAGAGGTATCCATTTATCTTTTCCAGTGACGTTGCCATTCTAAGGCTGAATTCCGACCTAATCAATGAACTTGCAGCATTTAATGTGTCAAAGCGGCTGCCTTTCCTTGTCCCCCTCTTGCAATGAGTCTACTGAACAGGTGTTTCTTTCTGTCACTGAACAGTTTCCTGATTTAGCTCATGGTCAGTTGTAGTCTCTGAGCAGACGTGACAAAAAAACTTTGCAGCTCATCAATAGAACTCTTTACCCCTACGGTAGTTCAGCTTGTATAAGTCTCTATGTCAGAAGGTGTGCCATTGCCAAAACGAAATAAATACGTTATATGTATTGTTTACCTAGAAATGCTTTTGCTGGGCTTCTGAACTACACTAAATTGACATTACCAGAAATCATATATTGGAGCATATCAAACCAAGAATATGTGGATATGGTGTATAAAAAGACAAAGGAAAACAAATGTCCTCTATTTTTATAGCACTAGAAGAACTGCCCAGATACTCTTCCTTTTGGGTGCAACTTATGTAGAGACCTCTGATGGTAGAATATCATTCCTGCATGAGCCTCACAGTAAATGACGTTATAAGTTGCTTGACAGTTTGCGAAGGTAAACCTTTTCATTATTTTATGGCACCTATGGTGCAGCTACCTCTCTTATCTCTGTGCCCTAGTAATAAAAATTAATAAATTAATAACTTTACCAATGAAACTTTACCCAATCATCTTTGTGAAGAATAAAATAGTGCTGAGTGCCAGGACAATAATAAATGTATAAAATACACATCTTTCCTTAAATCATTTACAAACTCCAAGACTGATACAGACAATAGGATCTTGGTATATTTATGGTTATATTTAAAATATGATACAGAGTAAGGAAACGTGTACCCCCGATTAAAAGCCGACAATATTTACCTGGATGATAAATATATCACATATATAGGAGACATACTTTCATTATTTTTCAGTCTTGATATATTGGTATTTTATACAATGGATGATTGTAATCATGAAGCAATCATAATGGTATGATAAACCTAATATCTAGCAATATCATACCACAAGCATTTTACTATACAGTCTCTGACCTCTACATTTTCACATAGATATTGGACGTTTATATATTTTTTTACAATTGAAAAGGACTTATTCCTTCCTACAGTTTGAAACAAATACCAATACTTCTGTTTGGTCCACCTCGGTGCTTTTCAGTAGTGTAGAAGGTAATTCATTGAGCCTTCTGCCCTGTTGCAATAGTGCACATACATTTAACATTCACCCCTTAAAAACATCAGCATTTATTTTGTAATGTTTTGCGATCGTTTACAGCACACTACTTCCAATGTTTATTCTGTACATATTTTCCTGTCAGTTGAAGGTCCTACTAAAAACTGCTGTCTGGACTACAAATACAGAGAGTAAACACTATTAACCTGGATTTATATCAACAGATTAAATACAATTTCCAGTCCAACTCCACTCACATCTTTTCAGTCCATACGCACATATAAATTCTTCAGCTAGAATTAATAGGTTTTCCATCAGGTCAAATCCTCTACATTTTGTTTGCGTAAAGTAATATCCAAAGTCCTTAGCTGTTTCAGAAATCCTCTGTTAGGAAAAATCCATCTGCTTTCCTTCACTTTTCTGATGGCCTCCACCAGTGAAAAATGATGATAAATCATTAGGTAGGCCAGCACCAGAGATGCCGATCTGCTGACCCCGACAGCACAGTGAACAAAGATTCTGGCTGGGGACAAAAAAGACATGAAAAAGTAAATACAGAGAACATTTATTTTGACTGAGATTACACAGAGTGTTAATCAAAATTAAATGTTAGCTTTTTGCTACTTCTTTATCTACAACCTGACAGTGGTCTGCAGTGTCTACCTTTTTTATACAAATTACTCCAGGATAAGGTTGGATTGCATGTTACTGTTATGTTAGAAGAAGCTATAGCTAACATCTTCCAACCTAAAATGTCAATGTATTCAACAGAAACATTTACAAAGGTCATAAGGGCTGCTATCACGTGCACTGCACGCAGCGGGGAGATGCCAAGAACTAGGAGAGTGAACATGCTGGGTATGATGTTGAAGAAATTATCCCATCTTTGTGATGTGAAGCAATACAAGTAATGATATCTACCCTGAAATAATCACAGGATATTTGGCATAATTCTAAAAATAATGGTGGTGGTTTAAGTCAAATTTGACTTAACATTGGACAGAACTTGAAAGCTGAACTGTGCAATACAATGACCTGGAGGGATTTCTCAGCACTGTAACATTACCACATGCAATGCTCAGAGTTTGGCATGCATTAAACCACAGTGGCACTTTGTAATGAATTAGGGACCATTAGATAGGCTTTGGGTTATGCAGATGAAGAAGTACCTCCGGGAGTATTCAGGGCTTCATCAATGTAATCTGCAGAAGGATAGAAGTAGGGTGATATGTCAAAGGTTGGCAAATCATTTGCGGGCACCCCATGGTAGTCCACTGTTGGCCCATAGAAGGCATGACTCCCTTGGCAATGCGTTTTGCCATGGGCTGCATTCAGAACATGTGTGATGCCCATCTTCCATAGACCATGTCTGTCATGAGCCATACACCTGTGTCAGACATGTAAAAAAAAGTGGTAAAATAAAAAAGAGAATAATAAATAAAAACTGTAGCATGTCCAGAATATTTGTTAATTTAGTACACAACAATTACTTCTTTAAGAGAGAGACATTTTTGATCGTTGTTAATATTTATTTATTCATTTATTTTTGGACCCACAGGCTATAATTTCCCCACACATTTACAATGATTATTACAGGAAAGAGCGTGGACATCTACATGAGTCCAAAATATTGTACTCACATATCCCCAAGAAATAAACTGGGCCAAACTTCATCGACGTGGTTACTGTAACCCTTGCCGCTGTATAGTATACACTCCAACTCTTTCACTGATGGAGTTGGATCTGTACAAATATCGCAACTCTCATTAACAATTTCAGACAAATTGCTCTGGGTTACACTCTCGGTGGTAGACATTCTCTTCACGGTGCTTAAAAACAGTTTCATTCGCCAACTCTAACTTGCTTGTCATTTTCTGCGGGTTATTCGTGTTGGTTCAACAGAATTTCTTCCGATATCTTCTGAGTGACAGGAACAGGTGCAGCTAGCTAGAACTCTAAGGAAAGTGTAGTGATATGAAAAGAAATCTGTTTGTCTCATATAAGCATATTAGAGGACTAAAATTAAACAGAAACGAATTTATCTGTCATTTTTTCGTCGCTTGGTCGCTATCAAAAGTGATATGGCATTTTCGATATATAGTTATACTGTTTATAACAGATACGCCATTATAATAACAGATTGACCTAAAGCGATTTGCTATATTACTTTTTCAAGACAGTACTTAACAAGATATCACCACTCAGTTGTTTTGCTTAATCTTAGGTAACAAATGGACACATTCGTAACATGAGGTGACGAGAATCTGCTGAAGACCGTGAGATTGTTCACCGTAGTTCTCTGTCCCCCTAATGCCCAGTAGAGGTCCCTGGCTCATTTTTAGTCAACCCATTCAACAGAAAGACTCTTTACTGTCTTCCTGTAGTCATCTCTTTGCAACGTAGTTCCTGTTTACTGCAGCTGGGTTGACATCAAACTCAGAACGTGTGTTGCTAACAAGCGGTGGCCAAGTCAGGGAGCAATGATTTGCAATCGTCCTCACATCCCAAGGAAAATTAGGAAAGCTTTCACAGACCCATGTGAGAAGCCATCGGCTAAGAAATAATTATCCATATTGCCATCTGTTAATTTTATTGGATGAGAGGACTGTACGGGTGAGTGGGCTGTAGCTAGCTGTCTCTTGATTGATATTTTCTTTTTGTAATAAATGACTAAAATTATTTTCCTTTTAGCAAGCTAGCTAGCTAGCTAACGTAGCTGGGTAGCTAGTTGGGACTGAAATCAACTAGCTTGCGCCGGTTGGCTATCGATTGTTCACGGGTGGCCAACAAGCAACTTTTCGTACAAATAAGAATGTTCTCGTTATTTTTGTTGCCAGCTAGCAACAATATCCATGGTTCACCAGTCATTTACAGTACACCATAACCGCGACTAGACGCTCTGAGTAGCTAGACAGGCAGCTATCTTGTTTAGTCGTAGTCGATATTAACTCTAATAATAACTGGTAAATTTTTCCTAACTGGGTCTTAACGTTCCAAGCATACGTTTTGTGGTCTAGCTAGCGAGACATCAGTTTGTAGCAAGCCCTACCTAGACACTGTTTGTTTGAATGGGGTATCTTACCAGCAGCAATGAGCTAGCTACTGTTGTAACGTCATCGCTGTAGCCTATTCTTTTCCGTAGTGGTTTCTTTAATAGCCAGACTTGTTTTATATTTCAAATAATTGCCTATTTTATCTTATTAAATTGGATCTGTATATCAACATTATCTAGGCTGCGTTACCAGCTATATCATGTAAAGTTAGGCAATTTATCAAGCTGGCTACCTGCTAACTTAGTCTAGCTAGCCAAGGTCTCTATTTTTTGCCTAATTACAATGTCATGGAAGCACGCTTGATGTTTAAATAATTCTCATTACTATGACAAGAAAATAAACGAAAATGTAAGATTCTTTTGATCTGTTGGTAGGTGATGTGCCTATTTACGTAGCCATAGATGGCCCTTCAGCACAAACTCAAAACGAGTTAGGTCGCTTGCGTAGTGCATGCTACTGTCATCATCTGTGTCGTCAAAATAACACTCATAGCTTCCAGTTAGAAAACCTGAATTAAGTTCAAACTACTGTTGAACTTAAATTAACTTGACAGTACCCTGAGACTTCCAATTGGAGGTATATGTCATTCATAGCTTCCTACTTGATACATATAACGTATAACTGCCCAAATTGATTTTTTTCTTAAAATATGTCGCTGAGTTTATCAAGGAGGTCATGCAACTGAAATAAGTCAAAGTTCTGTGGTGCTATTTTTAATCTAATCTCTCATTTATAGCTGGCCACTGGTGGACTTTGTTCTATCACAAAGTAATGGATTTGTGATGATTGTCCAGTTTATCACAGAGCAGCAGCGTCTGAGGTGTTTTTGTGTTTCAATGAAGTGCACTCCCTCTCCATCGCAGTATTTGTCTGCATTTTTGTAACCGAAGTCAGCACTGAAGCTTTCGTTCACTTACATGCCGCGCCTATTTGCTCTGTCACACAGTACTATTTGTGGTTACTGTCCGGTTTTTTAAATTCACAGAGTAGTAGTTGCATAAATGTTTAGGGCTTTTCCACCCTCTGCATTACACATTTGATTGTAACCATTTTTTTTTTTCTCTTTGTCGATACTTAAATCAGCAAAATAGGCCTTTCATTAGCACGCCATATCTCTTTACCTCTGTTATTATAATGTTACTTATGGGAACTTCAGCAGCCAGTTCACTCATGCAAGTACACAATTGTGTTTAGTTGGAAGCAAAGAATATTCGAGCCAGTGGAAATAGACCCAAAATAGTTCTATTAGAAGACGGAAACGCATGTATAAATTGTTAGACAGTTTGCGCAAGAACAAATGATGTCAGTCTGAGAAGCTGAAGAGCATGACTGGGTGCATTGATAACCCCACCCAAACCGTTCTCCCTCCAGGTCCTTCTCAGCGCTGGTGGCGCTGGACTGGTGCTCCCTTAAAGGGCAGCCAGTCCTGATTTCCTTTCTTATGTTACAGCATAAGAGGCCTGATCTGTGATTACTATCAAAGGTAGACTTACAGCTTCTTCGATACCAGAGCCCTAACTGGAAACATGAATCCCAACACAGGCTGGGTTGATTCCTACTTTTTAGTAACAATATGTGGAAACTTCTGTTTGTTTGTTTGTTTTTTTAATTAATAGGTGTAAAACAAGTCCATATTTTTTCATCTAATAGCTAGTAAATGTAGCATCCATTTTCATAAATGGTATATCCTGTATTATAGTTGGGGCAAGAGGCATAACCTTCATCTTTTTAATTTATGTCAGATTTATTTCACATGCACATTTATTTCAAAGTATACATGCAATTTCTGATTACATTCATGCATGAATGTAACAAAAATTTATTATGAAAAGTTGCCTACATATAAAATTGTCTCCATTCCTAAACCACAACCACTTTGTGACTGGCCACTTACACTTGACGACAATGTTTCTTTAATGGTACAAATTCAGTTTTAGCTCTTTGCTCTGTGAAGGAGTAGTATTAGAAAGAAATGTTCGTTTGGCTTCATGGGGGTAAGTGCAGTTCGTTCTGCCAGTGGACGTCATGGTGGGTTGAGGAGGAGCTGTGCAGACTCAAGGAGAGGTTACAGCGGAGGTTGTACTATTAAAAGCTTCAGGTCTGAAAATGTCTGCCTCATCATCAGATGTGCCTGTCTCATTTTCAAGCATAGAATGACATCCCCTTTCTTTTTATTGACCATGTCTCATGTCATCACCCATAGTGCTCCATCCTTACTTGGCTGTAGGTTAGTGTTTAGCCTTGGTCGCTGCTGTCAGTATGTTGGCTTCGTTGCTCTGTGCTCTCATTTGATTCCTAGACATGGCTGACAAGTTGTTTGCTTTTTTGCTTCATAGACTACTTTCTTATCTGAGATTTGACAACATGGTGCCCGTGTAATGTTGGCTGTATTGTAGGTGAACTTAAATCTCTGGATCTGGATTTGACCTCTTTGATAAGTTGTGTTTTTTGAAGACTGTGCAATTAATCAGGATACCTTCTCAGTGATTGTTTTCTCAAATATTTAATAAGTATTTTCCAGATATGCTGAGATACGTAGATACATATGGGTCAGTACAGTTGTTCCGAGTATTTGTAGGCTATATATGTTTTCTGTTCTTTAATAAAAAAAGAATCATTATTCAGTTACATCTTTTGTTTTCTTTTTTTTTTTTTTTTTGGGTGGGGGGGGATACCATACCATATCATAACCGTACCATACTCAACACTGAGATACCTACCATACTGTGAACTGCGTATACGTCTCACCTGTGGAGATGACACTTTGTGGTTTAGGTGAAAGCATGATTTCCTTGTATCGTGGGAAATGCCAGAGGTATCCAGATGCAATGTTATTTGAAGATTAGATTTATCTGGAAGGGCAACCAAAGGCAAGCAAGAACGGAAGGAGTGGCCATGTTGTGCAATCAGCAGAGTTTCTTTATTTGCAGTGAAATCTTGCTTCACAAGTATTGTTGAGTAGTAAAGGTTGCTCAGCTATTGAAAAAGGAAAGAGACTGTATGGACTGTTCTCAGCCAATGTAATGGAATGTATCCTGTGTAATATAGTGAAATCACCCTGATTTATTTATGGAAGTGTTCCCATGACAAAGAAAGAAAGCTGGAGTTAATGTATTGCAACAATCAAACTGGGAGAGGTAATGACTAATTCTCAGTCATTTATATATTTTGAGAATGTAATTGAAATGTTTTTGCTCAATGAATATTTTGAAATGCAGTAGAACCTTAGAGATACACATGCATTGGGAATGAATCCTGAGTTTAATGAAAGAACAAACGTCCTTTGTTTTGTGAATGTATGTTGAAATAATGTTGCATTAGCATACTTTGAGTATTGCTGATTCAGTGGAAAGTGGGAATGTCTGGTTTATTATAGGTTGTCTTTGGAAAACAAGCTGCTTTTGCAGTTGCCTTTCCCCTGCTGTTTCTATCTGGCAACACTGCGGTAAACACAGAACTTGGTATTTCAGTTTGTGCAATGACAGTGTCTGTTAAGGAAGAAAATAAGGCAAATGTCATACAGTCTGTTCAGTAAAGAAATTTTTGCACTGTATTGTGTTGAAGTGATACTCTTGTACTAGCTGTAATCTAAAAAAAATCTAAATACTAGCATATTTCTCAGGAGGAGGGAGGACTAGCTGTATTCATTTACTTCATATTTTACTAATTTAACAGATTAAATTGGGGATTATTTGGAAATATAAGCATCGGCCCCTAAGACTTGAAAGTAAATGTATACTGTTATGATCCTTTTTCCCCCAGATTTTGTTGTGTTACCATAGCAATGAACGTCAACAATAAAGTACAAGACTGGCAAAGCATAAAATTTCAGCTTTTTGCTTAATTCTGTTTGCTGTAATCAGATCTGTTCCATTCTGTAAATTACTGCTTCATCATTTCCACCCATGAGCTCCTCGTTCTATTTGCCAGCTTGACCAACACCCCCTATTTAATCCCAGATGCTTGCTTATGGAGATGCTTTTTTGCATTGCATGGAATAATTAATGTGGGCTGTTTTTCGATGTTAACACTACAATTGCTGATGTCTAAACTTGAAAGAAAAAATGGTTGTTCAGCTACCAAAAGGATAGCAGGATGATGTGGATTTGCAAGGATTTATTAATTTATTCCACAGTCACAAATAGTTAGTCACGCAGTGCTGTTTCTTACTTAAAATGGAATAATTTATACAACAAACCTTTGTCAAAAAATTACTTGAAACAGGAAAAATAACATGGGAACACAGTAGTCAAAACATACATACAGCTTTCTGTGTGCTGTATATTGTTTGCAATGTTATTACCTCTCATGGATTTAAATATTTAAAATTATATTCAAATATTTGTTGTACTGCCTGGCTTTCCTTGAATAAAATTTATATCATGCTATTGTAGTGAACACAATCCCTGGTGAAAAGTTGTTGAAGGTATTTTACAAGAGTATAATGAAGAACAATTTAAAAATGAAATAGTCATAAAATACAGGAAAAAGATAAAATTGCATGTGTTCAAACTTTATAAGGATGGCTGAGAAAGTGGGCCCTGATGTGCACTTTCTGGCTCTCTTGCAGGTAGAGTGAAGTGAAATGGCAGGGACTCAGTTGAGCATACGCCGGTGGACGACAAAGCATGTGGCCAGGTGGCTGAAGGAGGAGGGCTTCTGCGACTACGTGGACCTGCTCTGCAACAAACACCGCCTGGACGGCACCAGCCTTCTGACGCTGACTGAGTATGACCTCCGCTCCCCGCCGCTGGAGCTCAAGGTCCTGGGGGACATCAAGCGGCTCATGGTCTCTCTGCGCAAACTGCAGAAGCAGAACAGCGACGTCCTGGAGGAGTTGGGCTTCAGCTGCGACGGCCACTCCCCACAGGGCGACTGGCTGTGCAACGGTGACCCGGCGCGGGACTGTGACAGTGCCATTGGCGGCCTGGGCGGGGAGCAGTACCACCAGTACACCAATGGCAAGTGCAAGCAGCATGCGCGGAGGCTGGACCCAGAGTACTGGAAGACGGTGGTCAGCTCAGTATACGTGGTGTTTGTGTTCGGGTTCACCTCCTTCGTCATGGTCATCGTACATGAGCGGGTGCCAGACATGCGCACCTACCCACCACTCCCAGACATATTCTTGGACAGGTAGGTCCTCTGTCCCATAGCAGTTTTTATACTACACATTCCGGACACACGTATATGGAAACCCCTCTACTTAAAAATGTGGACCAGAGTTGAAGTTCAGTGTTGTGCGAGTAGCAAATATTTTCTTTGCTTTATGTGTGGAAGTTAAAAAGCCTCTGGCATGTTTGCATAAAATCATATGTGGTTGGTTGGAATATTAAACTTAATTTGATGAGCTGTAAGACTGCCATTTTTCTCACAGTTAGACATGGCTGAGCTGCCAGTAACTGAACAGAACAGAGCAATGCTGCGAATAGAACAAGTGTGCTGGTGATGTGCCATTTCATTTTTGAATGTTGAGGAATAGTTGTACTTAGGTTGAAAAGTGAGTTCACTACTTGAGTGAATACACTGTAAAGCATAACTCACACCATATTGTCTCTGTGAGTACAGCCATAGTTTATAAACAACATGACAATGAAATGATCGTACTGTTCCATCCTGACTGGTAGAGAGGAAGACAGCAGGCAAAAATAAAATAGTTTTTATCGATGAGGTTTTGTATTGCTCACTACACAGTTGATAATGCCTTTCACAAAAGTATCCCAAGTAGTAAAGGGATGCTTTAAAGCACACAGACAAACTGGGCATTCTCGTAACTTTTTGCCAAGTAGAGTACCTCCATCCTAAAGATTCCTTATAAATGGTTGTGCGACCAGAGTCAAATCAAATCAGGGAGGGTAATTGATATAAATGTATAAATGAATTAACTTCATCCTGTACTCTTAAAGAGACACTCACTCACAACATGCAGTACACATTTTCTCCCCATGTGTCGGTTGCTTTCAGTGTGTGAACAAGATCTCTTACCTCCCCCAACTTCCCCACCTGCCCATTCTGTATCCTAAATGAAATCCCTTACAGGAGAACCTTGCCAATGTTCTATCAGAGTTTATGTTCATCCATTTGTTATTTAAGCATTCAAAAGTTATTTTACCAGTTAGAGAACAAGTTGAAATTAAGAATGTCTGCTAGCTTTTTTATGTATTGTACTGTTAATGTAATTTCTCTGTACATTTCTCAGCTGTGACAAAAATAAGGTAACAGACTAAATAGAGTTAATATAGACATCAGTCTGGAATGCACATTACAATTGTTGAAACAGACTGGCTATTCAGTTTAAAAGAATTTCAACTTTTTTTTAAACCAGGGTTTTTTTTTGTCAAGTCAACAGCATTCTACACAAAGCAGCTTGTACAGCATAAAGTAAGAAGTCAGTAAGAAGTATATTTAGCTTCATTTTAAACAGTTTCTTGCTATACAATTATATAGTCAAATAAATAACACAGTACTGCTCTGTTCTTAACTGATATTGATCCAAAATACAAATGGTTTGTGAATGCTCAATTATTAGGTCTTCACCAGCTTCCATTGTATTGGCTGGCCAAGTTTCAAATAAAAGCTTCATGATAGCTGAGTCAGCATCTTAGGACTTATCTCTGGTGTTCCTGTTTCGATGTTGCTGTATGTGAGGGCTGCTGGGTAATGTGCATAACCACTAATGCTCGGGAGGCATTTTACAGAGCACACAAAAACCAGGCTCTCCTTAGACAATTCACCGTGCATATACATGAGTACATATCTTACAGTACTGTAGGCCATAGATTGCCCTAATAAAAACCTGTGATAACATTCAAGATACTTAACCTGAATGTCACATATAGTTTATTCCCTCATCTTGTATAGCCATTTTCCTTTTTCAGGTTAGTAACTTCAACCCTGTGCTGCTGACTCAAGGTCATCCAAAAATAGCAAAATGCTTGAACCCAATCTTGATTTGAGAATCCGTTCTGTGAGCAAGTTTGTGAACACTTCAGCTCTGTGGTTATGAGCAGGTCCCTGCTGTTCTATTAATGGTAGTTGAAGGACCCTGCGGAAAGTCACGGCACAGACGCATTTGTGTCGTCATAGAGCCCGTGGCCTGATGTACTCTTTGAAACAATGAGCCCTACATTCCACCCACAACAGTGACACGTTACCATATTATATGTGAATTAAAGTGGATTGTAAAGACCCCGGCAGTCATTGTTTTTTCATTTATTCATGACTTCTAAGACATTCACTTTGGGACAAGAGAGGGCAGAAATGCTCAGAGGAATGAGCGGCCAAGTGTTTACAGTTCTGACAGTGACATTTCATCACAGCGCCACAGAATCTGGTCCTGAAGTGCTGCCGTTGAGAATATCTGAAGTGACTCGCTGCGGTCACTGCTAATCGTCATTACTGAATAGCTTGTGGTGCTTCCACAAAGGAAAGCTGCCGTGCTTGTTGTGGGTGAAAACTAGGTCACATTTGCTAATGCGGAGAAAAACTGCACCTCGCACAGGGCCGTCCTTGTTGGACGAAGAAGAATGCGGCCTGTCTGTCCGCAGTGCTCGACTTTGAAAGGCTACTGTGTAAAATGTGACTGCGAATGGCCTTGTTTTCCACACCCATTTATCCCAACAAGTGTCAATAGAGGTCAAACTGGAGCAGATTTAAAACTGCAAATATCATGCATCTGGCGTAAGAGGATTAAAGCCATATCTCTGCTCTCTTGGCAGTGTACCCAGGATACCGTGGGCTTTTGCCATGGCCGAGGCCTGCGGTGTGATCCTCTGCAATATCTGGCTGTTGGTGCTGCTGCTGCACAAGCACAGGTAGGGTATTACTGTGGCGGGGAGGGGCGAGAACTGTTCACAGACTCATAGAGGACCTCAGTAGAAAAAGGTTAATGTGCATGTAAAGCTGTCTGTGGCTCTGATGCACTGACTGCAGTTTTGAAAATTTGATCCTCCAGGTCGATCCTCCTGCGACGGCTGTGCAGCCTTATGGGTACGGTCTTCATGTTGCGCTGCGTCACCATGTTCGTCACCTCGCTCTCTGTGCCAGGACAGCACTTGCAGTGCTCAGGAAAGGTAGGACTCCAGCATTGGCTCCTCTCAGGCCTAGCATAGTGCTGTAGTATCAGCACTGGAATTGGAGGGACTACACCGCATTCGTAATCAATGATGAACAGTTTTGGAATCATAGTTCTTTTTATGCATTAGGAAACCAAAATGATATGGAAATGGACTATTTAAAATAGTTTTAAAATAATAAAAAGTAATGTTTCATATACTTACAGATTGGACTGTCTATCAGCATTTTCTTCAAAAATCAAGGTCTTGTTCATCTAGCTAAAGTGCTAGCCCTTGGTGTGGTGGCACTTTCCACAGTCTAGTATGTTCTCTTGACTGTGACAGTGCCCACTGAATATTAATCCCCCTCCCCCTTCTCATTGCACAATTTTTGTTTTGTTTTTCTACCGTGGCCAATCAGGCACCTGCCGTTTGTCTGCGCTTAATTTCACATGAAGGTATATACTTCTAATGCAGCATACGTCCACCTGTTTCTAGCACCTGCACCCTTTTCTTTGCTAAATCCAGTGGTATGCAATTTCAGCCACAAGCCCATTGAGATTAGGAAAGCTTTTATCTACAATGTGTGAGACTTGTGAAGAAAGTGTTTTTAATTGTAACAAATCGGTTGTGATTTGGTCTGAAAATATGCGCAAATTTATTCCAGTACAGTTTCCTGTGGAATGATCTGGTAAGTTGATGATATGGTGGTATTAAAATATGTAGGCTTTTAAAATCATTGATTGAATGGCCCTGTGCAGCCAAAGTGCACCGTGTAATTAGCAGAACGGCAGTGTGCCAGTGAAAATGAATTTTCTTTGTGCCGAGCACGGATTCACCAGATTAGCACGTCTGCTCCTCCACTCTGTCAGGGCTGCACAATTAGTAAGATAATTGCTCTGCACTTAATTGATTTCCCCCCAGCGGAACCTCTGGTGGGCATAGCGTAGCCTCCACACATGTGGGGGTGAATGTTACCCGCTCCCTCTCCACATGGCCACATTCCTAACAGCTGCTTTCCCTCCAGATGTATGGTGACATGTGGGCCAAACTGCAGCGAGCTGTGGCCATTTGGAGCGGCTTCGGGATGACCCTGACAGGAGTCCACACCTGCGGCGACTACATGTTCAGCGGCCACACTGTCGTCCTCACCATGCTCAACTTCTTCGTAACGGAGTGTGAGTGGCAACTCTTTCCTTTCAGGATATTGATGTCACAGTGCTGAAACACAAGGGTTTAACACAGTGGTGGCTGCTTTTTCATGAAAAGACATACACTGAGGTAGATAGTGATGATCCATGAAATCAGTGGTTTTAAGATAGCAGTTCTTATTGATGGCCAAATCTAACACAAAAATAATGCTCACACAAATTAATACAACTTAAAACATAATTAGTTATTTTAAAGTAAAGGAAACTTGGTAACACTATCAGGGTCCTAAGTAGTCATATTTTTTTAGTTTCTGTAAAGAGAGTGTTATAACTGTTTTTTAGCTGTCATAAATGGCCTGTGTGGTTTGACAACAGCCTAATCAATGTGTGATCCAGAAATTGTCTCAGGATCCACAGGTCAATCAGAATCTAGGTTTACTTATCCCTATTAATGATGAAGGCTACTTTCTGTGGAGCCTGGCTTGTAACCCATAGGTGATATATGCAGCACTGTAATATCTTTCAACAGGGAACATAGACCTGGATTACCACAGCAGTTATCCAGCTGCATAAGTCATGTGCAAATGTGAGCTTTTAAAGTCACCTTGGAAGGAATGTGCTGCACAGGCAAATGAACGTGTGGTTTGTGTTTTGGTTTTCCCGCCTTTGATTGGCAGATAATATTTTTATAGTTCTTATGCTTGATTATACCTAATGTCATGGGAACCATGCTATTTAACACCACACACAGTGAATACTCATTTAGTATCACTGAAGTAAACGCATCACAACAATGCTTTCTTGTTCCAATACTGCCATCAGATGTCCTTCAGTAGAACTGCACACAATTCACATTCAATAAAAAATGTTTTTTGCCCACCTACAACTGAAGTTTTGAAACTCATAATCAACACCAGTACTGAATGATATTTTGAATTAATTATAGGCCTATTTTGCCTGACATGAGTATAGCTTCCAGTGTCAAAATGACCGAAATCTTAAACTGATTATGAATTTGCTGTACTTTATGTGGTTAATACAATGTATTCACTAACCTACAAATATGGCCTATAAGGGGATGTATGTGGCGAGTTACAATGTGCAATGAATTCAGAATGAAACATTTTATAAGAAAGAGGGCATGGTCTGAGACTTAAGCAGGAATGTTTCTGGCACCCAAAAGCAATGTTCCATATACATTTACCTGTGATATGCAATTAATGTATTGTAGTTGTACACTCCCTTTTGTCAAAGCAATACTTTGCATGCAGAGTGTGTATACATGAGACTCAAAAATCATGCTGTACATTTAAGTACATGTAATGCATGCAAGTTAAGTCATTCAGGATTCATTTAACTTAACACTTCCTTATGCTCAACACAGTCTTTGTATTCTTCACCTAGACACTCCGAGGACCTGGAACTTCATACACACCTTATCTTGGGTTTTGAACCTGTTTGGAATCTTCTTCATACTGGCTGCCCACGAACACTACTCAATCGATGTTTTCATAGCCTTCTACATCACTACAAGACTCTTTTTGTACTACCACACACTGGCAAACACCAGGGCCTACCAGCAGAGCCGAAGGGCACGCATCTGGTTCCCCATGTTCTCCTTCTTTGAGTGCAACGTCAATGGCCCGGTGCCTAACGAGTACTGCTGGCCTTTCTCCAAACCCACCATCATGAGGAGATTAATTGGGTAAACTGCGAACTCTCCACTTGCCCCTCTTTGCAGCTGTGGATCGTAGTGCCTGTACCATTTGACTGCCACCCCCTGTGTAAGAAGTTGAAGGGGTTCTGTGGGTTCACCTTGTTGTTCAGACATTTATTAATTTGCAAGAGTAATGTGCTACTGCGTTGACCATTGTGGCCCTGGCAATGCAAGAGACTGTTATTTTGCACAGAAGTGTGTCTCCTTTTGTTCTCAATTGCCCTGCAGTCAGAACTGTACCCCTATTAACCTGTGTAAAGGGATTAAACACCAATGGTTGTCAGCCATGTACAATTTTTCTGATACTCTGTTGTAAACTGCTTGGGGAAAAAAGCTCATGCAGAGGACATTTTAAAAAACCTATTCAGGGTATAGCAACAGAATTTAAAAAACACATTCCCCCCTTTTCTTATGCCATGAGGTGACCTCAATGAAAGTATGAAAAGGCACCTTAAACAACTTGCTTTCCTGGAAAAACTTTGAAGTTTAATTATTTGACACTGTGGTTAAAATGGGTTATTGTTTAGTTTTTGAAATTAAAAAAAAAAAAAAAAAAATAGAAAATCTCACAGAATCATTGTTTACAGCCCTATGTTTTCCAGCTTTCGCAACATGCACTGTATATTATAAACAAGGAAAATAAGGGTTTTCCCTACAGTCCAGCATAAAGACTACCTTAGAATAATGTCAAACACTATAGCATTGTATTTTTTTTCTAATATTTTTCTTGCATGAGGCAAAAAAGTGTGGAAATAGAGCTTACCACATAACTGCAATAAGTTGAACTAGCACAACACAAAATGCTCTTGCATTCCTCCGCATACTGTTTATGTTGCCATGGCAATGATCGACCAATGTTGACACATGTAAAAAGTTATCATTCAATGTTCATGGTGCATTTTTTAAACAGATGCTATGGTGTTGGTCATGAATTTACTTTTTTATTTTGTATTTGTATTGTCGTGTGATATTTTCATGAGGTTAAAGTTAGGTAATTCCAATAATAACTGGACTAATAACAGGTGGGTAAGTGTTACTTCAGATGACGCCAAAATATGAGTAGATATGTTCTATTTGCCAATAAACTTTCAGTATTATATTACTTTCTTCATACCATATATTTTCCCTGATGTTGGTTTTTGAATAGGCTTGCTTTTGAGGCAATTGAAGTGACATATAACTTCAGTGAGCAAAAGAATGATTACATTTGCTTTTCAAAGTTTACAATGTGATTGATTGAAAAAAATTCTGAAGCTGATCCCTAGACAGCACTACAGAATGGTCAAATGTCTGCATAAACCCCTTGAAGAACAATTTATTTTTCAATTCATTTCATGTGTGTTAAATTATTTGAATTGTATGCTGTAAATGTTTAAAATGCAAGTCATAGCATGTGCTACAACAGGAATAAAAGTTTCCAGCTGGACACCCACTTTACTTAAAATATGTTTAGCTGAACTGTTGTGCATTCATTCCAGAGAACGATTTAAAGATGTATTTTTTGTGACAATGTGGTTATGCAAAATACAGTTATGAAAACAAGCAAACATAAGAGATCCAGACTGTCATCTATAGCCTTGTTTCCTCTTTATTTTAGCCCTGCTTTTGTCACTTAAGATTGAGATCTTTGGGATTTGAACTTCCTGTACATTTTAATATAATAAGGAACATGGACAGCTGTGGTGGTATATATATAGCATTTGGAGCATGGCCCAAATTGAATGGGAGGTGGGTACAACTTACCAAAAATAGTTTCTATTGGTCCATCAAGTACTTTGGTGTTTTTTTGTACATACAGTTACCAATAATACTATAACCATTTTTAATGGTTTTTTTTCTGGACCGTAGATTTATGCAGTTCCAATGTGCAGGCTTATTTCTGTTCCAAAGGAGCTCAGGGTTACAAACGTTTGATTGAGCTCTGAATTCAATATGAGCATTTATAGGGTTTGATATCGCTCCACAGGTATCTACTGTTAGACTAGTATAAAAGAAACATGCTCTTGGAAACAGTATTTACATTTTGAATCCAATACAAGTGCATTTCCTCACCATTTCTATAAAGTAGTATTTGATGGAACAATAGGCTGTATTATTCATACCTAACTGCTTTTAGGACAAGAGTAATCAACAAATTTAACTTAACATTTGGTGACAGGTACCAAAGACAGTGGTTAAATGCCACAAAAGCATCTGCATTACCTATTTCATTGACTTGAATAACTGTAAGGATGGTTAACACATTATTCAATTAACTCAGTCTAATCCCACTCAGTATTAGCAGCTGGAAAAGTAATAATGCACACCTCTGATTATGGAAACACTGCAGTAACTGAGGAGTGTCAATCGCAGTTTTCAACCTTAGCATTGTGGCCAAATATTCCTACTATGTCAGTATTTATGGCCTACTAGCATGAATCATATCTTAAGTTAATTATATTATATGTTCAGTATTAAAAGTCATGATTTAGTCTCAAGCTCAGCCTCCCACTTATGCCAGCTAACTGCTATAAATTACTTCCATTCTGCTACATCTGCTGCAATAATAACAATATTAATTTGTTTCTGAGGTATTTGTGCATTTGAAGATTTTTCAAAGAACCAGCACTTTTAAATCCAATTTTACCCCGTAGTAATGTTTTCGTGGTACTGGTACGTCTTTTGGTTTATTTATGTTTCAAGGTGTAGGTTTTTCTTATTGATGGAAGACTGTCCAAGCAATAACATCCACTGTGTAAAGACTTCATTGTGTTTTGTGTATGTGTCTGCATCTATTAAACAGTTACACTTCCACTGTGCATGCAGCTTGTATGATTCACAATTAAAAATGGGTTCCTCTACGAAATGCATTTGTTTAGGGAGGGGTGTGTGAAAATAGCCAGCATTCATCTGGACACAGTAGTACCTTGGATTTAAGAGGATTCAGGGAATCGGCTCAGAGCTGTCCTCACCACTTACAACTGGGAATACTTTCCACCAAATGGGCCAGGTCCCAACTGTGCATGCTGCTGTTCCACTCTTCGGTGGACGAGTTTGTCCTTCTTTATTGCCAGTCAAGCCTTTTGAGCAAAATCAGAATTGGCAAGATTAGTTCATCTAGGTTGCTAGAGCAGATAAGTTTACTTCCCTTCATGACACTTGCTCAAGCTTCTGATAGTTGCAGGAGGTTAAATTAAGAGAAGGTACATCTCACACATTCAGAGAACACCTCTATGTTGACTATTGGAGCGCGTAATTCTAAACCCTAATCATTAACCGTGCTGCTCAATAGTTGTACAGTTGTGGTTCCCCTTACTTTTGAGGCCTTTAATTAATGTGGGCAAATACTGTGACCCAACCAATATTAAGATGGTCTGCAGAGCATTTAACTATTATAGTGTGCAAATCGACTACAACTTGCAACTGAAAGTATTAAATGCAAATATTTTAGTTTCGCGATCCACCTCAACGCCTCACATGACCAACCAAATGTTAACTACTGTTTGCCAGTAGTTACTGTAAGACATGAATATCTGTGATGTGAATATGTTAAGCAGTTCCATTTGTCCATATTATTTTCTTAAAACTGTTAATCGAAATGACATCAAAATCCAGTATTTCCCATACTTGGTCCCACTCTGTTCACACCAACCAGGTATTAGTAGCACGTTGATAATGGTGGTGAACGTCATCTAGCTGCACCCATTAGCTACCAATAAGGAGAGATTAAACACAAAAGGCGAAGTGACAGGTCTTGCATGTAACACGTAAGCGAAGCAACAACTTTTGCCTGCAACTGTAAAACTTTGTGACTTTTATTCTGTTTTGCTTCCTGTGGCTTTCAGTAGCAGGAACATTTGGAAAATTGGCTTGACAGTATGCCAGTTCTATGAAATCATTATGGGTCAAGTTAGACATGCTTAGCACTATGCCACATGATCGAATACCTACAATAACCTACACAGACATGTAACACTGTATTACATTGCGCTAACTATGTTAAACACAATGCACATTGTCGTGACACACCCATTAATCCAGCTGTTGCTGCAACACCATCTTACGTAAACTTAAGGTTTGCGCCAATCTGGTCCTCTTTTTATTGTTTCCATGGCAATAATTTTAAAAGATGTCCAAATGGTTGCCCAAATGAAAGCAAACAAATTTTACTGGGCTCCATAATTATTTTTTAACATAAGCGATTATTTAGTATTTCTTTAATGAATATATCTTTTTAACAATAAATATAATTTGGGATGTAACATCCCATTTTAGGTTTTGATATTACACGTAATTTTTCATTTAAACAAAAAAGCTGCGAATCAACGGAGTATCAAGATTATAGTAACTTGTTTCAGACAGGCACATAAAAAAACAGCTTTCAGGGCGGGGTCCTACGGTTTGAGGTTATGAGAGGTTGCTGTGGCATTGCAGTGTCTCCTTCACTTCGCCCTCCAGCTGGAGAGATTTACTGCGGCGGTGCGGCGCCAGTTGCAGCCGGAAAATAAAGCCTACGTCCTAGTTTACCGCTCCATTTTTAACAGGTAAGCAGAGACAGGTTTTGATTTATGTGGACTTTATACAGATAACACCTTAGCAAAATTTCATCTGATCGCTCTGTCAGTTTTCTAAGTTTGAGTTAGGCCTGTGGTAGAATCCAGGGACGACTGAAGCACATAACGTGCTCCCGCACCATGAAATAAAAATGGAAGTAGCTTGTGTGGACAGTTGACACCACGTTTTTCAAGTGGAATATAAAGCATCTATATTTTTACATCTATAATATTACATGGCGATCCAATAAATCTTTCCATTTTTTGTTTGTAGCTAGCTGACTGCATCTTGTTTTGCTCCAAACCGACTAGCTCGCTAGCCTTAGCTAAGGACCCACATTTTTGCTTAGTTGGCTAACCTCAGCTAGCACTGGCTAGCTTGACACCAGGAAAACTAACGTCACATTTAGATTGGGGCCGTTTCAACATTTACGTGCTAGCAGAGTATATGAAATTTAAAAGCGTAGCTACTTTGTCTGGTGATGGCAGTTTGTAATAACCAGATTAAAATTAGCTTATCAGTTTATAGCTCTACTTGGCTTTATTTAACTAGTTAGGTTAACAAAGTTTAAAAAATGTGTAGTAATGGTTGAGCTATCGACAGAAAACGTTAGCTGGTTCACTCCACTCGACATTTGCTTGCTGACATTTTCTGTTGAGGGGCATATATAGTTCGAGTAGCCAAGTTCAAGTTGGCCTGTTAGCAAGTTGGCTAACTTTAGGAAGCTAAACCGACCACTTTAGCGTAGTCAGTATTCGCTACGTATTGAATAGACCAAATGATAAGCTAAAGACTGTCGGGATATAATCCACAGTTGCCAGCATGATGAGTTAACGTATCAGTAACGTTAAACCAACCGAATTGGCGAACATGATTAAATCGAGATTTCTGACGTTACCGACTGCAACGTTTGTCAAATCGGCACTCTCACGTTATGTCAAGATGGCTGCGTCCAGTTAGGGAACTATAACCTTGCTCATGTCCAAGTTGGCAGTTTGTGATGGTTCCATTCGTTAACCGTTTTTGTTCACGCCATTTGCTCGTAAACCAGATTTGACAGTAGCTACACCTATAGCAGATTAATAGTTGCATGGGGGGCTAACTAAGGTGACAGTATTCTTTCCACCAAATGCATCAAACCTACCTTGGTAACTATTTGTCAGTATTGGTGCGTACATTAACGCCACCATACCCCACATAACTATGTGGTATATGGCCACATAATCCCGTGCAATAGCTAGCTAACTTGGCATAGGTTAGCTATTTCAGAACGGTTAAACCGAAACAACGTTGGTATCTAGATAACGTCTCTATCCGCGTTATTAGCCAAGGCAGTAGTTTAGTCGGCGTTACTCAACGTACCTGTTTCGCTATTCAGCACTTATTAATTATACAGGATACCTGTCTTAATAATTTCATTAATAAAACAGGAAAGCACTACACACAATGTTGCGTGCCATAGGTGGCCATGTTTAGTCCCAAGGTATTGTCTACGCGATGTGGTGGGCGCAGTACTGTCTATGGTTAAGAGTTGTTACCTGGCTAGCTCAACACAAAGAGCGTTTTATTTGGTAACGTTACATCCGCTAGCTAGATACTTGAAATGTTTCAAAGTTGACATGATCTGTCCACTAAGAAACACTAGGAAGCTGACGTTGGAGAACTTGATTGATTTACCTGTAGTTAGCCTGCTTGCTCAAATATGCTGGTTGGCTGATCAGATGGCAATCATATATCGTTGATTTGTCCACAAGTAAAAACTGTCTTAAAATGCCGTGCAGTAATTGTCTAATTTTTCATCTTGTCAATGAACATTTCAAGTAGCAAGCTAACCACTTGATAAAGGATGGTAGATTGTGGCCCCTGGAATATCTTTAAGCATACTGGTGAGCTATTGCGAATTCAAATGCCGTTCCAGCATATTGCGATTTTGAGGCAAACTGTTTATGTGCTTATAGTATCACCCTATGAAGATGACCAATTCCAGTGGTGTTGATCTTTTGCTTTAAAACATTGATAAGTTCGTGTGCCGTGCTGACACGACGTCACATGAGATCCTTATACAATTACAGTGACATAAAGGTACAGAGAGAGGGATCATTGGCATATTGAGTTTTGGAACTCTGAACTGTAGCACTGCACATTAAGGCTGTTACTTCCTCCAGTGACTGGTGCCCTTAAGAGGTGTGGTCAGCTGTCTGTTCTGATTACCTGAATGTTATCAGCCACCCCTCCCTAGCACCAAGAAACATGCTTACTGTAGAGTTGTTTCAAGATGGATTCTGGAAACGTCTCCATGAATGTTTTAATTGAACACAGGCGGTATTAATTTGCAAGAGCTGTTCATACTTGTCTTAATCCCTCGTTTAGATTTGTACATGATTGTTTTTTTTCATGCTGCTTTTCTGGCTGAAGATGATACTTGAGTGCTGCTTGAGCGTGATACTACTTGAAAAATGACTCTTTAATCATATTTGCATTTTGTTTTTACACCACAGGCAGAATGGCTGTACCCCCATCATATGGTGACCTCGGCAAATCTGCTAAGGACATCTTCAACAAAGGATATGGTATGAAGTCTTAATGTAATCATTTCCGTATCGTGACAAACAGCGTTTGATTTTAGAATGAGGAATTGGGTAATCCTTGGAAGACCAACATAAATGGAATTACCCTGATGTTATTTCATTTTAAAGTTTGATGCAACGGTTCTTGTTTTTAAGCCTAACAAGCAGTTGTAAGATTGTAAAAGGATGAAATCTGTCCGGTTGAATGTAAGTGGTGCAGAACTTGTAATTGCATAGTTACAGTAATTTTATTATGAATTTTTCTAGGTTTTGGTTTGGTGAAGCTGGATGTGAAAACCAAGTCTGCTAGTGGTGTGGTAAGTTCATGTGATATGAAAATTCCTCTGCAGCCTTCACAAGATTTGTATTAAATAGCAAACAGCTATATGTTTTATAATTTTTTTTTTTGTTTTCATGCAAGAAGCCCAAAAAATGAATGCCAGTTTTCATAATCCAAGTCATTCAGTGATCTCGGACCCTCTTCCTCTGCATCAACATGCAGTTTTTACCATTTGGTTATTAATATTTGATAATCTTTGACTGCTCTTTAAGGATGTCTTAAGGATGTTAATCACTTTGGAATGTTATGCATCTGCAGGAATTCAAAACCTCTGGTTCCTCCAACACTGATACTAGTAAAGTCAACGGAAGCCTGGAAACCAAATACAAGTGGTCAGAGTATGGACTGACCTTTACAGAGAAGTGGAACACCGACAACACCCTTGGAACAGAAATCACCATCGAAGACCAGGTACATGAAGTACAACATTGAATTAGTAAAATGGGAAAAATTCTGTGGATGCTGGTATATTAATTAATTTCTCCCCTACAGATTGCCAAAGGTTTGAAGTTGACATTTGACACAACTTTCTCACCAAACACAGGGTATGTTTATTTTAAAAATTCATATATTCATATTGAGTATGACAAAAGAATACAGCGACTTTGGACGTACCATATTCACCAACATATTCACTCATTGTCACCATTATCATCATTATGGTATGACATTAGTATTGCTCTTTACATAGCTATGGGAAGCAAGCCAACTCTTGGGCCATGAAACTCTTGTCTTTGCTTACAAATGCCAAGTGGAAAATGAATATAGACCTCTTTAGAGAAAAAAACCATACTCTTTTAACATTAATTATACTTTGATGTAAAGCGTAACAGCATTCGGCAACTATATTTGCGGGGGAACATAAATGTTAACTAATGCTTTGATTTTTCCGATGGAACATCAGGTTCAAAATCATACCCCTCAATACTCATTTTTTGTCATTGGTGTGTTGTCCCATGATCAGTTCTGGGCAGGCCTTTAATTCTCACCATGTAACTCGTACTGACAATTGTGACCATCGACATGTGACATTTATATCATTCTTTGTCATTGTGATGTGAATTTCTTAAAATGTCTATGTAAATGTTGCCTGAAAACAGCTGTGTTGATGCAGTACGCTGAATGATGAACATTGCCTCATTAAACCATAACCTACATGAAAATGTTAAACCCATTAGAAAATGCCTCCACTTGAAGTTATCTCATGATTCCAAAGTGTGTCTAATGTTAATAGCCATTAGCGTAATAACCATTAGGTGTTCTGTTGTGCAATCTATTTTATTGTAGTTCAGTGGATGATTCTGTAGCAACCAATCTCAAAAGCCAGGTTCTACAAGTTGTTAAGCATGGTTGTTTTCCTTAATACATAACTATTTGAACCAGTATGAGCAGAATTATTAACCAGTTTGCAGAATGAAAGTTGCATTATCTGGGCAGGGTTTGAAGCATGTGCATGATATGCCATATCTAAGCTGTACTTAAAATTGTCGCAATTTTCACAAGGTATGCAAAGACTTTATATACAAGTCCGTTGATGTCCTAGAAGTTTGACACATGTATTTCTCTTTATCAGCAAGAAGAGTGGCAAGGTCAAGACCGCCTACAAGCGTGAATATGTCAACTTGGGCTGTGATGTTGACTTTGATTTTGCCGGGCCTGCCATTCATGGCGCAGCTGTTGTCGGTTATGAAGGGTGGCTTGCTGGGTACCAAATGACCTTTGACACCGCCAAATCCAAAATGACTCAGAACAACTTTGCAGTTGGATACAAGACTGGTGATTTCCAGCTGCACACCAATGTGTAAGTGTTGGAGATGTTTGTGGCATATATGTAAAAGGTATGAAATGTATCAGATAAAACTTGGTTAAAGAAGCTTAAGGGGTGTGGCTGTTGGAGTGTTTGAGTCTGAAAAGTAGAGGGCTATTGGAAGTTAAAAATTCAGTGTGCTTGTGGGTGAAGTTCATTTAAGGGGTATACCCATTAATCTAAGATGATGAAAGTATAGTGAGTCAGTCATTCAGTATTGATTGGGAATGGTAGATGGATAATTGAACACAAGCATCCTTTAGAGGGCTTGCAAGTGTGTGATTAGTGAGCCAAGCATAAACTTAACAAAAAAAAAAAAAAATCTGCTTTCTATGTAGCGTTAAAAAAAAGCTTAACCAATAGGTTTTGTGCTGAATTTTCTGTCTGTGTCCTTTTCTTGGGATGAATCCATTAGATTTGAAGAGCAGTAGCTCTTGGTCATGAATTTAAGCTTTCAGGAAATGGAATGTGACTCCTTTTCTCATGCAAGTTTGGAAAATAATTGGGATTGGAATTCAGATGCCTGATTCTGTCATTTCAGCAACGATGGGTCTGAGTTTGGAGGGTCGATTTACCAGAAAGTGAGTGACAAACTGGAAACAGCTGTCAATCTGGCATGGACCGCAGGGAGCAACAGCACACGCTTTGGCATTGCTGCCAAGTATCAGCTGGACTCCAGTGCGTCTATTACGGTGAGCATGTCCAGTGAGCTTCTGGAAACCCAGTCAACATTTGTTCATTCTCCCTGTAAAACCATGGTACTGGTTTGAGGATGCTCTGTGGGGGAAGCCATTTTCCTTGAATAATACTGGTGAAGTTGCACTGCGATGCTGGTAGTGACCAATTCATAAATTATTAATGTTTTCACCTTTTAAATATACCTTTTTGAATTTTTTCACCAATTGTTTACTTTGCGTCTCTGCTTGTGAGTATACATTAATCTATCCTTACTATACTGTGAACTAGGAAAAATTACACATGAAAATGATCACAAAAGAAATTGTTTCAACAAATCCACACTGTGGACCTATCGTGAAAGTGAAGGATGATTTTTTTCCAGTTGATTTAACTTTCCTTGATGTCATTTTGTTTCCTGGAATGGTATATCTGATTGAATGTTGAAATGAATCTCTTCAGGCTAAAGTGAATAATGCCAGTCTGGTTGGAGTTGGCTACACTCAGACCCTGCGACCAGGTATGTAATTACTAAAGCAAAAAGTATCTGAAGGGAGGGTGAAGTGCATCTGAGAAAATTGCTTTACAGTCAGACCTTGCATCTAGATTTATGGACATTAAAGAAATGTCTCTGGGGGTGGAAAAAAACATGTGGTAGCAGAAGTATCAATTTTACAGCGCTGTCCCCAACCCGATAAAAGAGACCGCATGTAAGGATTGGACATTTATGATCCTGTATTTTGTACTTGGGGAGAGGTTTTTAATTTAAAGATTACAAGAAGATTCAGTTTTGTGAGCAGGAAATGAATTTGAGTTTATCCATCCTCTAATGAATTTATCCATTTTTGATACTTTGAAAAGCTTGTTCCTCCTTAATCATAAAAAACCATGGAGTAAATAGCCCAGTTTTAACTTGGATTCTTCATTGTAAATTTCTTGTGTTGCAGGCGTGAAACTCATCTTGTCTGCTTTGGTTGATGGGAAGAGCATCAATGCTGGTGGTCACAAGCTGGGACTGGGTTTGGAGCTGGAGGCTTAAGGGCCTTCCCTGTAGCGTCAGAGATGAGGGAATATCAGAAGAATTTGGCCTTAAATGTTATTTCCAACTCAACCAGCAGGGGATTTCTCAAAGGGATGTGTTTGAAGCAACAAGATACCGATCCTGTAATATTAGATGGTTGCCTGTCAGCTGGTATCCATACATTTGGTTTGTAGTTATTAAAGATGCTTGTAGTAGGTCAGTTATTTATACATTTCAATGTATCCAACACTCTGTGCGCTGCCATCAATGAAATACACCTTTCTCAAAAGTGGACATTTGTGAATGTTTTGCTTTTGTTTTTTTTTGGTCAGACATCAATGGTGGTTGTGGAGTGGGGCATGGCTGCTTTCTGACTTTACTGCAGTATTGTTAATAACGGTGATATTCCTAAGTTCTCTGACTGTAGAATGTAAAACTCCAACATGTTATCCAATACTCCAGCAAGCACCTTTTATTTAAATATTGTGTTACCTTTTTTCCTCATTCACACATAGGACATGCTTTAGCAATTTCATTCATTATGCTTTGCCAGACATCAGGATTACTTGAACGTAAAAGGAAGCGAAACTTACACACAATGGCCTCCCTTAAGCTGAGCAGTTTTTGGGTGGTTCAATCCATATTTTGAGGAGTAGCTTACCTGCTGTGACAACCAGTCAGTTGGAAACCAGCATAGTGATGAAAATGGCTGACTTTTATTTTCTACCTTGGGTGAAAATGGTAATGAAGGTGCACAGTACTGCCAAATTTGATTTTTCTAGATTTCTTTCAGATGGAATTCTGTACTAAAGCTGTCAGTGCCCCCCACCATGTTATAGACTGGCTGAAACATTGCTGATGAGAAACCTCAGAAGTCCTCTTGTGTATGTTGAACTTTTCAATAAAGTCTTTGAACTCCAGAAAATTTCTAGTCTCTAGCATTGGAATTTGAAAAGGATGAACTTGCTTCCAGTGTCATAGTGCCATATCTTTTGATTGGCTCTATATTTATTTTTAAAGGAAGGATCCAAGGGACTTTGCTTAATTAAAGGGGCATTTTTACTTAAGTGGCACATGTGTAAGTTATTTTAGAAGTGGTGCATCTGTGCCCTACATTTGTACATATACGAAAAAGCTTAGGTGTGTACTTCAATTTTAAGCTTGATCAAACTGATACAAATTGCATTAAATAGTAGAAACTATGTACTATGTATAGTGATGGAAGATATTGATTATAAAAATGTAAACCAATGTTAAGTGTCTTCATATATGACCTCTTTGTTTTAACATGGCCGTTAAGTCAGTTTTAGCTAGTGACCCATTTTAAGATAATGAGCTAAGCCAGAAGGGTCGTTCTTTCCGGGCACTGAAATGCCTGCTTCTGCTAATGCTCTTCAGTACTTGATTTAGTGAGAAATTCTAGCAAGATGCCACACCCATGCATAATGGGTCTTTTTTTGCAGTTTGTAAGACCATAACAAATATATATTCCAAGTTATTAAACCCATCCCTAATATTTTTTCCTCCTGTTATCTACTTCTATCCCTAATGATTAGTAATCATTTAGCTTTCTATCCTGAAGGGTGGGGACCCCCTCCAACCCCAGCAATTACTGTCTTTGTTGAGAACTTGACACACCAAACATTCTCTGGTCAAAACTCAGCTAGAATCTCTTCTCCTTAATATTACAAATATTTCAAACTGCTTTCAAGCTTCAGATCTGGTCTTACCACCATAACTTCTGCCACTTAATTAGCAAAAGACATAATTGGATTATGTGGCCTTATTCATTGAGCCTTTGATAATCATGCATATAATAAAAATTGTGGAATGTCAGTCATAGAAATTGGAAGTAAAGCTTGCCCTTTAAAATTGTTTTACATTTTAGACTAAGCGAAAACTGGTTGAAGCTACGCTTTTATTGATAACGGAGTATAGTGACCCATCGTGTGTAGCTTTGTGTGTTGAAATTTTGATATTTTTTTATGTTTTATCCTCCTTGAAAATATGATTTTAATCCCAATGGAGTTTTCCTCCAAAAACACCAGCCCTTCCCAGGCAAAAGTGGAAACCCTTGGGCAAAGCTGTGTTACCTGAAAGATTTCTTGAAATGAATACCCTGAGCATTTCTAAGCATTTTAAAAGATACACAAAGCAAACATTCTTTACACTGTTTATTTTAGAGCATTTAAGCTGTGACTTGCTTCTGTATTGAAGTACAGAATACAGGTATAGCAAAACATTTTGGTTTGCAGTACATTCAAAGCTAGTAAATTCATATTCAAGTTCAGCAGGATATTCAGGTCGTTATGCAGTCATGCGATCAGAGCATTATGTTTTGACTGTTTGCATTAACACTTTCATTATGTTTCTTTATGGCTATACCATTTACATAAGTACATTATTTTGAGATTGTATTATGCAGTTTTAAGCTTAGCTTTCATTTACGATTTATTGCAATACTTTAAGGTTTAAGGTCAGCTTTTTTTTGTTTGTTGGGTTCAGCCTGACTCTCAGTTACAGGTACTTTTACTTCCTGTACTTTTGTGCTAGTTGTTTCCAGCACTGGGCTTTCACTTTCACAAAATCCATTCTCCTCAATCTTGGGATCTTCATCTTTAAACATTACAGAATCTTCCTTCCCTTTCAGGTCACTCTGCTCTTTGCTTTCTTTCTGTAGTGAATCCTTGGTAGAATCAACCTCCTTGAATGTTTGATCACCTTCAGAACTGCCAGTGGTCCTTTCTTTGTCTTTTTCCTCTTTGCTGTCCAGACTCTTCACTTTCATTTTTTTAGACTCTGCAGTTTCCAAAGCTGTGGACTTATCTTTTGATCTTGGTTCCTCTGCTATGTCCTCTACTTTCTTTTCTCTCTCTTGAGGGCCTGTTGACTCCCCTGTGTCCACTTTTTGAATGTCTCTTTTACTCTCTTCTTTTGGCAGAGGAGTGGCCTCTGTTTTTTGAATCCCTTCTGGTTCTTTGGTTAACTTCTCAGCAGTTGCATCCTTATCTGTCTTTTCATCTGCAGTTACAGAATTGGTGTCCTTTGTCTTCTTTTCAACCTCCTCAGCAATCACACTTTGGGTTTTGTCTGGTTTTGTGACACTGAGACTCTTGTCCTCATCAAGGTCTGCAGGCTCTTGTTTAAAATCCGCAGTTGCTACTTCTTTTGCCATCATACTAGTAGCCCCACTGTCTTCCTTGTGTTTTGGTGGACTCACCACTTTCTCCTTCGAGAGCTCTGACATTATGACACTTGTGTTTATGGGTGTTTCCTGTTTATCCCTTGTGGTCTCAGAACTGGAATCTTCTTTTAACTTCTCTGAGTCGACAGCCTCCTTCACTGGTTCAGATTTGACTTCTTTGTTCTCAGCCGGACCTGAAACCTCCAGACCCTGTGATGTAGAGCAGCTATTAGTGTCCTGGGGCTGTTGCAAGACCTTGACCTCAGAAAGATCCTTGGTAATTTTCTCAGGGCTCTGTGCCCCCTCAAGCATTTGTCCCTGAGCTGTGATACTTTCCACTTTTGGTACCTTGTCTTCTCCTGTTCTGACAGGAGTTTCTTCTGGATGTCTTTCTAACTCTTGAGTTTCTTTTTCCTGGGCCTTGATCTCAGGGGGAGTAAACTCTGGTATAGACTCTCCTTTTTCAGGCTTTTCTGAAGGACTTTTGCTCTGTTCCTGCTGGGGTGACTTTAAAACTGACACTTCAGTGTCATCCTCTTTCTTGTGTCTCTCTGATGGACTCTCTCCATCAATGACCTTGGGGGATGGACTTCTAGTTAGCACTTGCTTTATTTCTTTATCATCTGCTTTACCTGTGTCTGGGTAATCATCCTGTTCTTTTCTGCAGAACCTTTCTTCAAAGGCTCCACAGTTTCCACTGCATCCAGTATCTCTTTTACCTTTTTAGCTTCAGCACATTCTACTTTATCCGTCTCCCCTAGTGACTTATCACCTGGTTCATCTTTTGTTTCTTCTGGGAAAGCATCTTCAGTGTCTTGGCCTTTGACTTCTTGACTTTCCTCCTCCTTTTTGGGAGCAGACATTTTTTCCATGTATGACATGTCAGATGTTTTTTCCTCTTTCTCTGCAGTTTGAGCATGCTCCTCTCCAACTATCTGTGCAACAATATCTTCCTCAACGCTTTCCTCCTCCATCCCTATGGGTTCTTCCATATTAGTTAGTTCTGATTCAGTCCCCTCAATTTCTGTCATCTCCACTTCTCTAGTGGTTTCTGTGATGATTTCTTCGACAAACTTGAACTGTGGCTCTGCTTTGGTGCATGTGCCTCTGTGCTTGGACAAACATGGGAGGGTGTAGATAGGGGATTGTCTGTACACGTACGGTGCAGAAATGTGAGCATCTGAGACGGAGGACAGTCGTGTTTCTTCCCCTTCCAGGAGTTTCCTAAGGAAACATAATGAAAAGCTTTGGAGAAGGAATATGGTAACTCTTTCCTAAATCTGAAATTTGAAATAGTGAATTTGTGATACAATACTCAATTTGTGTCATGAGTTCTATAGATATAACTGACAAGAGCTGACAAAATATATCCATTTGCAACATACACATAAGAGCATTTTGTAATTAATTTATACCATCATCTCCACATCCCTGCTTTATGCATTTGTTACTCTACGAGTTTTTATTATTGTTTATTACTTGTAAGTTATTGCTTCTCAAACTATGGGCCAAATTCATCTTTTGGTTGTTAAGATGATCATGAGATATATGTGCATATAACATGCTATTTCCTATCCAGACAGTAAGAGTAGTTCAGAAAGACATGCTACTGTAGCATACTTAAAAAATGTAATTATGCATTATCACTTTTTTTTTTTTTTAAAGATAAGACTACAGTTTTATCAGGTGTGGCACTGGGATAACATTTTATCAGGTCATGAACTTAATATTCTTGACCTAGTGTATAATGCAGAAATGGCTAAATTTACATTTTTCTTGATTATATTTTCTAAAAACAGTCAGATTTAAATGAACAAAATAAAATTTTGTCAAATATAAGCGATTATGACAAGTTATGCCTACCTGTAAGATGCAATCTCCACATCCAAAGCCATTTTCACGTTAAGCAGGTCTTGATACTCCCGTAGATGACCAGACATTTCACATTTCGTCTGTTTCAGGTCATATTCCAGCTGTCTAATAGTTCTCTGAAAAATATAAACATCGGGAACAATTCACACTATGTACACATAAAGCCAAATGTTCGGACATAAAATGAACCTGAAACCTTCTATTACTTAGGGCACTGCGGTATGTCTGAGTGCAGCTTCTCAGAAAGAGAGCAAGAAATACTTTCAGAAAGAGTTTATCTTGGTCTACACACAAATATCAATGTTTTGTTTTCGGCACAGGCCTTAAGAGGTAGAAAACGCCCCTGAGCATCCGACCGTCCCAGTTGTAAGGAATATTGACTTACAGCAATTGGTAGATTGTAAACTTTAAATGCACAAAATTATAGAATGTTTAGAAAAGTTAACTCTTCTGTCTGACATCAGAAAGAGTGATAGAGAGTAAAATATGGATTTTACTCTCTACCACTAGATCAGCTGGATCTAACCTGCAGAAAATAAAATCCCTATCTACAGACCATAATCCAGGTTATAAGAAATGTAACACCGAATTGTAAACAGTAATGAAAGACGGCCGAAGACAGACCGCTACTGAGATTGGAATGTCGGTGTTTTCATAGACAAATGCTTGTGATTTTTGTTTCCAACATACTTCTCATAATCCCCTGTAGGCTAATGACTGTCACGCATATTTCAAACACTTTACCCGCCATATCACACAAGTCCTCCAGTAACGGAAACGTTCCTATTTCTTTGAAACCCCCCTTGCCTGTCCAAACATCCTACTCTGATAACCATGGGAACAGTTACCTGATATTGATGGATTTCTGCATCGTGCCGTTCCTCGAGGTTATTCAGCTGGCTCTCCAAACCTTCTTTCGTGCCTTTCACAGTCTCGAGTTCAATGGTCTTATGCTGCAGCTGCCTTCTATTCTCTTGAATTTCTCCTTTGGTGACTTGGAGCGCTTCTTTGTTGATTTCTACAGTCTCGGTCAGTTTTTCCAATTTAGCGCGGAAACATTCCTCAGTTTGTTGGATGTCACAGCCTGCATGACCTTCAAGCTGTTTCCTTATATCCCTGAGAGCAGCAGTGATGTCTGCCTTCCCAAAATCTTTCATTTTGACAGTAGCAACCTGTGCCTCTTGAAGTTGAGCCATCATTTCAGATACTTCTTCTTGATGGTTTTTCTTTAGGAAAATTATTTCTTCAACAAGAGATTGGACTTTTTGGTCAAGTTGTAGTTTAGACAGATATGCATCATTAATATCCATTTTCAATGTCATAATACTGTCCTCAGCATCTAATCTCTGACGGGCTTCGACCTCGCATTTTTCTTTTAAAATACCCACATCTTGTTCTAAATGCCGGTGCTCGACCTCAATCGCTCGTTTTTGAAGAGTTATCTCATGAACTAGTTTTCTCAGGTCTTTAATTTCAGGGTCGTACAGCTGTGTGAGAGAATATGATTTCTTTGCCCTGAGTTCCTCAATTTCTTGTTCTAATGTTATATTCTGATTTTCCAAAACGCGAACCTTTTCTGTGAAGGCAGCAAATCGGTAATTGAGGTCATGCAGCAACTCTTTTTCGTTTATATTCGTTACCTGCAACCCCCCAGAAACCTGGTATACAAAATCCAAGCCATCTGTTGTCTTTAAAGCCGACCCAAAGTCATGCATCACAAGGCTTTTTTTCGATCGCAGTGAAGATTCAGTGCCCTTGGAGCTCCTCGGCATCAGTAGGCATGGAGAGGAAGAGGAGAATTCGATACTTTTCGGCTGAAATAAGTGATATTCTGTTTTCATTCTCCTTTGAGGAGAATTTGCGAGATACTCCATTCTGCAGTTTATGTGTGACACTACAGAACCGCTGTGCCGGTGAGCTGACAGAACCACACCGCCTCTTTTATATACGCGCTGAGAGTTGGCCCTCCCCACTGTGCTAAAACGTTGGGTAAGTTCCAATTTTCGTGCTTGCTGTTTTGTTTCGCTGAACGCAGGCAATTATGCAAACTTTGATGTGTGTTGGTTTGTTACAGTTTTATTCTTTTCTAGTAGTCTGTGTAGGCTACAGCAGTGCAACAGAATATAACTTGTAGGCCAACAGTAATTTATACTTTTTTGGCTGGCTTAAGGTAAAACAATAGCTCAAAGGAATTGGACAGGGGTGCCTACAGGATCTGATGTACAAAACTAATACTTGGATGCAGTTTCAACCAATCAGGTGCCAGGATGAATGCTAATGATCGCCCATCGCCAGCTTTTGTCTCTGAACAGTAAAATTCAGTTCGTTTTGAAGATGAAAAAACCTCTTAGGCCATTATAGTTCTCATAGTGCGTAATGGCCCGTAGCAGCAGGCACAAGTGAAACGAGGTTATGGCCATTTTATTGGGTCTGGTGTATTTCCAGTAACATGCAGAATTGGTACGATTTTGGGCCATGAATCTAAGAAAATGCTTTAAATTTGTCAGTGGCCTTGGCAACAGTGATCTTTACAGCTCAGCCAAAACAAATGGGCTGGGCAAAATCGAGAGCTGACTATTTAACACCTTTATTTTTAAATGAATTTATTTGTAGATCAGATTGAACTGTAAGATCTACATGTGTCTTGGGTGAAGCATGTTATCCTCAAATAGTTTTAACTGAATGGAATTGTGTAAAACTAATTAGGTTATTATATTTTCAAAGATAAAAGACATATTTAATCACACAACTCGAAGTACCTTTAAAATTGTTATTAATTGGGATGCGGCTGCTAATTATTGATGCATTGCTTAAGCCTATGGAACATTATCTTATCTTGTATAAAATATTCCGTGGATAGTCTCTTTCAATTCCTTCGGGATCCCCTGGTGTGAAAAGACACCTACGAATGAAAGCTGTTACTGATGAAGTGCTGAATGTTCATTCCTCGCAGACATGCAGGCATTACCTCAGCACTAAAGGAAAGCAGCTGAGGGAAGGCTGTTTGGGGCTCCTCACTCTTTCCACATTGTCTCATGCGTTGTCTGAATCAGCCTTATATTTTTGTCTGAGTGAATTCATGTTTAAAGCTCATAATTTGTACAAGACAGTAGTTTTAAAATAAAATGGATTAGATAATAGTTAAATCATTTTCACTCAGTCTACCCTTTGTTACAGGGTGATACAGCATCCAGTTTTAAGTATGACTGCTAGCTAACACTTCCACACAGGTTGAACAACTCTGCCTATAGGTTCAGTTAATAATTTGGTCTTTTATCAGTTGCTCAGAATCCATCCTTGCAAATTATATAAGAACATATCTTCAAAGTATTTCTGCATTATTTCTGCACTGCTTATTTTTATCTAGGCTTATACATCACCCCCTTGCACATAATGTGATACATTGAGATGCAACAGACTTAAATTGTCCAAACTGGCAGCATACATGGACTTTTCTGGCCTGTCCAGCTGTCTCAGATCAGATGGGAGGACACTATTGTACAGAGTGTCACAAGAGTGAGGTGATGTGCCGCATGGATCTAGTATGACATGGGAATGGAGGAAACGTGATATTGTCCCTGTGTTGGCCAGGAGTGAGTGTGTTAAAGGGATAATTGAAGTTGAATTAATTTGTTTCCAATATGGACACAAACATTTTCCTGTATGAAAATTAAATTGTGCTTAATACAGGGAAAATAAAATTGAAAGCTTGATGTGCTTCAAGCTTTCAATTTTGACATGAGCAACCTCACCATCACCTCTCCACTCTGTGCAATGTAACAACTGCACAGAACAAAGCAAACAGAAGTACTGGTGAAATGGATACATGCAATTTCATTCATCAAAATCAATTTCACATTGGTTTAAGAATGTATCATGTCTCTTAGCCTCTGTAAACTTTGTATTTGAGGCATTTTTGCATTTATTGTCTCATCATAATGGGGTTAATAGCCCATCAACCGTTTCCATGGGAGTAGTCCGGCTAAACGTGGGGGCCAGTTCAGGGCTTTGAGTCTTGCTCTTGTCCAAGATGTCCCAGATCTTTTGAACAGAAACCAGAAGCGTTGTGGTATAAATTTTTTGCAAAGGCGCTGTAATGCAGTGCATTGTAGTGGCCAATGTGGAATGCTTTTTTAAGCCCTCAGTTGTTGCACAATGCTCAGTGATATTTGCAAAATCTATTCTACCTTAATTTCCCAAGCAAACAGTAAAATGCTAAAACGACCTTTTGTTCTGATTTGATTATCAGTTATAAAAAATTGGTGTGGTCAGAGTGCTGTTTGCTGTCTGAAAATGAAACTTACTGGCTGTTTTACCACAATACTCATAATAAGGCAGCAGAGAGAAAATCCACATCAACTATAGGCAATGAGTAGTAGGTGATGTATGTGATATTGGCAAAATAATGCACTGTTTCAATTCAAAGAATATCTGTTTTTTGGACATTAAAATCAAACTAATATGTATATTTACATGTATTTAACCTGGAGGGTCAATTCATAATTATCTGAATGGGTCACGACCATTATGGTTGAACTTATCATCCAAACCATGACACCTGCAGCAACAGTGCCTCATTACAGCCATCAGCACATGGGGGGCACTGCCGGGGGTATGCCATCCATGTGCTAACCAACCCAACTGCTTGTTTGATACAAGACAGCTACAGTGTGGTATGAGTGTTGGAGCAGTGATGAAATTCTTTTTTTTTTAATGTTGCTAATGCTACTTTACTGGAGATGGAACACAAGATTGAATGTGTTTGTTCCATGTGTGAAGATATCTAATTTATTGTTATATATTCATGGAACTGTGATGGACTACCGGCCTGTTGTCCAAGGTATGCTATAGTGTCTCTCCCACCCTGAGACACTGGATTGGATGAAACAGGAATAGATAATGGATGTATGGATATTCATGACATAACTCTCTTCAGTATTGCAAAACAATATTTATTCAAAATTCTGTTCCCCAAACCTCCTATAGTAACTTGGGCTTTGTTTGCACTTAAATACAGAAAAATAAATGATTTTATTTTTACTTTCTTTTTTTAAACTGTCATTTTTGCAGGTTGCTGATTTATAGAAACTACTGAACAAAATCAAATTATAGCAAAAGTACATCAACAGCGCATAATATTCTAAATTTCATACAGAAGACTAGTTTCCCCCAGGATGGTTAAGAACTGTTGGCTCAGCTGGTGTTTAGTGGTGTTTGGCTTCTCAGCTACAATACAGCATTAATACAGTTTACTCAGTGTATGGGCTACTTTTTTTCTTAATGCATTATGTTGATAAATCATGGTGTGGTTTTAAAAAATAGAGTATGCTGCATAGTCAAACATAAAGACAAGAAATGTAACCACATCTCAACACAAACATTTTCTGCATTTCTACTTAAATGTCATCAAAATATTCAAAAATATTGTGCATTCAGTTAAAGAATGATAATACATACTTTCAATCTGCATATGGCTTTTTCTGGTTGTTTTCATAACGGATTTTTGTCTTCTTTTGTCTTACGCCTCTAACTCATCCCACATTCTATATACAGGAATGCAGGCCCCTTATACATCAGCTTTGTAGTATCTAAAACCATTGGCCATACCAAAACTCACAACTCCCCCAATGCAAAAATATCAGATTTTTCTAGCCAGGTTAGTATTTAAAGTACATTACTGTAATTGTTTTAAGTACCTGCGGAATGTTTGGCTTGAGATGAGAGTAGTACAAAAAGGATTTCTACACAATCAATCTGATCTACAGATTCTATTACCTCTCTGGGCAGGTATTTCACCACTGATCATACTGTCAGCACGTTGCCTCTACTGTTAAGTCCAATGAATAAGTGTTAGTATATGTATGATGGAGTTGGCCCTTACCCTGACTTAACCCCTAACCTTCTGTGATGAAAATGGGAATGGGAACAAATACCACAATTCACCCTATGATTCGACACCTGTAGACTAATACCAAACAAATGATTCGACCATAGTCCATGTATTCCAAAGAGCACTGTTTACTACACAGTAAGAACTAACACACCTTCCAGTTAGTCTATAATTATGATTATCATTACAATCTAGATGTATTTTCACGCCCACTGGCTGGCATTAGAGCTTAAAAGCCAATGTTAGACCATCTCCCACAGTCAGCATGCTCATATTGACCCTGATGTCTCTGTAAACCTTCTTATTCAGCTTGTCTATGCACTGAGTGTCCAAATCATCCTCAGCGGGGTTGACGACCTTCCCACTCCAGAGCACCTGCAACACAGCAGAGAGGACTTATTTTTCATCTACTGAAGAAGCTATCATTTTTTTCCCACCAAACAGTTTTCCCTCATAAATGATATATTTCAGTATGTTTTAAATGAAAAAAAAAAACATCTTTTCCCTTAATTCAACAGACGATACATTTTATTTTTCCAGAAGTCAATGGGCAGACAGAACACTTACAGAAAAATACTACATTTGTGCAACTGTCCAATATCATGACCATTGAAGTTCATTGATATTGGACAGCAATAAAATATGACTCAGCTATATAAATATAAAGACATACGGCATATATTTAGCACCATGCCATATGTGATGTATCTTGTGGCAACACGGACAAAACATACAATTTTGATTTGTGGATAAAGCTGTCATTTAACACCACAGCTGTGCAATACTCACATTATCGATTGCTATGATGCCCCCTTTCCTCAAGAGCTGGAGGGATTTCTCATAATAGTTGTCGTAATTCTGTTTGTCAGCATCGATGAACACAAAGTCAAAGGTCTCAGCCTCGCCTGCCGCCAGGAGCTCGTCTATTAAAGAGAGACAAATCAGGATGTCAGGGGGACAGGTTGTCACTCAAAACAATTCAAGCATTATGATACAACTTTATTGCAGAATGACAGAGTTCCCATCTGCATTACCAAGGGTTTTTAGCGCTGGTTGTATGCGGAGATCAATCTTGTGTTCAACTCCAGCCTAAAAAAAATAACACAAGAGAGTATGAAATCCAGGATGTTAATTCTTTAGTCAATGACAAGATCAGATTCTCACACATCCCCCCAAAATGGAGAGATTATAAAGAGATGGGAACAGTTTTTGGAGCATCAGGAGGGTAGGGGAGCTGATGGGCTATCAGTTGTTTATAAGTAAATATGATAAGTGCATTGCAATGGGTTTGGCATGACTATAGCATGCACAGCCAAGGCCTGTTCTTATGTCTCTATGCTTACCTATGTCTTCCTCTAGCCTGGAACTGCAATCATTTTACCTGTAGCGTAGGAGTCAAGAGGGACAGGAACCAAAGAATTTACCATTTAATACATCCTATCCATTATACTGATTAAAAAAGTTTAGGAAACTGGCTAAATGATGTCTTCTTGTGTCAAATACATAATTCCATGCATTTGAAAAGCACAAGCATTTTCTAAAAATTGAGAAGGTCTGCCTTCTGGAGACACAATGGTACACATTGTCTCCTGTGCTGAATAAGAGTCTCACATTTTCCAACATGCAGTCAGCTCTGACATTCTTAGTGTACTAAAGAGCTCATTAAAAGTCTGTACCCACATGGCCCCAGGTTGTGAAAAGGTGACAGACCTCCCTTTTGACTTTGGTTACCACAGTGGACTAACACAATGGATCAGTGAATTCTATGGCTTTACAGTTCCTCTTGAAGCCAAATACTGGGCACAGATAAGTAGTCATTGGTATTCACAAAAATCTACTTTTGCATTCTGACATTACATTGTGTTCTACTATGAAATAGATTCTGTGAAACACTCAGGTTGTGGTTGACAGTGCACTCTATTGTAAAATGCTGTGAGAAAGGTGGCATAAAAATGAATGATTACTACTACTATTGATCAACTATGTTTACATTTTCCACAGCATGACTAAAATACTACTACTGAGTATTGCAGCCTCTTACTGTGCTGAACACCCAGGCAGATTGAGGAGTGTGGTTGTGTGTTGATGAGGACAAGGGGGCTGGGGTCTGTTTCCCACAGTGAGACAGTCACAACAACACCTTTTGTATCTCATATAGGAAAACAGCTCCCTTTTAATGTAACTCTGGCTGCATTTGTGAATGCAAAAAAATGTTTCCATTTGAGAGGCAATTATAGTTAACAGTGCAATCAGCACTAGTGAAAGATGCAGTAACTGGCTGAGCCAGGTGTTTTTTTCTTATGTAGAACTCTTCCTGTACTGCGGCATATGCTTTTTCAGCTCGACCCTATATTGCAGCCTGTCCTTGGTGCTGTCCTGAATTTTTGTCTTCTTTAGCAGAAAACATTCTCTTCTGCAGCCTTTTTGGATGTCCCTTAAATGCATTATTGATTTTAAATGGGACACAGACAATGTGAACTGGCGGCTGGTCTAGTTGCTCATCAGATATGCTTGAGACTGCTTTGGGTTGCTCTCTGTAGTAAACAAACTGACAAACGTTTCAGTCAAACTGACAAAGTTAACAGTGTGTTTCAGTCAGCATTGCTGAAGAATGCCAAGCCTGAATCCCATCTCTTCCCTGTTCCCTTAGGCCAAATTGCCATCGCCAGAGTATCCAAAAACTTCAGGAACGCTTTAGTCGCCTTGGTTTTATAATATCCTTGACTGCCTGCTTTGCTGGCTACAGTGTGGTATTCCACAATGCTCAATATTACATGTATCAGAAGTGTACTGGAGCAGCAGAAGACCCACTGGCATCAAGATGATTAAACCATTCACCAGCAGAATGCAGCAGCTCTGAATGGCCATGCAAAGAAACATTGGCCTGTCATACAATAAGGTAGACCAGCTCACTGATGCACAAACTTGGAAAGAAGATCTGCGCCAAGAAATATTTATTTACAAATTCTTTCACTCACTGAAGACACGCCTCTGCACCCCATTCAACCTAAAAGAACCTGATGTTAAGGTCATTTTCATCCCTCCAGATACAACTGTGTTACTGTAGTCTATGAATTAAGTGGCTCAGACTTCAAAGTACACCAGATTTTGTTGTACATTGCAATAACTGCTGAGAATAACTGATGGTGAGGGAAAACCATTAGTTCATGACTTCCAGCATGGTTTTGCTTCTCGTTAGTTTGTTGGAATAATTGCCTTGTCTTGGGGTGAACTGATAGGGTGAGAACAGTTTTTGTGGGGAAGTTGTACCCTCAGGCTAAAGATAAACAGGTGATGTTCCAACACAATAAAATCAGGCCTGCAGGGCAGATGAGGCAGAAGAGTGGTAAACTGCAGATATACTGCAATCACATGTGAGGACCTCACAAAGACAGATCTGCAGCAGCTATGCAGCATGATGAGTATAAATAATCTGCAGAGGGCCTGAAATGGGGACACTGAGAATGCTGACAATGAAGCTCAAAGTGCGGACTGAGGAGGATGACTGGAAGCAGGCATGAAACTAACGACAAGATGAGTGCACCAAGAGAGTCCAGGGCTACACGGAAATGCACCAATAAAAGAAAGCCAGTGTAGAAGAAACCTGTGTAACAAAGTTTGGAAAGTTTCTCTGTATCATCAATCTGCAAAAAGAACAAAAAGCAGCAGTATCAACCTGCAGAACAGTGATGGCAGGGGAGCCATTAGAGAAGGGGGATTCATCTTTTTGAATACAATGCACACAGCAGGAGATGTACGCCAAGCCTTGCCTACCAGGGTTCCCCATAGGGAGACCACGTTTTCTTAAAATATGAAAAAAACGAGGGGGTGGGGGGTTCAAATGATGTTGCTGGAATTTACAACACCAACTTTTAACTATTTACTAACTAGCATGTAGCCTGGTGCTTACTGCAATGATTTACCTGTGCAACTGTATTTAGATCACATTCATCAGGTTATGTAATGTTTCTGGGATGATTTAACAGACTAGATATGATAATCATTTTTGGCCTATGGTATTACTTGTTCATTGAGACAGCATGCACTTAATAGATAAGGAGGAGATGAAAATCAAATTAAGTGTGATCAAAGTTTCCTCTAAAATAATTGTGCTAGATGTTTTTTTGCCTTTCTCCATTTATGTACTGAATTATACTGTAGGCCAGGCTAACATATTATATGGTCAAGAGGTAAACACAAATATAGTTACAGCTTATTCTCTATTGCTTATCATCTTTCTTGTGGTTAGTTGTAACACTGCAAAATGAATTTCCAGTACTTGGTAAAGTCAGCCTCTTCAACCTGACAAAGATCTCCAGAGGATCAGAACATTATCATCCTGTGTCACGTACTTCAAATAAAACCATTTGTGACTGTTATTTTTCTTTTTTTGCAACAACCACTGAGTCAATTATGTTTTATGCAATGTGTTATAACTTATCTCTTCATTTCCCTGTATCTACATGCTGAAGTGTCCCATCTATAGTACCTGAGCCTTATCACCACTCTTAAGAAAGAAAAATAGAATGTGGACATGAAAAATGTCATTTATGTCTTGCATGTTCTTGGAATGTACTAAAAATGAAAATTATGCAATTGGCATTACAGAAACATTACAAGCAGGAATACAGAGTCAGCAGAGTACAAGAGAAGAAGTATAACTAATAATATTAAATATTATGGTATTCTGAAGCTGGTCATATAAAAATTAGTAGGCATACTAATGAACTACCAAAGGAGTGATTTTGAGGAATCTGCTATATAACTAGTATAGGTTTAATTTAATTACCTCCACAATTACTGTGAATGATTCTGCGATCATATAGCTGGCAAAATAAAGAAGCACTCGGCTCAATAATACAATGGTCAATTTTGCCATTGTATCATCGGTTTAAACTGATACCTAAGCCATTATCAGTTGTTAGTTTAGATAAGAGTTCTTGAGAAAAGGAGCCCAGCTTACCTCCTTCCAGAAAGGCTTGCCCACATTGGTGAACTCTTCATTAACATCGCAGGCCACCACCCGACCATCCTCCGGCAGAGCCAGCGCAAGGTTTAAAGCGTTGTACCCTGTGTACACTCCTAGAACAAGCAAGGGATACCTGCAATGTAAACTGGGTCTTTCATGTTCAACAGACATGAATGTTGTCAGGGAACAAATTACGGTGTGAGGCAAATGATAAGTGATATCCATAACCATGGTGAATCAAGCTAGGCTAGGGGTGAAACTGGCCTCTGAGCCAGTGAGAGAGCATTGATACATACCGATCTCAATGGCTTTCTTGGCCTTGATCAGTTTGGCAAGGTTGGCCATTAGCTGTGATTCCTCACATGCCACCATGATAAAGTTCAAGGGATCTTCAAGTGTTCTCTGGAAGTTGTTAGAAAGAAAAAACTCTTCATTAAGGTACGTGTACATTGCCATCTGTAGTTCCTCACTCGTCTTAAAGTACACTATCACAGATAACTTGATCTGAAAGTGAAACTGAAGTGGTATGTTCTTACACAGACAATTGTGTTTTTTACATGCCATTCTATGCTGAACAGACAGACAACCTAAAATTAAAATTAAATTATTTTTTAAACTAGGCTGTTTACTAGTCTGTAGGGGAGTCCTGATCTATTCAATCACCTTGGCACTTGGGACTTTACCCCTCTCTAGGGTTATCTTTGCTTTGTAATATGTAATGTAAAATACATTCTTTAAAAATACCTTACTTAGGCCTGCTATATGGGCTTTGTGAAATCGATAACCTGTGCCTGGCAAAAGCCAAATCATCATTCTCACTTTCCCAAATAACTTGAAACCTTGTAAAATGGTGCCCTCGGGTGGTTAATTTGTGGTACTTTCCTTGTGAAATTAATTCACAGCAACGGGGGAAAATTCTCATTTACATAAACAATGCCTATTTTGAAAATAAGGTGCAAGTTTGTATTGGTATTCATTTCACTGTCAAAACAGATGAGAGAGCCTATCTCTTCAAACATGCATTTGGAGTTACTCACCTGTCTGAGCCTCTTCAGTGCTGGGTGCTCCCTCATTGAGTGATTCAGCACATACTGCATTAAAGGATTGTCCTTAGCTCCACTGTGGCTCTTAAAGATATCCATGCTAGAAAATGTTGATCTGCGTTTTCCTTGCAGGAAAGAACAGATTTGCTTATAATAGAAAGCCAGTTGTATACAAGAACTTAATCATATGTCTAGGAATCATTGGTGGTTGAAAACACTAGTAGCAGCTGCAAATGCACACAAACTAAGTTTCTGTTCATGAGTCACCATGGCAGAGCTCTAAACTGCTGTAATACCTGCTGACAGACTATTTAAATTACAGACAAGAGTGAAAATGGCTCATATCACATACACATAAATACATTTGTAGGGAAACACTTGCACATTGTGTAAACACTTTCCATTTCTGACCGCCAATAACAGATCTGAATTAAAATGACAACTTTGTACCCGTCAGTACAAAAAAGGTCAGAACAAAACTTCAAATGATCATTGAATGCTAGTAGATCAAGGTTTAAAGCTTGGGTCCCGAGGAAGAGGTTAGATTCCTCATTTAGGTCCCACAACGAAAAGTTCACGAACCCCTGACCGTACTGTAGCTAGCTGACGGAAATAGTACCGTGTACCATGTACAACTGAGCCGCTAAAGCAACTTACTTTATGAGGGGGGCACAGAAAATGTAATACATATCCTCATTGTAGTTTTTGCTAATCGATAGTCTGGTCTTTTGACCAGGAACTCGTGAACATGCAAGGTCTCGAGGAATTAGCTTTGCCTAATTCTGCCCTTTTATCGCATTGAATTATCGGATTGTAGTTTCTTCTTACAGTCAGCTCAAGAAGGTATGAAAGGAAGGTTGAAAGTCAATCAGTTCCGATCAACAAGTTGAAACCAGCATGGGACAGGTTACTGATTGTATGGGAGCATAGTCCTATTTGTGGGTAAACTTCGGCTGATCATGCAGCATGGAAAAGCACATCCATAAAATGTACTTCTTACCGATAAATAATCCTGCTGCAAAAACAACGCCGAGTGTAGCGGTCCCAACCAGCGCTTCTTTTGACACATTATATCGGAACATTGTATTCAAACAAATATTAGGAACCTACCTACGAGGAAATGTACACACATGCGCTTCCTCACAGTATACTACAGTAATCTCTTTACCGTAAGGTTTAGAATATCCGTATTACGATTAAACGTGTACACTGATTCATGGCGCTGTTATTTTCTTGTGTGAGCTTCTATTTGGATAATTACGACGGAATGAATCAGCAGGCATACGCTCCGTTAGTCATATGGTCACATGTTGTTCAGTTCTGCCTTAAAAAACGTAAGCTACAACTTACTATATAGGCATAGATTACGCAGAAGTCTATGCGATGAGTGACAAAATAACTGGCGACTTGAACTTCAACAGTGATTCAGTGCTGTACGCAAACAATAAACTAGCAAAAGAGGCATTCATGGATCCTACAAAAACTATTTACATGGATTTGATTTTAAGTATATGACGACGAGCAAGACCACGAAATTATCCACTGTGAAACTGAAGACGATGTATTCAGCCTTCATATTTCTTATCCTAATTATTTTGGCTAGCGCTTGCTGCGATTGTATGCTGCTTTAATTTATAATGATGTGGATTCTAGTAATCATACGATATTCAACATTTTTTTCAGCACACGTATTGGCACAATTTCTCAATTTAAACCCGATTTAAAATTTTTGTCGTTACATTCTCAAACAGCGTGGTACTTAATACACTCGTATATAACAGTAAATGCGCATCATTGTGCTAAAATTCATTTCACCGTTGGATGCAATTTCAGTACTTACAGTAGGCTGTAAAAGGGCGAACTTGTATTTTTGATGCAGATACAACGGCTAGTTACAGCATATGCGATTCCGTTATATGCTCATGAAGCCCACCCCTTTCCTCCTGGGTTTTGTAGGAATGGCTTCTGCACTGAATGGGAGGTGCGTTTGCTGATTTTTTTTTTTAAAATCTCGTGACAGAGCACTCAACCGAGTAATGAGCCAACGGATTGTAGCAGAAAGCGTTCCCTTTAGTATAAAGCCACTGAGGTATTGTTTCAAAAGTGGTATTATTATACTGTACTTGTACACACACACACACACACACACACACACACACACACACACACACACACACACACACACACACACACACACACACACACACACACACACACACACACATGCTTAATATGTTTGATATTACTTTTGGAAACATTTAAAATAAAGTATACTACAGGATAGCTGCAGTTCCCAAGCTATGAATTGGAACCACAAGTGAATGGAGTGGAGTTAGGTCGCAAGAGTACAAAAATATGTACATACTTTTCTCGGATTTTCTAGAACTGAGCATTACATGGACAGCATGAGTCATAATTAAAATATTTTGACAAGTTTAACAAACATCAATCATTGAATTTATTTGAGCAAGAGGTGTTCACAGAAAATATTTACTCATTACTTAGCTCATGAGAGAATGTCTACAAACTACCACCCTAGGCTTTTTGTTTAGAGGTCTTCAAACTACTGACATCTTCCAATTATGATCCTTTTTCAGCCAACAGAATGTAATTCCATTCTTAATGGTGCTTCAATAAGGCTAATCATTCTCTATCCTATTGTTACTGGTGTATACACGTTTGACCAAACATGAGAGTGGCCTCTCACCTTTTGCAGACATACTGGATTTTGTACTTTTTAAGGCATGGAATTTTGCCTCATCATTCTAATTCAGCAGTAGCAGCTATGATTGGTGACTAACCTCTAAGGGGTTATTCAATGATAACTTCCACCACTATCTTGGACAAACATGCTGTTTGAACCAATCCAACAAACATTAAAATATATGTTTGCTTAAGGTTGTTACCTGAAGGTGGAGTGTTACCATATGCCCCATTTGTTAACTTTACATTTACTTACTGTTGTCTTATGATTTTTCTTTTGTCCTTGAATTATGCAAAGCAGCCATGTAACAACTTTGGCAAAAGTTATATAGCTAAGCAGTGCTTTGAAAAAGTATTTATTTATTTATTTATTTTTTTGCATTTGTGTTCATTTTTCACATTGAATTTGTTCAGATTTTTGGTCTGTTGTGGTAACATATATAAAGGGTCTTACACAAATTTACATAAATTTGGTGTTTCTTTCATTTGGTGTGCAAAGCAATCAAACACATATTCCATATAAGCTAGAGGTGAAAAACAAATGAGCCTCCACTTAACAGAGCTCAATTAAAGGGATAATTGGGGGTAGCTGTTTTAATAGTTTGGTAAACAATCACACTTAATTTGGGCCAATGCTATCAAGTATAACTCTTACTGAGGTAACATCAAAGGAAACTTTTCAGCACACAGGTTTTAGAGGTGCATCACATCACAATCAAAAGAAATTCCTGAATACCTTCAGATTATAAAAGATTTGGCATCTGTCAGAAAAAAGTTACAAAGCAATTTGAAGCTGTGGTGCTGTACCAGACTGCAGCCAGAGAAAATGGAAACGGAGAAAGCTTATGACAGAAGTGAATCTTTCCAAGAGTGGCTTTCCTACCAAAATATCTCCAAGAGCTAGGTATCATGTTGCACAGCAAGACCCAAAGAACTGTAAAGGAAAACCTGGGGATCTGCAGACCTGAACGTATTTGTGCAAACTAAAGTTCTGCTCGGGAGAGAACAGACAAACACATGCTCTCCTCTGAAACATGGGACTGTAAATGTTGCTTTGCAGAACACTGATGTCACATAGTTTAGAAATGTAGCTTTTACAAAAGGTAATATGGTCTATTTTGACCATTATAACATGGGTTGACCATCAGAATGTAGCCTTAGGGTGCAATTAACATTGCCTTAGGGTGTTAGGGTGCAATTAACATTGTTAAAGCATTGTAATATCAGATTCCACAACCTATTCTAGAAGAACAAGCTGTGCATCCCTGAAATGCTACCAAGCATCCTCAATCTCCGAAAACTAAACCAATTAAGGGCCATATTTTCATGGAGATGCAGTAACAGCAGTGCTGCTTCTGCAAATATTTGAACCATACTGTTTGAACCATTAATCTATACCACTGAAAATGTAGGTCACATGGATGTACAGTATAATATGCATTACAACCATGTGATTTCTATTTTTATCTTCTTGCTATTATTATGCATGATCATATATCTGTGTGACTTCAGTTTTAAATTGGGGAGTTGAAGATTTTGAGTGGTTAAAAATGAATGTGGTGGATACAATGTACCACCATGGAAATATAGGCCCCACATGTCCAACTCCCATAGTCAGGCTGTGCACAATAGCCTGATCTGCAGGGCTCGCTAGTGAGGAGAAAGACATGGGATACAGTAAAATATGTTAAAATCTTCTGCCCTTGAAAACCTCCAGTGCAAAGTTCACCTTGGAGCATGTGACAGCCTACCAATCAAACATACTTTTGTTTGATTCGTGGAATGGCACATGCTCCCCAGTGAAGTTTGCACAGGAAATTTTTGAGGGCAGATGATTTAATGGATTGGACTGCAGCTATGGGCATTTTTGCTGTGGTCAAATTCTGCATCTCCCTCTGGCTGCAGCTGATATTGACACAACACCAGGAGACTTAAATGTATATTCAGCAGATGAAAATACTTTTGAAAGAGGCCACAGTTGTAATAGAACAATGAAAATAAAATCCCATACATTATAAAACATTATCTACTTATAGTTAATATCTGAATTATTCTAAAAGCAATTTTGACAGTGAAATTAACCATTACAGTGACTTTGTGGAAAAATGGTTTTCCAAGTACTTTTAAGTCATAGTTTGCAAAGAGTACCCTCTAGTGGTTAAAGTATGGTATTGTGTGGCACACACAGTACAACCAATGTATTGAATGTATCATTTAAAATGGTAGGAATAAACACATTCTTTGCATACATTTGAACTGTTATCACTATATTAACATTTGTACCAGTTTTGTAAAAATACAAAATGTAATTTTAATAATTTAAACCAACATTCTCAACAATGTCAACCCTGAGTGTGACTGGCTGTATTAATACCCAGGAAGGGGAGAGGGTCCGTGTCTCATCACACATAGCAACAACATCTGGTCAAGTAGGCAGAGTCTGCCTAAACAAGCTGGACATGAAGCATACTCCTCATCTCTGTGTCTGCCCATGCTTACTTGTGGGAGGCTGTGAAGTGAAAAGAGGCAGTGACGATGCATTTCTGTGAAGGTTACATGCTTATCTCTGCTGTTCCATACTGACAGAGCAGATTACAATGAACACACAAATACAAAGTGGACCTTCCAGACTAACCATATTTCTATAGAATTTGTTCTTAGTTAGTCTGATTAGGTATCTAGGGTACCCCCCTCATTAAATGGCCTTAAAATGACAGCAGGCCTTAAAAAGCAGAATTGTAAAATGAAATGAAAAGTTATTTTGAATACTGCTTCAATATGATCAATTCCTGCTCTGACCCCAAAACACCTTTTAGCTACAGATGACAGGTATGTGGCCAGTATGGTTTTTCCGCAGAGGAAAAGTGGCTAAAATAATAAATCCCTTACAGCTGTACAGTGTTGAGGGAACAAAAGGTAGTGGTCCCTTACCACCAAGAAAGAACTTCTTGTAATAGCATTTCAGACACTATCTACTGGGGAAGGAATTTTCAGGGCTAACAGACCACTGCTTTCTGCAGTGGTTAAATAACTTTCAGGTCCAGATGTGGTGGGAAAATGGCACTCTGTAAAAGGCTTTGTACCAAGGGAATGCTGGCACACCCCTTAGAAACATCAAGCTTTGAAAAAGAGCAGGTGGCTGTGCAGGAAAATGAAAAGACAGACGCAGAGTGTGAGCCTGCTGTCCACATGACTGAGTCAGGAGACGGCCATGAGGAAGCCTAGAGAGCTGACATAGACATCAAACAGCTGATGCTTTGGAAAAAGATTTAAGATATGACTGCCCATGTCACAGTCAGGAGATTTGTGGCAGTTTGGAACTATCTTAGTTAGATAAGTGTCTGGCACAAATATTTCCTTCACAGTAAAATGTTTGATCCTGAATTGCAAGTGTTGCTTGGCCAAAGCATTTAAAATGCTCCATGATTACTAACAAAGACAGACACTTGAAGCACAAAACTCACAGAAGGCAGAAGGTAACTGGTCTGTTCAGTCAAGGAAAAGATGATGTGCAGAACATAGAGATTTTGTGGTACAGATGCACTTTTTCTTGTTGCTGCTGCATGAGTAGAGGCCAATTTATCTGGTGATTTGATTGATAAATTCATATTTTTGTGTATGATATCACACCTGGATTACTATGCATGTCCACATTCCATTTCAAATCCATTATTTTAAGTTCATATCTAATAATGTAGATTACAATGTTTAGTTTAATGCATATATGATGCTCTGTCACAACCATTTAGAAAAGAAATGCAATACCTTCTAGCTAGGTGGCTATCCAAGTACCATGTGCATAGTCCATGAAAGTATGTAGTCCTTGCTTCAGGTAGAAAACAAGGCAGTCCATGGTTTTTCATGGTCCCTCCACGTCATAAGACAGAAGTAAGGCCTACGAAGTGACCGGCTTCCGGTGAATATCAGTTTCGGAAACCGTCAGTTGAATTTTTACGCACTTCCAAATGGTACATCGAGCTATCCAAACCAACGCATTGTCGTCTTGCCAGCGGTAGTTTTTTCTGCTCTTCTCATTTGTAAGAAAGAAAGCCATTTTCATAGCAAGTAAAGCCGAAAGATGCCAATCAACGACAACCAAGATAGAGACGTTTTTGAACACGTATTGAGCAGAAAACCTGGTTACGTTAAGGTAAGACCTGTTTTAATTACAGGTGGATTGATAGTGCTGAGTCGATTGTTAGAATACTTGATAATACAGTGAGATGTGTAACGAGGATATTTACCTTTCTGTGACTCCTCCACCTTCATCCTCCTCCAGAATGGATTCCTTGCAACAGTCGTAGCTGAAATAAACCAATTTGTGTTAATAAGTAACTGAAATGCGTAAAGCTGACTCATATTTTACCACGTTTAATGTAACTGGGATGTTTGTTTCTGTAGTTTGCATGTTATAAGAATGACATTTCCATACTGTATAAATGTTGATTCATAGGAGCCATTTCTGTATACAGTTCATTTGAAGCTCTTTGAAATGCTTCTGAAAAATTCTTACATTGATTAAAACTTAGTAGCCTGAACGTTTCCAAGAAAGGAGCATTATATTTGTAAAGCTGACTATCTGGGCTTCTTCATGTGGTAACAGGAAGTTATCTATTACTTTAATCAGCTTAGGCCCAAACATTGGGATCAGTCACTTGGAGTTGCTCTCTATTCGCGAAAGGAGAATCAAAAATGGGGAAGTTTAGTTATTTCATTTATGTGAAGCTATTGCTGGTTTGAAATATAATTCAGTCAAGAGTTGATAAAATTATCCAGGCACTCTGTCTTATGTTATCAATCAGAAATGTCAATTTTCTGACCACCTCTTAAGATGGTTTCCCACACATCACAACCTATGTTCTTGCATACTTTACAGATGTAACATAGTTATACATGTGATTCATGATTGCTCTACCAACAAATTCTAGTTTGGCTGGAGTGGCAGTACTGGTCCTGCTTTTACTTTTGGTGCCCACATCATGTGTCTTAAGTGGCCGTGTTTGTTCTGTAATGGCACTGCTCTCATTTCAAAGCCTCGCTGGCTAATAAAATGATGAGGATATAAACAGAAGAGTGTCAAAGGGTCTCTTAGGGGGACAAACATCCTCTGTTGATTTCTAATTAGATATACGTCGATGCAGACGTGCCCCCTTGTGTTTGACTGTGCAACAGCTAAACGAGTCATCTTTGGAAAACTTGTTTTGTACATGACAGTGGAGAATGATGCCCGGAAGCCGCCGCTGTTCAGTTCCTCTCTGCACGTACATGAAGTCTGTTCCCGCATCCTCTCTCCTCACAGCTCAAAACTTCTTTATGTGACACTAATTGTTTCTGCTACTCGTGCCAAGTACCCACTGTTCTCCCACACACTCTACAGACAGGGCCCTGGTCCCTCGCCTGCTTTTTGTGTCTGTTAAGGAATGAAAAGAAGTCTCTCCATCTGCACAAAGTGCTCTTCTCTAACTCTTCCCTCCCTCCCTGCCACAGCTTCTTCACCCCGTTTGTTTTCATGTAGCTGGTTGGCTGTCACCAGCCCACATTAACAGACACCAAAAAACACTCTCCTGGAGGTTTTGGCTGAAGTGTAGTTTAAAAAAAAAGCTATGCAGTTGGAGAATAAAAAATTCAACTTGTATTATAAAATCAGCCCTCAAGTCTATTTGTTGATGTTTTGATTTTGAAAATTATTGTTAAATGTTGCCAAACAGGCTCTCTAACCCAGGTAACATCCCACAGGTGACTGGCTAAGCATTATCTTCAAGTTTATGACTTATTAGCTTTCTACCTTTCTTGTGCATGCCATTGCTGTATGAAAATTGAATTCTTGATTGGTCCGTCGGCTTCCGAGTGTCATAGAATCAAAGCAAGCATCCATTTGAAAAACATATCTAATCTACTCTGGAAGCCTTTAAGCAAAAAGAAGGGATGCTGTCTATTGACATTATTTGAAAAGGAGTGCAGTCCACTTCCAAAGAGTTTGTAGCTGTGGACAAATGTGTGTGAAATGTGATACACGCTTTCATACAGTGAGTGGCAGTGTTGCGTAGGATATGAAACTGACAAAATAATCTTAGTTTTCAATGGCACTAGCTTACACGGGTAAGTCTATTATAGCATGTGTCTCATGCACAATCTACACTTCCGTACACATATTCAGTAACACAATTGACACATAAAACCAGTTTTTAAAGCACCAAAACATGTCTATATCTTTAGAACAAAGCTCCACACAGTAGCACTGCCACCTTAAAAATAACGTCAAAACTGTAAGGTGTACATGCATTACTGTGGTTGTGTTATACAGTACATGTGTGTAGTGTACTTAGCTTCATTGTATGGACTTGTGTTACATGTCCAAGTGTGTTTTGTTACATTTACAGAATGGAAACAGCACATCTGAGCAGTTTACTCAATGCAATGCCTTAATGCAAATATGCAGATGCAGATAACATCAGAACTTTAGTTTTCTCGTGTTCTTGATGCTCTGTCCATCGTGGAATCTTTCAGATCTGACTTTACAAAATGGAACACCCATGTGTATAAAGTGCATTACAGATGTATAAACATTGTTTTGCATTTATGCCATAAGAGTTAATGGCATGGCTGCACCATTACTTCTAAATCAATATGCCTGTATGTGGATGCCATCAAAATAGATGATGACTTGGTTGAGGTTTTACTTTTTCATGAGTGTTGGACAGACTGAGGATTTGGGACTACTGTTACTCAGTCATCTTTGTTTCTCTTCCCCCGTTGTGGCCATGTTGAGATTGCAGAAGCACAAAATTGGGCCTGAGTGACAGGCAGTGTTTGACTTTCAAATCACTTTGGCATTTTTTTTTCTTGGCTTTGTATGTAAACAGGTACAGATTTCAATTTTTATGGAGCCGCGCAAGCCACGACAGTCCTCAAAGATGAAACGGCTCGCTTAAGGGCAATCGCACTGTGGTGAAACCTTTGATATGTAAGGCACTGACACCTTTTGCAAGGTGCAAAAAGATGTGCCATTTCCTCAAAAACAATTAGTGAGTGAAAGTAGGACTTTCTAATCCCCTGCCTGGCTCTGCCAGTCTGCTCTGTGGGCTCCTCATATCATACTGTTTGTGGCATCTGAGATCCCGTATCAGTCAGCGCTGCTGGAAATGTTGAAGTGTCTGTGAATTCTGCATTTCCTGCCTGTATGCTCAGGCAATGCAGGAATGGTAAATGATGTTTCTTTGTAAGGATAACTACTGTCAATAAGTCTGGCTGTGTATGGGCTGCCTGCAAATGAGGGTCACTGTGCTCAATGTGATTAAGAAGCAACACTTTTTTTCCCATTAAACTGGAAGTGAATCCCTTTGTCCTGTTATCCAAATATACTGATGCTCATACCTTAAATAAAGTGTAAATATGTGTTACAAACAATCTATGGGTGAACAAAGTAAACCAGCATGTTTTGGTAATTAAAGAGTAAATAATGCTTAAAAAGAGAATCGAGGAGACATGTGCACGATCATATATAAATCATAGATGCAATTGTTGGAGAATATTATCTTCTGTTGTTTATTGGCAGATTTGACTTGGGTATCCTATATTTTTTTTTATCTAGCGAGCAGGATATTTACTAAAACAATTCAGGTTCAATTCTCGCTGCACATGCAATGGTAGTGCCCCCAATGAAAAAAAACTGCTTCCACCTAATTAGACCAAAATTAATTTTTTTTTATTAAAAGTATAAAAAAAACTATATGTAAATGTCAGATTTTAACAAGGTTTGTGTGGTGTGTCAGCATATGGAAATACAGTTTAATATCTCTCTTAGCTGTTGCTTGCACCATGGGTGTTTGTCCAACCCATGCCTCTTTATCGTACCTATGTTGTACAAAGTCGCTTAGCTTTTCCTCCCCATCAGTTCTCCATCTTGCCCGCGACGTGTTGTAATTACCATAATTTAAGTACTGATGATGATGTTCTTACTTGGATCAATTTGCTGTGGCAATTTGACCCACTTAATTGAGCCGATTATCAGCTCTATGTGATCTGACCCCCTCCACGCGGAGAGAAGTAACCGACGCGTCTCTCCAGGCCCCGCAGAGCGAGACGAAAAAGCCTATGCAATATTGTGGTCATGTGCCTGAAGCAGAGGAGGGATCATCACAGCTCAAAGTGTAATACCTCTGGACACACACCATATCTGATGTTAATTCAATCATGCAAAGATGCCTCACTTTCGTCTGCTGAAGACACACAAGCAGAAGGTCAAGAGCAGCTTGTATTAGCACAATGATTTCAGAAAGTAGCAGTGTATATAATTGACTTTGTACGGATTTTAATGGCGGGTGGGGAGGGGGATGGGTTTGATCTTATATATATATATAAAGATCTTTTTTTGTTAGAAGCGGTCATTGTAAACATTTACAACTGTCTGAAAAGGTCAGCAGATTACTAGATTGCCATGTGGTTGTACAATTCTGCAGTCTATGCATTGATAGCCTTTTTCACTACATTTGAATGGAAGAAAGCAGTCTTTTTTTAATATATCCAAGTGCATGAAAGACACAAGGTTTTGTAGTATGTGTTAGTTATATTTACCAAGCATATAATAGATAAAACTGAGATGTTGTTGCTGTAATTATACTGAGTGGAACCTGTAGTGAACCATAAGAAATGTGGGCATATTCTTTTTTTTTTTTTAATTATTTTTTTGCTTTTGGAGACCACAGACTACAAAAACACAAAGTTGCAGATTAAAAATGTAATAGCTTTTCCTGACATAAAATAACCCACAAATAGAATGACAACACAAAGAACCCAGACCCTCGGAAAAGTTAATGTTAATGGTCGCATAGCCTCTCAAATGTACAGCAGTGTCTTTTAAAGGCTGATGTTCTGCCTTAGCTTCATGTGGATCTCATTGGTTCCACACAGATGAGTGCTGGGTCTCTGCTAGGACTGCACAGTAGTGTGTGGGTGACTCCTGCAGAAGAGCTGCCACTCGGTTAATGGGAGGCGTTTGATCACATAACCCCCCAGTGCACAGGAAACTGATGGATTCCACCGCACTGTGCTATCCACTTCATCTCTTGTGATGAATACAGGGGAGGTGTTTACTTATAATGTATGCTGCTGCAGACATGCTGTCGGAAAAAGTATGTTTAACTAACATTGCTTTTCTCCTGCTTTTTAAAACGGCCCAATTCTAGTTCAGGTTGGTGGACGATATAAAGAACTGCATTTCTTACAGCAAATGCATAAATACATCTCATTTGAAAATGGGTCCAAGCACTTGAGACCAAAAATGACTCAAATCCTGTTATTCATTTTCTCCTTTGTCTAAAACTGCCTGGTACATGTGCGAAAGTAAAGGTGGAGAGAGCATTTTTCATTTTTCAGAACAGTTTGTTTATTTTTTCTCCTTTTCGTTTGTAACTGTGACAAAGTAGCAGAAATCATGGCCTCTTTAAGAATGCAGGAAATGTTCCATGAAGCCCACAATGAATTTTATTGATGGGACTGTTGATTCTTAACTGCACGGTCATTATTTTTTATAAGCCACTGGGAACAACAAGTCAGTCAGCTGACAGGTGCGAACACTGGGAGTAAAAAAATGAACACACAAGAGCATAGCGAGATTTCCTCTCAGATACTATAGAGAGCAGTGTAGTATGAATTTGCGTCCTGTAGTGTGACTTTTGAATATAGCTAGAGGTTTTACAAGAAAATTGTAAACACCACAATGTCCCATGTCAAATATAAGTTTTGATAGCTGTATACATAACCCAAGCTTTATTATTTTGCAGAGAGGCCTAGCAGCAATGTCTGAATTCTCATAATGCATGAGCGGTTTGGAAAGCTTTGATTATATCGGTGTAAAACAAGGAAAACACAAGGCGGGAAGGGATGTCTGTGGTACCAGTAGAGAAATCAGGGAAATTAACATTTGCGTTGAGCATGCAACTGCATGAACAATACAAGCACATGGGGAAACATAAAAATGATGTATAAGGCTCGGCCGTGCAGGGAAACGGCAGGTCTCCACAGTGAAGTAGGCGGGTAACCCAAGCACTGAACCTGGGCCACTCTGTGCATTACTACTCAACTTTAGTGCCTTTATTTGGGCTGATGAATGGCTGACTTATCGGATACGCACCCTCTAGGTTGACGTGGGTCCCATGAGCCCCCGCAGCCGCTGGTTAAAGACGAACTGTGGACAGCTGGAGAGAGGAGAGGCGTTCTCCTCTGGGGCCGTGTCCATGCGGCTGCCCAGCGGAGGAGGGGCAGCCCGAGGCGCGGGCTACAGTCTGCGCACAGACATCAGACGAATGCACACAGTAATCCAAAGGTAACGCATTAGTCCATGCGTCAGGGGACCCCTGTTTGCGATAAATACCTCCACTGCTCACGGCTGTTGTCAGTGGCTGGCAAACACATAAAACTCCGCTGCGAACCCTTCGTTTATCTCATTACTTGAATTTATTTGGAACTTATGCACTCACTATTTTTTCTTAATCGTGCTGCTCAGAGGATTGCAACTGCAATGGATTTCTGAAAGAAAGCACAGCTTATGAAAGCAATATATTACTGCACTTAAGCACTTACCAGTCCAGAAAAGTGAAATAAAGCTTCAACACACTTCATGTGGTGTTTATATAGAAAGAGTGGTTCCACCCTGGTGTTTTTATTGTGTCTCTTGAATTGGTTGTGACGCGTAGTTCCTGTGCAGATGGGTATATAAGCTTGAGGTGATTTTGACTTGTTAATATGCATTATGTAGAGAATAAAACATCCTTCCATGCTATTTCAAATGTGCTGTAAATAAGCTATGTGGAACATGCAGCAATTTACAAATGCATGTTATTTGACTCTGGCTTTAGTAAAAATGAAAAATGAGCAAATTGAAGTCTACTTATTACTGAAAAGGAAAAAGCCTTGGTCAAATATGTTGATGTATCTGTTCAGTTATTAGTGAATTATGAATTTAACTGGCCAGATCCATCCTAAAACATTTCAAAAAGTGTCTTCATGAGGACACAGTAATGTTTTCCCTTGTATGTTTTTGATTAAGTTAGTAATTAGGCAACATTAACATGAACATTAACTTTATAAAAGGCTAAAGATAAGAAAACCATTGTCTCCAGTTATATATTTTCAATAACTATATGTAAATTGAGATCTGCATAAAAGCCCTCCATACATGCAAACCAGTGAACCAAGGCGAAACATTACATTTTCATATTTTATTTTTAGAAAATGACAAATATCGGTACATCACAAGCCCTTGGCCTTCCAGGGTCTACAGTACAGTATCTCGGCTAGGTCAAATAGATTTCAGGCAAAAATGTGGACAGATATCAACAACCAACTATTCTGGAAAGAAAAATCAATGTAACAATTATTCTTACCATAGGTATTTATTATGATCATAGTACTATACATGTAACCGAAACCATGTAAAATGAATAAAGTCAGTTCTTGGTGAAGTATGGGCTTAAAACCACAGTTTTTGACATGCTTTGAGTCTTAGGCTTATACTTTAAAAATGCAACTTAAAACTAGCAAAATCTTGGATGTAGGAATACACAAACACTATCTCTCTTACAACAGAATGATCCCTAAGTCAGTTGATGTGCAGATGTTGAGTAAATGACAGTTGATGTGCAGATGTTGAGTAAATGACAGTTGTAGAATAGGGTTGTCAACAATGCTATAGATGAGAGGACATCTTTGTACCTTGCTTTGCCAAGGTTGTCACAATTTGCATTGACTTATAAGCTAATAAAATGCAGTTTAGTCATACTTGCCCTTTAAATATGACTTATATGTTGAATAATCTGATTTTGGTGATTTGTAGCAACATGCAGCTTGCAGTTACTTGTTGTAATGGTGTATGTGATTTTAATTTCACATAGTTTTACTTTGCTTTTGTGTTATTTCACCATTAATGGCAACAAGCCTTGAAAATGGCACTTGGATAAGTTGTTGTCGTAATAATCTCCTCAGTAGCAAGATTCCCTGCCCTCGGCCATGTTGACAGGCATGCAATTTTATGTTTTGAGCATCCCATTTCAACAGAGACGACATTACCTACACAACAAGTGTTTTACTCAAGCAATAAACGTGCTGGCCCCTGTTTTGTGCATCTGATCAGGGAGGGCATCAGATATGTACTGTATGTATTCATGCAGCTGTGGAACAGTCATATTCATGTGCTAAACATTCATTGGCACTTTGAAAACTCATCTTTTCAGAAAAGTATGCAGGTTAAAGATGAAGGGCTGTGGCCAAAGTATATGTTTCATTGTCCAGCTTATCATTTGAGAAGAAGAGAGGAAGTTTAAACCTCAAATATAAATCTGGCAGCCATATCATACAATACATTTGTGATGCTGAATTCACCAGATGATTAATATGGGGTTACAATTTTCTTCTGGTTTGTTAAGTTCACTGTATTACATAAATAATAGACTAAACAGTAGAACTGAACATTTCATATTTCTCTAACACCATAGTTGGTGCTTTAATTCTTAACACAGAAATATTGGTGCTAAGTGGATTTGTAACTGCTGTGAAATTCCAGGATGTACACCATTCGCTGTCTTTGTCCTTTAAAAATGTAATGATTGTACTTTCATTTCATTTTTTATTTTTCTTTACTGTACTAATTTCATGGTGTGAAGTAAGATTTTAACTCGTGTGTGTGAAGGCTGTATGCTAGAGTGCTGACTTTGTCCAAAGCAATGCCCACATACTTCCACACAGGCACAAATATTAATTTGCCATCCAAATTTCTAAAGTGACACAGTCCAGATTTCCCTTAAAATAAGGCATTGCAGTAGCAGTTGTAATATGAGTGCAATAAACTGCAAAACAGTACAAGTAGAATAGAAACAAAACTACTGATTGCATCCAAACGTGTGATTGACTACACTGCACTTGGTGTAAATCATATATAATTTGTATCAGCATCCATGAATGGCAGTGTGCCTAATTGTCTGGCAGATTTAATTTCAACTGGCTTTCTAAAAATAATTCAAAATGTAGATCTCGGGATCAGCTTTTTCTAGGTGTGAAATGTGAGCCTGTCATTTCCCTCCATTTTCCATCTTCAGGCTTCTCAGCTGAGTGTTTGGCTTCGGCAACGGTCTTTCAGGAAGACTGACAGGGGAGTGGGTGATACAGCGGCATCACAAAGTGCAGACTGACAGCTCAGCTTGACAGCCTTCTTCCACCTAAATATACTTCTTGTTCCAGGTATAATATCACCTTGACAGGAAAAGAAAAAAAGATTCTCTCAATGAAAGGGTTGATAGGCCACACATGGGTCAGTCATTACGGCCATATTTAGGGAGAATTTTGCAAAAAAGCAGCATGTTTGTGAGAAGGAATGGAATTTCAGGGCTGCTTGACAATCAATTGTATTCTCTGTGTCAAGATAGTGTTTTCCGAGGGTCCTACACTCACATAATATACAGTAACTTCACAGAGATGGTGGATACATTTTGACTGGACACATTTTAATTACAAATGTTAAAGGGAGAGGACCTTAGCATTTGAAAAAATCACTCACACATACATATACTACCTTTTACTACACATGGAAAAGGTTATCTTTTACTTCAACTGCAATTATTCTGAACTGAGGTTGTTTGCCTGAATATTTTTGAGGAAATTATTTTCCAAAACCAGTTATTAATGAAATTGGTCTTGGATGACATGTGTTTTTACTTCATGGCTGGATTTGTATTCCCATGTCATTGAAATATGATAAATATGAATGGGAAAGTTCATGTTTGTGCAGTACTTGGAGGAACAAACAGTTGATTGCTGAGGACAGGCTTTGTGTCTGTGTAGAAAAATTATCGCTCAGTTAATGTGATGTCATGGTGTTTTTTATACACACTCAAGTTCTGGCATGCTCTTCTAACTTATGCACTTTCATTATTATCACCTTTGCTCTCCTAAGTAATCACTCATTACTTTTTCTGTTGAGAAGTCATGGGCCTTCCTGAGATTGTACTGGCCTTAGCACACTTACCAACCCTGACTCCATCTCTTCTGCAATTAACAATAAACAACACTTAAAATTGGCTTTATGAATGGTATATAACAAAAGAGAATTGTAGTAATCTTGTAATTTTGCCTTTGTAGACAGTAATAGTTGCTTTTTCTGCACAATGGAGATACACCATTTTTGCCTAGCTTGTGTATGCTCATCCTCTCTATCGCCACCTCTCTTCCACGGGCAGCACCTCATGTTCAAAGGAGGCAGAACGGGATGTTCTGGGAATACAAGAATAAAAGTTAAAATGGCCTGCAGATTCCCAACCAAACATACCAATCCTGTTTGATCTTATGTCAAATTTTTCCAATACCTGCGTGTAATGCTCACGCACTGTTCATGAATTTGTTTGTTCTGAAGTCATTTTTTTTCTGTGGCACATGCAATGTACTCTGACCTGCATCATGGGACATGTGGTCCTTTCAGGTGGATGTGAGCCCAGAAATGCCTCGCTGCAGAAAGTGACAGACTGGAGGCTCGGCCATGGTTTCTGCATGAATCCTCATTAGAGTGTAATTGTCACTTTGCTCTGTGGCACTGGACACCTCCTGCATGGGTACAGATTGGCACCACAGGCTCCTGTTTTCCTGGCCAGCATGCTTTGGCTCCTTTTTATCCCTCCTCAGCAAGCTTTCAGCACGTTAAACTGTGCAAACTCATGCAATTAACTGCTCTCTGATGTCAGGTTACTCCTTGTACTGTGATATGGCTGGATCCTCCTCAAAATAAGAATATCACTGTGCTTTACATGGAATTTCACCTAGTTCTATTTTCAAACAAGAAATATTTTTAGTAATATAAATGGTGTATGTAGTTTTTAGACTTTTATCTTTGCAGAAAACATACAGCAAGCATACAAGCTTATTGGTGGATGCTGTAATATTAATGATTCATTCAACATGAATGGTCCATGGCCCATTGTTTCTTGCATTCTGAGTATGGGTTGAAAAATGGCTCAAATATAAAGATGTGAAATCATGTGCCAAGCTTAATTAATTAATTTCTGTTATTCAAATAGTATAACCTACACACATGTAATTATTCAAAAATGTTATCCAAATCTGTTTTATCATTACTTGGCTTGGGTGGCATACATATTAAGAGAAGGCCTTGAATGGCTGTGCCAGTGCATTAATGTCAACAAATTAATTGATAAAGCAAACATACAAATAACTTTGTCTTGATCAAAGCAATGTGAGAAATTAAGAGTGGTTGCTTCTCTCTTCATGATGAAATATTGTATTTCAGTACTTTTTTAAATGACTGTAAAATCCATGTGTGCATTTACACAGTTTTATGAACATAAAGGCATATTATCTACAATGTACTGTATAATATATCTAATTGCCTTTATGTATGTCTGCTGCGGCTATAATTATTTCCCATTTTAGATTCACAGCTGTTTGATAACCACATTTTATGCCCTGTCATTGCCCGGAACATGAGCTTTTTCAGCTTTATTTGTCAATTATTAAATCATAATTAGATATGTGTTTTGCCATCAGCAACAGGCCTCATATTCAGTTTTGATAGGTCAGTAACTCTTCTCTTACTTCTACTAACTGGATTTAGAAAGTGTTAATTTAAATTATTGTGAAATGCCTAGTTTATACTTCCCCATTTAACTAATAAAATGCATAAATGATTCATGGCAGCCACATACATAATTCATAATTAAATCACAGCTTGATGGAGTGGAATTTATTAATTGTGAAAATGCATGTGCTGCCATAATATACTAATTTATGTCTTTAGTTTTTATTGGCACATTGCTCACTCAACTGTAATCAGCTGCTGTGTCTAGTTACCAAGTTACAGTAATGTATTGTTACAGCAAATGATCTGTATGTTTGGAGAGGGAAGCCTCTTCATGATGGCCACAATATGCATTTGCCTGAAAAACTTAGGATGGAATATCACTGAGTGCAGTTGTCACATTTTCCTTCAGAGTAATTATATGAAACATCCTGAATATCACAGCTAATGCATTCCATAACTGAGGAGTTACAGGATTGCTGTCTGACTGAACTGGCCTTTCCCTCAGCCCTGTTAAGGCTAAAAAAACTGCAGAATTTGGCCTTACAACTTTTAGCCCTTTCCCTCCGCTGTACCTTACTGCACTACACTGCACTGCACCATGAGAGCGTGATCAGGGGTTCTAGAAGAGCAGGTACCTCAGGCAAGTTCCAGGAACTATTGAGGGGATGCAGGCAGTACTGTACATTAATTGGTCAAACACATTACCTGTGAAAATTGATAATTCCGGTTTTAAATAGTTGGTTAATTTCTAGAAACAAACATACCAGTAACAAATGTCTTAACCTCAAGCTTTGTCTGTCTCCATCTGCATATCAGTACAGAGTAAAAATAATACAGAAAGATGCTGGCTTCAGCCTCCTCCTTGTTGGCAGTATTGTTGTTTATAGTATAACAACATCCAAACAAACGAACAGCGTGACACTTCCAACGTGTTATTAAAACGCTGAATTCTGGTTGCTCTTCTGGATGTGATTCAGATAAATCTTCAGATTGCATGCATTACAGTCTTGTAATAAATCAAATACATGGGTATTCTGTTTTTTCTTTTTTCCTTTTATTCTTGCCTTGATTGTTGTTGCTTAGTTTAACTAGCCTACAGTATTCTCAAAAAGTAACATTTAAATACATTTGAAATAAACCAAATAACTAAGTAATAATAAATAATAAAGAATTTGAAATAATACAGAATTAAACACAAAATATTGTAAAAGCCAATTGATATTTAAGCAGGCCTGTCAAAGCACATTGCGAAAAAAATGTGAAAAAGAAGATGTAAGATGTTTCAGCAATCTGACTGCCTCACATTACCAAATCCCATTTGGTGAAATGTGATGCACAGTCATCCTGTTGATGTTAAGAGCCTGCTTTTTCCTTGGTGGTATTTTTCATATCACTAGAATATGTATTTCTAGTTTCAGAGAGACAAGCATATGCTGGCAGGATAAACAAAGGTCGCTGTGTTTCTAATGGCCCTTTAGCATTCATGAGAATCTGCTACTATCTATTGATTCCGTGTCACCAAATTTCTCTGTGACTTACACCTCCCCTAATTCCCATTACCGGGAGCACTGTACCCTTATCAAGGGAAACAATAAGCCAGTTGTCACTGAAGCCGAAAATATGAGCGAGACTCTGCCATGGTGCAGGAACTCATGACTCTCCTGTGGAAAAACTCCAGCTCAGTCCTCCCTGTGACCTCTACGCACATAAGGGAAGCAGCACATGGATGCTAAGCTAAATCTGATCAGTTTGCAGATAAATCAGAAAATTGAATCTCGCTCATTTCATGAGGGGGAGAGCCCAAAATAGAAGTCAGCTCCCGTCTATAAACCTGTCACAGAGATATGTCTCTTGCAATGATGGCACCACTGTCCCACCCCATCCCACTTTCCCGTCTTCACCCCCTCTTCACCGGCTGCTATCTCCTCCTTTCTGTTATGTCTCTGTGCTCTTTTAGACAAAGGGTAATAAAGCTATAAATTGTGTGCCTTGCTGAAGGTATAGACATTCTGTCTCAGAACTGCTGTTGAAACTGCCATAAACCACCCACAAAGTCGTAGATAAAGATTTACAGTTATTTAACATCCTCCTTGTCCCTTAAATCAGAGTGATAAGAGAATTAAGTGATAGCTATAGGTTCTTTGTCCTTAGTCTATTGATTTTTTTAAGAGGGATCCAGTATGATATATTTATTGAGCTGTGTATTTGCTTCAAGTTTACTGAGCTGAATGGGTGCCTCCTTCGATTCTAACACAGTTAAAACAGAAATACCCTATTCGTCAATCCAGCAATTACTCTTTGTTTGCCTTGCTTTTTGGCAGATCTTTTATTCAAAGGCTGAGCGCAAGTAGCACTAAACAGCCTCTCCAGGTTGAATCAGCCCTCTGGATGATTGACTATGTGTCTGCAAGCAAACCCAAAGGTGTTGCCTTTAGCGATTGTGCTCCTTTTCTCCGTGAAAATGTGTTCACCGCTGGCAAAAAAAGAAAAGTGGATTGTCTGTATAGTTATATAGTTTTCCTTCATTAAAGAAGAACTCCGAACACTATGGGCATTTCTACCACTCTGGTGATCCTCCAGCCTTCATGCCATCATGTGACACCCTGCACAGCTTCTGTGGCTCACGCTGGTCTGATGCTATACTGCAGGGCCAGAACACTCTAGAACAACACCTTCACAGAATGAGCCACCCAACAGCCCCACACTTTCTTTTCTTTAATCTGCTATCATGTTAAAGTAACTCGTTGCCTAAGTAAACTGAAATTTTGTAGATAGCCAGTGACTAGAGTGTGAAATGTTATATTCCTAACATACTGACATTCTTGCTCCCTTGTCTAAAGTAGAAAGGATCCATGGAATTTGTTCTGGAAAGCATGTTTTGAACAGAATTGCAGAGAATGAGTGTGGTGTGCAGAATGTTAAGAGCCACATAAGCAAAAAAACTGCAGGATTGTGCCATTGGAAACGCTGTACCCCTGGACTTGCATCAAAGCAGGGACCATGCAGTCAAATCACAAGTGGTGCATTAGGTACTATGAGTACAGTAGCAGTACACAGCAGTACTACTGAATGCAGTGGTGTGGAGGAGGATATAAAGACAAAACCACAGGTGATGAAACTGGTTTGATGTTTGCATGTGTGAATGTGCATTATGTTTTTTTGTTGTTTGTATTTAATGACGTCTAGGAAAATGAAGGAATGTGAGGAGTAATTTTTGAGCTTTATTGCTGCCCCCTTTGTTAATGACACAGAACAGAGTCTGTCACCATCTCCATGTACCTGTTAATTCCTGTATTTCCTGCTCTGTTGAGCATTGTGCACACAAGCAGGAGCCCCAGGCACTGTAAAATAAAAATCACAACAGCAAACAAAAAAAAAAAAACAACCCATCAAATTTCATCACCTTGTCCATTCTTGACAGTTGGCTCCTTAACAAAGACACTGAGAATGTAATTAAATCACATTTACCTTTGATTCTGTGCCAGCTTTGTAATTAATTAATACACACAGGGTTCATTTGAATTCTATTTAAAAAAATGACAACTTTGCGCTTTGGGGTTAAAAGACAAGTTTTTGATTGTGTCTCTTACATACTCCTCGTTAGCAGTAAGTAAAAGGTCCAGTGGCTTTGCTTTTTGAATAATGGCAACAGTCAGGAGCTTCATTTTGTCAGGTTGCACAGTTTCGGGTTGCTTCTTAATGCACATGGACAGAATCCTTTTACACATTCATGTACCCAATACTCTTCTTTGACCTTTGATGTAAAGTGGGAAGATTATTGTACTTGACACTGTCATACATGTTATATAAATAGTTTTGAGGATCTACAGTATTCATTTGGTGTGTGTGTGTGTGTGTGTGTGTGTGTGTGTGTGTGTGTGTGTGTGTGTGTGTGTGTGTTACAGGTATGTGTTCACAGTTGTGTGTCCTTGTGTATGTGTGTGGAGAGATATATGAGAAAAGAGTAAATAGAAAACATAATGCTCAGAGCAATGTCACAGTGAGTACTACAACAATAGTTGGAATATTTCATCTCTAGTTACTGTATTAAAGCCTACTACAGTTTAGTAAGTGGTGGCTCTGGAAATACTACACCCATTTTGATGATGGGTGGTATGTATTCATCTTTAAAATCACTGATGCGAGTTTATAGCGCAGACTGGTCCACACATGACTGTTCAGTTGTGTTCCTGTGAAAATAATCAGTGTTACAGTTTTCCAAAAGTAGGCTGTTGCTGAAATGTTTAATGGTTGGTTTATCAGATTGCCACATGCTGTCTACAGCTAGGCCTTCATACTTTGCTTCCGTGTGGATTAATCTTTGAGCTTTACGAAAAACATGAAGCATTTGGATCGATCAGCTTTCAAGATGAACTGAATTTATCTATTACCTTACTTAACGAGCTGTTGTTGAGTAAAATATAGCTATGTTGTTATTTTGTAAATTACAACCATGAAGCAAAAAGCATTGGAAACCACTTTCGTAAATTATTGTCAATAAATAACAATGAATCACTTATGAAATTGAAGGACTCCTGATTTATGGCAGTCGGCTGACTACACCAGAAAATATGGCTGCTGGAGCCGAGAGGATTCAGTGGGGTCTTTTTCTCATTTATCATTTGACACTCAAAATGATGTTAAATGTGCAGAACCATTGCATTGCTTAACAAGAGAAATACACTCTGTTTAGTTTGCCTATATTCCTTGATGCTTTTCAAGGCTGCAGTAATTCAGGCTTGATTATTTATACTGAGGGAGATTTCTCCAAATTTTGGTGTTCTCATCTGGTGGAAAAATATCTGTTTTTCCTTTAGTATAACACAAAGATCTTTCACTTGACTAAGTGTGTTCAGTGAATCATTCTCTCCGTTTCATCAGCGAGAACGAACAGACATTAAAATGCTTATGGGGATGAATTGGTTGCAGTATTGATTTTGATAGTGCCGTGACATCTTTTTCTTCTGTTTACTGTAGTGTTGTTCTGTTGATAACCCTACAGTCTGTTTGGTGATCTTGAGCTGTTGCTCGTGTCCTTGGAAAGTCTCACAGCTATTTAAACAACTTTATCAATATCCCCCAAATGTAGCACCATGCGCAGCAATGTGAGAATGGATTTATTTTGAGTTGTCACCTTTATTGTTATATTGACAGGTGAGTAGAAATCAGCTCTGGAGTGTAACTGTACCTATTGCGAATGGACAGAGTTGAATATACCTGGGAACAAAAGGGGGGCCATTTGTACAATGGCCTGTTGTGAAAGAGCACAGAGTGATCAGGGCAATGAACATCCTTTCAAAAAAACTGAGATTGCACTTGTATTTACAAGGAAACATATGATACTCTGTAATGGTTAGTGATATTTATGCCAAATTGACAAACTAATTAGGCTGTGAAAGCATGAATTATCTAGCCTTAAACCGAGAATCTTCCTGTCTCACCATGTCCCACTTTTCATCATTTCTCTTGGGCAAGAGGAAGTCATTTATTTTAGCATGAATAGACTTGTGATAATGCCTGGGAAGGATGAAGCATGAGCCCTTCACATTGAATGCCTCAATGCCATTTGCACAGAGTTCATGACCCTGGAGCTATGATAAATGTCAAATGCAACAATGTCCCGTAAATAAGGCACGCTATTGCCAACCAATCGCCTCCTTATTGACTACCAAAGCAAAAGGGAGCATGCCTTCATATTGCACATTATCCAGTACAGAAAAGGAGCACAAATCCTGATCTTTCTGTCTCAGGGACACATGCAGTGGCGTTTACATTACATGTGTATGTTTGGCTTTTCCCATTCATGAATTACAGCTGGCCAGAGAACTACTTTATCCAATACTAGGAATTGTCATACGTCCCTGTTACACTTCCATAAGTCAGGATAGATAATGGTTTTTAGGGTAAATGAGCATATTTTAGATTTTTTAAGGAAGGCAATCAAAAGTGTTTTCCTGCTTTCATGGTAGTCAACAGACAAGGCTGATGATTATATTGACATAGGGGGTTAGAAAATGTATTAAGGAGTTAATGTCAAGTTTTTGACTGCATAGCCAGCCTATCTTTCTCTCCCAGATAAAAGGGGCTGTTGTGCAGTACATTTACCGCTTTACTTGCACACGGGTTTGCTGTGGCACTGTGCATGCTCAGTGCACACAGAAAAGGATGCAGACCAGGTGCTGCCATCTGATGGGGATGTGCTTAAATCTGAGGCTGAGCCCGCTGTTGCCCTCTTGTGGTCTATTCAAAAACAGAAATAAAAATTACAATAAAACATGATTCCAACCATTTATCAGTATAAGAGGTTTAATTCACTGTTTGATTTATCAAATGAAAAATAAAGTTACCTTGTGTTATGCACTAGGGCATCTGTAGAAAATTACAATGTAACCGACCCTAACTTTTGCAAAGAGTTATGTATTATAAGTAAAACTCACGCATCTTCAATTAACTTTCTATGCCTTAGCTATCCAGAGGATCACAAGTATCAAGTTCCAGGCTGAAATGTGGTAGAAAACTGTTAAGGATTTACTTATGTAAGTTTTACACTGCAAAAGTCAGCATTTTCTTCCATTATTTGTTTTGTTTTTCATGAGTTAGGACTGTGTTGAGATGGTGGCAAAATTGGAAACAATTATAAACAGTGATATTATGCAATGAAATGAATATTTGTGGCAGTTGGATCTGTAGACATAGTGCACTTGCAGGTTGCTGTATTATATTGGCAGAAGACATACCGAACCAACTGACTCATTCCACATAACCCTTGCAGACACACTTGTGGAGGTCTGAGGTGTACTGAGTGCTTATTCTTTCATCAATAAATAACTCAAATATATCATCTTCTGATCTCAAGCAAAGATTATAAAAGCAATTATGTGAAAATAAATAAGATGGGTATGGTTTTATTTTAGGTCCCTTCACCCTTATTTTTGAATGTCACTGCAGGATATAATTAGCCATCATCATTAGAAACATTGTACTACTGTTTAACATTCCCTGTTTTTTTTTAGTCTGGGATTTTCCTTTGAAAGGGTAAGAGAAAATGCTCTTTGCTATTAGCAGAGTTATTTGGGGAAGTCCAGTAAATCATGTCAAACTGCGGTCTCATCCACAGTTATGATTAACAGCGTTTCCTGTTCCTGGAGGTGGCTGAAGGTTATTACAAGATTAAAGAACAAAACAGCTCTTGTTTTAAATCTGCCAAGGGGGTGACGTCATTTCCCCTGTTGAAATATTCCTAATACTGTTAATAATTTATGTTGTTTTGCACAGAAGAGATACTCCAGTCATATTCCCCAGTAATTAACAGCCTTCATGTGATGACAGCTCTTGTGAATTTAATACTGCGTGCAAATATATACATGCATGGAGACATAAGTCTAAAGCGCTCCCACCCCCACCCCTCCTGCCCCAATCCCCATGCCTGGTTCCAGTCACATGGTAAGCACCTGATTTAAAGATGTAAGAATATCCATGCTATGAATAAGGCTGGAGCCATTTCAGTTAGCAAATGAGAAGCTGAAAAGCAGTGAAAAGGCATAATTTAATTTGCACATATCTGAAAATGTCTTCTATGTGCCAAATTTTAAACTCAAGCTCCTTTTGTTAAGCATTAACAGAGCTGCCATTAACTGACTTAATTGACTTCATGACCTAATTTGATAGTTTTACCCACTTAACTTGATTTAATATGAGGGCTGTCTTTGACTTGTGCATAAACACACATGTGTGTACCTCTGCTCCAGTTGACACAGCACAACTTGCTATACCTAATTACGTTTTGACAAATCCAGTTGTTTAATCCATAAACATTAAGAATATTACTGACTCCAGCCCGCTGCTTTCTAACTTGCATGTATGCATAGCTGTATATCCATTCTCCTAGCAATGACCGCACGTACGAGACACCAGAAGAATTTATAGGCAGCTGGCTGGAGGCTGATTAGGGTACTGCTTGTAAAACGTATTTTGGCATGTACAAAGGTTTTACTGGTGCTCTCTCTGTCAGACAACAGCAATACATCAATACTGGGATGAGGCAGCGAGACATTTTCTTTACTATGTTTAACTCCACGGGGTTTTATTTCAAGGGGCATTCATCTTGTAGGCAGACTCCCAAGAATTTCAAACATGGTGCAGCATTTTCTGTTTCTGCAGCAGGGGGAGTTGTTGGTGGCATTTCATGTGTGAGACCACTGGCCCTCTCTTTTGCTTACTTTCTGTTCTTATGCTACAAAGGAGTGCATTGCACATTGTCTGTGTCACCCCTGAGTGGAAAAAATGACCTTTAAATGTGCGCTGCCATAATGGTTAGGGAACTAGCTGTGTGACCAGTAGGTTGTGTCTTCAGAGCTGTAGTGCAACCCTGCTGCTGTACCCAAGACACTTTAACTGCAGCATTTCACTAAGCATGCAGCTGTGTAAATGGATCACACATGAAGTCCAGAAGGTGCTAATTTCCCCAGATAAGTGCATCTGCTCAGCAAACAAATCCTGAAATGCACAGAGCCGTCCAAGTGAAAAGAATAGTTTCCCTCAATGAGAACGGGCCCAGTGGAGTTCTTACACATCCTTAGCCACACAACATAACAATAGATTTTCTCACCAGTAGGGCTCACATTGCTATTGTTACTGCAAATATGTGACCTTTTCATAATCTGCCTGTGTTCTAAAAAAAAACAGCCCCTAATTTTGAAAGTCTTTTTATTTCTTCTTTTTATTTAAGGTAGTTGCTCATGTAAAAGTCCATGACCATTAAAAATATGTGCAGCACTGTACAGGAAGTCTCTGTTAGCCATGCTGCCTGTCATCCAGTTTCCCAGTGTCGAGCATGATTTGTCACACCCTCATCTGGCCATAACAAGACCGTTAACAAGCACCGGAAGGACTTGGCAGTCAGGGCTGCTGATACTGTACGAAAACTTTATTAAACTTTATTAAATTATAAGATGACAGCCCTCTCCCTGTTTTACCTCTTAGAAATTTCTTGGACTTGAGCCACCATCACATGAATGAGTGTTAGCCACATCCTAGTGCTCTCCCTCCATTTCCAGGGAGGTTACCCTCGGGTTGTCCATCTGCAAAAAAAGAGTGTTTCGCTGTCTGTTGTCAAACCGGCCGATTTTCCTATGCAGTCTGAATACCTCATCACTCCTGCTCTAAGTTAGGAATGATTTCTCCATCTCCATCCTGGCATCTGTGTAGGCGCACCTTGAGAGTTGGCAGATCCAGTAGATCTAGAGTGCTCGGGGGTCCTCATTAATGGACTACACCTCCAATGGAGCTTGGACCTTACAGAAGGCCTATGCCACACATCTAGGCTGATGGAACAATTATGTAGTTTTGTCTTTCAAGTATAGGTGAGTCATGGCAAAATGCTAAATGATTTCACTGATTAAAAATGCTGAAAGCCCAAATGTATTTTTTTAAACTGCACCCCACTCATTTACTGAGCGTGTTGTTGAGCACATTCACAAGGAAGTGGATAAGCAATTGCTTTTAACAAACCACAGGGGTGTGTTAATGTTATATGTGGCATTCATTTAAAGATATAAATGGGGATCATCACACACGAAAATCAAGTTCTCTCTAGAGCACCATGCAAGTCATGCAGCCCTGCATTAAATCACTGACGCAGATGACAGTAACCCTGTCTGCATATGATAATAAGCTTTCGTAAAACACGTAGTGTGCTTAGCAGCCCGCAAACTGGATAAAGTGCCATACGCACAGAGGCGCAAGTGCTCCTATAGGATCAATAAGCTATGTCAGGTTTCAAAGATATGAAGACGTGTTGTTGATCAATTAAGATAAGACACCTCGAAATGCTCGCAAAATGCAAATGGGCATGATAACTAAATTAGGAGCAGAACAATAACTCTAGCACATAAACCAAATGGCTGAATTTGCTGGGAAGATCAGAACAGAAATTACAACAGTTTGTTAAGCTAATTTGGCCTCAGTGTCGATTGGGGAGAACTACTGAAGAGGAAGAGGAATGGCATTAAGAACTAATTGTACAAAATGTGCTTGTGCCAAGTGTCTTCCAGGGGAAAAAATGTAACCAAGCAAATCATCTCCTGAAAGGTGGGAGTGTGCCGTAGTTGTTAGGGAGCTGGAGTAGAGACCAGTGACCAGAAGGCTGCAAATTTGAAGAGGGACACTGCTGCTATACCCTTGAGCTGTACAAATGGTTAGCGTCTAATATGTAAGCAATTTGGAGTCCGCCCACATAAAAGTGTCTCTTAAGCAAGTAAGTAGGGGGGAAAAAAGAAATAGACAGAACTAGTATAATTACAGTACAGCCTACAGTATGGGCACAAGCATCTTTCTCATACAGATAAAAGAAGTGCAGAGTGGGTTTGTGGTGAGATTGCAGGCTCTTTTTCTCACGGAGAATGCAGTCATTTGCTAGATCACTTTCCCGGTGCCAATCATTCAGAAGGAGCAGCTCTCAGGGTGCAGCTGATAATCATACATATTCTATGTGCAGAAGGGCCATAAATCTCCATCCCTATTTCATCTTCCAGCCATTCATCAATCAAAGAGGAGCAGGGAAAGGCACAGCCTGCTTCACAATATATCAAATTAGCACCTGGGATGTTTACCAGGTTAATGTGAGACAACAGGCAGGGGTGAAATATAGCTCTGCACCATTCCTTAAATTAAAAACCCTCCCTAGACCTTTGCGGTGTTAAGATGTGAGCGTGTGCCTTAAGAGGATAAGTCCTTGCCGATTGCTTGGATAGCTTCATGCTGCAGAAAATAAAGCACAGCCTCCCTGAAGAAGTACACAAAGGAAGTGTATCCTCAACAGTGTATCGTGACATTTATCATTAAATGGTAGAATGGATTTTCAGATGCCAGGGGTCAGAGCCTGTGACCTCCAAAACATAAATATGTATTATTTTTTGAATGTAGAAAAACGTTTGTGATTGCAATCTGTTTCCACCACACTGCAGCACTGCTGAAAGTTTGATTTTGCTTTTTGTTTCTAACTTAAGGAAAATTAGTTTTAGTGTGAATTCTCCCTAGACACAAAGAAAGTATTGCACCTTACTAATGTGTAATTAGGTTTTTCAAAGACTGACATTTTTATTGAGGATGAACAGTGAAATGAAAAGAATATATTTTCTTGGGACCAAAATATTTTTTCAGAATTGTGAACACAGTGTCTACTACATGGTTGTATTATCTATCACACTGTAAGACTGTACACATATTTTTTGTGACACACAGTTTAGTTTCCAGTAGCTTTGTCCTCAGTTATGAATGCTATATTCTTTGGGGGTCTGGGATGTAATTTGCAGTATAAATGTGCTCAAGTAATCAAAATGAAAACCGGCTTGTTACACTTACAGTTAACTGTAAAGGAGCTGTCTAGTTGAATTGGTAAATGGCATATTTAGTAATTAAATCTTGGTAGAGATGAGTAAGAGTGAGACTGTAATGAAAAGGAGTTCATTAATCATGTTCTTTCATGTGCTGGTTAATTAAAAAAAAATATTTTTGAAACACTTCAGATTACAGAGTCTGACACAGCAATCCAACAGCAATGCTGTTGCTCCAGTTGTGTGCTCCCCAGTGGGACCCTGCTGTTATGGTTTAGTCCTAAGCTTCACCCAAATTTCTCCTGATAACCCTGGGCAGATTGTGCGGGTGGAATGCAGGTCAGTTATGTCCATAACTAAGCCAGTCCACACATTGCATATTTGTTCCAAGGAATTCCACATGGACTTGTGATGGAGCACATGAATCTGACCTCCTGATGTTAAAACACTAGTGTTTAACTTAAGGGCTGAAATAAGAGTGCAATCCATTTCAATCTAATAAACATGATAGTCCCCAGCCTCCGTTGTAATGATCAGAGGGTGGGAGTGTGTACCCTCTGGATTCAGATCATTCATATTATATTGCTTAAATAAAAGGAGTCGAGTCTCTCACATCAAGAGCGATCTTGAAATCAGGCTCTAGTCATTGAAATGAATACTTCTGTTGGGACAAGAATACATTCTGATTAAGTTGCATTCATTAGTGGGTCGTTAGTCTACGATAATTTGTGTAGATTAAGGTGTATAATTCACAGAGCAGACTCACTGTCTCATGTATTCAAGGTATCTTCACCTAATGCTAAAAAATAGCTTCTGATCAATTAGGCTGGGCTCAAGCACATTTTTAAAGGGGTTTGCACTGAGTTCATCCAGCACTGAGAAAAGCTTCTAGCATTATGTTTGGCTTTCAGGAAGAGCAGGCAGGGGTGGGCCATCTGTGTTCTGGAGACAGGGGCACACAACACTTGTCATCTGCTTTCGCTCGGCCTGAGTGCCGTTCATCAAGTGAATGATGAGAGCCACTTCCACCTCTCCAAAATGTCCGATTTTTTTTTTCCTGAGCTGACGAAATAATTTAATTTGTTTTGGAATCTGCTGTGGCAGCCCTTAAAATGAATTAGTCTAATCAGTATTGCTTTCCCTAAAGGAAGTTGAGAAGAAAATCACTGGTTTTCTTGACATGTGCTAAAGGATAGGATGCAGTAGCAAGAATCTGGCAAACACAGTGCTCTCATAAATGTTTCAGAATTGAAGTGGACAACCAGCCTACACATTTTTGTAGGCCTATGGTTTTTGCAGGATGAACAAAAAACAATATAAACTTAACAACCTTTAGCATTGCAGATGCTTTCCTGTGGGAGGCTGAATCTGATATGTTGAAAGTGGTCCTGTGCTGTCTGTGTGGTGTGTGACCTTCAGATGGCCAGCCCCTATGCAAAGCCTGCATCTCACTGACGAATATACTGCCAACACTTCTTTTTTCTTTCTGTCTAGAGCATCTGACACTGAAGTCAATGAAATCCACATTACACTGTATCTTCTTTCACATTGGACACTTATATTATTGGATTTCTATTGATACGACTTTCATCAAGTGCATATTATTTACAAAATCATTATGAGCAATTAGCCATTGCTTTTTCTGTGGGCACTTAGTGAGCTATGAAAATAAGGTCCAAGAATATTACAAGAGAATCTGTGCTGCTGTACTGCTATATGTCTCATATCACTGTCTGCAGGAGTTTGCATTTGATTTCTTGCCACTGAAATGCAAATATAAGATACGTTCACAGAATTCTGTTAATTCACTTTCCTAAAAAATGGGATTTTGAGTGTTGGGTTTTTTCAGCTTTAAATATGTCAAGCGTTGTCATGTTTGTGATGTTTTATGTGGGTTTAGGATGAGAAAAGCTAATAGAATTAAGTGTAATTCACTTGTATCTGGCCTGATGTGTGCAATGCATGACTTCACGCTTACAGATTGAACAGGGACACTCTGCAAACACTTAAAGACCACATCCCTACATATCCTATTTAGATAAAAACTACTTTGAAAAGATTAATGCATTCTATTCCAGTTAGCTGCAATCAGATAGCAGTGTGCTGAAAGCGGCTTTACCTCCTGATTATTGAATTTTTATGGCCTTGTAATTAATAGCAGAATCTCTGTTTTGTTCTATTTCTTTTTCTTTGACATTTTAATTTCAACAAAAAGCTACGGTCTCCATGCAGCCTTTCTCTGGAGATCCTAATGGCCTATAAAACAAAATGACTTATAGATATGGCACAGACTTCACTTGGCCCATGATTGTTTGAAACCTTGCTGATCACGCAAAATTACATTCCCCCCCTCTCTCCAAAATTCATTTCTTGTCAATTAAATTGTGGCTACAATATCCTGTCTGAAGAATGGGAATCAATCAATGCGTCATCACCTTGGAATTCATTATTGAAGGCAACCTAAAACTTCCTCAAAATTTTTTGTACAACCCATTATTTAAAAAAAAAAAAAAAAAAAAAAAGCCGTTGTCAGTATTTGAGCAGGAGAATGTCCTTGGCTGGCATTGCATCTGTTGTATTTAGAGGTGATGAAAATCAATCCTAGTAGCGACTGACTGGGGCTATATGTTTCTGAGGACAGGTCTGAATGCTCATATCAAATCAGAATCTTAAGTGGCAGAGAGAAACATTTGTTTTCCTGGTGTCAGATGGATGCCCAAGCCGAGCTGTGCCGCTCCCTGCTGAAAGCTAAGTGGCACATGTACATGCTGCTCATTTTGAGTTTTAGCTCGGATCAATATTTCAATCTCTGGCCAGCAGAGTTAATCAATTTCCTGTCACATAGTCATGTGTATGACACATCATAAAAGCATGCCTTCCCGGTTTGTTTAATTTTTATTTGATGTATACTTTGTGCAGTTAATGAAATTAAAATAATATGATCTTGTTCTGATTACGGCTTAAAGATTTGTTGCTTAATATTTAAAAAAAAAAAAAAAAAGTTTATTTGACTTTTTCTCCAGATTTGGAAAGCTCAGTGTTATATGGCAGTCTGTCCCATGTCTCTGCAGACTCAGGAGGGTGCAGACTGGCACACTCTGTACAATGTTCTGCCAGCCAGCATGTCTTTTCAATCAACAGTCCACCAGCTGGTTGCGCAATCTTTTCATGGGAGATTAACATTCATATTTAGCTACACATTGCAGCATTCAGGTGCCTGACTCACCAGAGGAGGCACTCTTGCACGATGGGATGGAAGAAGCCCGCTCTACTGAAACACTTTCTCCCTAGGTGGCACTGTGGCTAACCATATATCATCCCATAGAGCTCCAACCTCAATCAGCCTGGGCAGATACAGAGTCCGATGGCAGGGAGCATCACTGTCCCAAGCACTGGGTCCCAAGCCAGTGATGCTGTTTGAAAATTCAACTGCAACACTTTACACTTCTTATGTTATAGTAAAACTGGCAGCAAACCATTACTAATGCTTAATATGATGTCACAATCAGGGATGGAAACTCATCTTGCCCACGCACCCATGGTGAGTAGTTTTTATCTTGGGCAAAAATGAGGATTACGAGCCCATCAGGAAAGTGAGGTTTTCTAAGCATGAAATAGTAATTTTAGGCATGCATTGGACCCCGGTGTGTTAGCAACTGGCCCGTATAAGCTAAAAGGGAGAGGCTTTTCCCTAGTGTAAGTAGTGGGCGTGTCAATGGGGTACAGTTGTGAGTGTGTTTACACTGGATGAGGTGATTGTTTATTGTTATTGATTTACATCTTAATATACCATTCTCTAACCAATGCACATAGACAATGTTTTCATGAGTTACAAAACCAATTCCTGTCAGTGGCAAGAGTTCAGTGAGTGTCAGTCTAATTGATAACAAACTAGTAGATAGTTATACAGTGAATGGTAATGTTATTTAGAGGTAAACATTATTACTATCATATTTCTTGACATAAAAAGATAACCTAGGTTCAGAACATTTCAGCCAGCCTGCTAGAAATGTCAGGCTACTTGTCCAGCTGTTTTCACCCCTCATTACAAATGATCAAATCACATTCATATGCAGATTTGATATTTTAAATGTGCTATCCATTAAAAAAGAAAAATACTGAGACTTGGAGAGATTTATAGATGGGTTCCCTCATTCTCTCTTCAGCAAACTAACCAATCCTCTGCCTTATTTATGCACAGTGTACTGTAAGCTGTTGGCCTATCCTTGTGAGGGATTGAAGAGTATGTGAAAGTTGTTATTTATTAACCTGCAGCTCTGCTCTGCTGTCCCTGTGTCATTGAGCCTCTTTCGCTGTGTAAGCACAAGTCCATGCAGCGCATATAACTTTAGAAATCCAAAGCCAACCTTTTTCACCGCACATTTTTACATCACTTAATGTTTGCAGTGCTTACCATATTTTAACCCTAATTGGACTTGGCTACAAAGCCTGTTCACAGAAGGAAGGAACAAAAGAGTTCCTTGGTGACATTGTTAGACACCAAGATGCCATTCTGTCTAAAAAAAAAGGTGATGTCTTTGCATTTTAATGAAAACAGCATGTATCTGTGAGTGTACTCACTGGCATTGTCATTTTAGGATAATGTATCCCCAGTTACACGTCCTTTTTCAGGTACAGCCAAAATAGCAAACATAGCACTAACTTGATTTATTGAACATTTTAGCTCATGGTAAATAACCGGTGGATTGACCAATCGTAGTGGATTGAATGTTGTACAAGAAATTAAACAAAATGTTTAATCTCACAAGTCATTCTGGTGGTGATCAGCAAAAATGAGAGGTTCAAGTGCAATAAACAGGGACAGTCAATGTGGAAGTCAGTAAAGTCTTATTGCTACACACTATGGTCTTTTTTTTTTTTTTTTACACTACTTACACTCACTGCAGTTTGCTCAGATAGGCCAAAGATGCCCTGGATGTCACTGAGTCAGATGCATGGAACAGTTGTAACAGTTTTCCAGGCTACCTGAAGAATTCTAAGTTTATAATGTAGTGAGGGTATTTGAATCAACCCACTATCCACAATCAACTCGCATGAGACAACAAAAATGGGAGACAAGAAATTATGGCTCAGGAGTAGTATGCGAAATGGGCAGGTTGTTTTACGGTGTGCTCTGCCTCAAAGGGAGGATCAATGAGACGATTTTCTACTCAGCCAGTCATGAGAGATTAGGAGATGTAAATGTCAATCTTTGCTTCCTTTATACTTTATAAAAGCTGGAATTGGGCTCTCACTTCTTAATCGATTGCCCGTCTAATGAATAAATGCTTCACCATAATTTATTAAAGATTTGCAACAGCAGATGTGGCAAGGAGGACTTTTGAAGTAACAATTCAAGAGTATAAATGCTTCTCCGATAACGAGTTGAAATCACATGTCAAAATGAGGGTGAAGTAGAAGAGATCAATTGCTGATCCTTGAGTGTATCTCGAAAAGGACAACAAGAATGAAAACATTGTCTTCCTTCCACTATGACAAATGCATACATCAATGAAATGTAAAAAATAAAAATACTTTGTGGATTAATTCAAACTTTCATTCTGCTTCTGACTATCTTTGGATTTGACATAATACTGACATTGCACCTGGTTAATTTAGGTTTTAACACACACAGTATTCTGTAATAGATGATACTTTTATAATAGGGAAGAAGAATAATTTCTGTTATGGTCATCTCTTAGAAAGAAATCTCTTCCTGAAAGTGAACACCATTTGAGATCTGTTATGGAGATGTCAGTGCAATGGATGTAGCAGATGACTTCACCAATAACCTTAGCATTCAGCTCTTCCACAGCTCTATTTCCCACCCATCTTGCAAGACCTGGTAACATGCAGCTCCATAAATGTTATGTAAATGCAGATCTGTTGCTTCAGAATATTTCAGCTGCATTCAGGACTGGAATTAAATCTTCATACTTTGCGTATTGTAGCATTGTTGATAATGAAACCTTTAAGGTTCCACAGGAATGTGCATCTACCAAACGAAAAATTACAACACGACAAATCTTAATGCTGTTACTATTTGTAATGTTTCTACTATAGCTGCTTTGCTGCCAACACTATTATTATACCTTTGATGTTCTGCTTAATGAGAATGTAAATACAAGAATATAAACTCTGAAGAAGGGTTGTTAGCAAAAGGCATTAGAGTTTTGATCTGATTTTGAGTGTTGAATAAAATCAGAACTTTAATTTAAAAAAAAAAAAAAAAACTTGCATGGTGCATTTTTTCAGATGTAGTTGTAACAGCCACACAAACACCAGCAGCAGTAATCATCACAGTTATCATTGGTATCCCCCTCTAAAGCCAGCTACTTTTCTCCAGTACTACTGTGTTCCTGTTCATGGCAGTGTATAATTAGTGCAGCATTTGTTTAACATCAGGGGACAGATTTCTCTGTGAACTTGTTTATGCTGGCTGTGGAGGAGAAATGATAAAATTAGCAATATACATTTTCAAGTAGTGCACAGTGTTTCCTGCTTGTATATCATAACAGTTGTTGCATGTACATAGTTTTTGGGGAATAACTGAATAAATTCAATTATGAGACAAGTGAATCGTGTTTGATTAATTAAATATGCTGGAAAGTATTAGCTTGGTACCTGAAAATAAATGAATGGGTAGTGTCTTTAGGGGTAGTAGCTTATAGCTTTAGCTTGTAATGTTTTAAAATGAGGTTTTCCAGTCTCCAGGCTGTGCCTCACCAAAGGGCAATTTCTTTTAGGGATTCACTAGATTGCCCTTTATTTCTTAAGAACAATTCATAGTGTGTCTCTCTCAGTTTTCATAATTTATGGTCGCAGGTCTGAGAAATATTATTTCTGCTACCCATGACTTGGATATGACACTGTATTATTTACTGTATAGAATTAATTTGCTTGAGCCTAAATATCTTTTATAAATGGCCAAGTTGCAATCGATGATAAGTAGCATGTCCTACAAAATGCTTGGAATGCACAAGTCCAGCAAAATTATGCCCGTGCAGGGCTTTGAATGATCCTGTTTTTGCCTGATCTCTCAAGCGCATTTTCTTTAGCACAAATGTATATATCATTTAAGCCATTACCCAGCCCAAGCTCTTTCATTAAAATGAGCTATATCATCCTTTCCTGGGAGGCCTTAGGGAGCCTTCAGCTATGAATATACATCCTACTGAGGGGACACATTGAAGGCAGCAACATGCCTCGGTAAAGTATTAGTTAATTTATACTGCTAATGTATAACATTGATTCTCTGTGGAGAAAATAAAGAACAACATATTTTTGGAGCCTACATCATTAAGGTTTAATAATTTAGACCTAGTTGGTGCAAGAATAAATATACTAGACCAACTTAAGTGGGCTTTGGTGATGAATGCAATTAGAAAACCTTGCACTTCTATAAAAGAGTAATACGAATGGCGGGGTAGAAATTCATTAATGCGGGGGCAATAGTACACCCCACTGTGCTTTATGTGGAAGCCAAAATCACCTTACCTGGGAGCATTTACTCGAATACTAACAACATCATAACTTTGATTACCTTTAATTTGATCATCCAAGATTAATTATCGTACTGATAATGGCTTTCCTGTGATTCTGTGATTATTTTACCCTCTCTCTCAGTGCTAGTATTGAGTTTTAAAATTAAAAGACATCCATGTTGATAATATCAATTTTGAATCCTTGTGAGCCATTACATATTGGCAATTTAGAGGCATGGCCCTATATATTAACAGTAGTGTTCACAGCCAGTCATTAAGACAGAAGTAAAAGAGACAATAAATCCTCTCTTGAAAATAAAAAGGCTGTAATGAATCTCATTGGCTGCTTCTGGTTGTCTGGTTTAACAGTCTCATTTACTCATTTGGGTCTGCTTCTTAATAATGCAATTATTCTGAAAAATGTTTTCCATTTAGATGTGCCATCACTTGTGGCAATACAAATGTTTCTGCTAATTCAATTCATAAATAAGAAAACACTTCTTTTCATTGTATTGTATCCAAGAACTTGGTTCAGGGGGCAGTAGTTTTTTCTAAGGCCTCTGATGTGACTCACATTTCTAACCATGGCTTTTGTTCCAAGTAAAATCTGTGGGAAAGGAAGAAGGCAAAGCTCTTGCTAAATATGTTACAAGAAATTTTCATTCAATTTAGATTAGATTGATAAGACCATCTCCAGATAGCAAAATGCTCTGAAAATTAGGGTATCAGTAGTACCAAAATATTTAGGGCTAATACAACCAGGTCTTTCCTCTAAAACTCTGCTTCATATTCACAAACAGATAAAATTGTTCCAACTAGCCAATTATTTAGTAAAATCTCAAATGGGTCTGCTTGTATAGCATTACTTTCCTTAGAGAAATGTACATCCTTTTGTCACCTTCTTACTGTACTTGGGGGATACGCTTTCTGTTGGTAGACATTCTCTTTTCTTAAATACTTAGTTCACACTGCTTAAAAAGGGATTACTTGCTTGTTCTGAAACCTGATCTGACAAAATTATCATAGCTGCATGTGTCTTTTATTCAAGTCACCAGTAAACTATAAATAACTTCTATTCACCTTTCCTAACATGGAAGAAGCTGTGTATTTACAAATAAGCCTTGTACATCCATATTCAAATATTCAACGTTCATCTTGAGCAGCGTACTGTTTGGAACATTGATAAGCTTTGTGTCTAAGACCTTGTATCTTGAGCTAACCTGACGTTTTTATTTAAAAATGAATGGTATTAGCCTTGAAAATGTAAATTAAAAATGTTTCATACTAGTCTCAAAGATGAAAAGTGGGGTTCAGATATCAGGATCTGCATTAGATTTTATTACGCCATTTTCCTCTTTATGTAGAAAGCATTGGGAAGGCTGTGCAGAAGATCCAGGTTGGGTAATCTTTCACACTCCATAAATCTGTGTCATTGATTTTAGATCTGCAGCATTGACAAGGAGTTTTTTGAAATGGGATAACTACTGCTTTAAACATTTATTGCTGTCATTCACCACAGCGGGCTCCAGTTTTAATACCTCTAAGCGTCGTGTAGCACTTGTACGTGTGAGTGAATGCACAAATGTGTTGGAAATCCTGCTGAGTAAGTTTACGCAGGCTGTTAATCATCCGCCCAGCCAGTTGGCCGAGCACATCAGGCAGGTGGGGCTGTCATGTTTGCAGTCCCACTCAAGCGCTTTGGAAACTGGATCTTGACTCATGTCAACCAGTGCTTGCTGTGTGCTATTTTGACTGATACTTAAAATAAAAGATTAGTGTGTTTAACCTTTGGTGGTGAGGAAAATAAAACCCTGAACTGGGGCATAAAATCAAGTAAGATGTTAGTCATTTTAACTCTATTTTCATTCAGATAGTTTAACATGACATCTACTAAATGGTCCATGGACTTCTAAGGATTGAACTGAACTATTTAGGCATTGTTTACATTGATTGATCATTTCAGGATCACTGGTTATAATATGAATTCAGTTTGAGACATAATTTAAATGACTCCGCAAAGATTGGATGAAATTTCTGATACAAGGCAACGGTAGAAGGTCCTGATTTCATTGGCCATTGTTGCAGAGGAAGTGATAATGTTTTTGTGCAAAAAGGCATGGTTCTAAGACAGAATCCTGGGAATATCCAGGTTGAGGGTCATTGTTGCTGAAAAAATTGCATCACTTGTACAAAAGTACTTCACAGGCCCTTCTAACGAAAGATTCATATAAGCTCAGCCGTTTATTTCACAGTATCTTTTAATAGCTGTTTCCCAAGGGCTTTAAAGTTGAAAGTGCTGCTGCCTCTGACCAATTTGCAGGACGAAGGCCTTTAAACAGGTGCAGGCACACACAAACCATGCCAACCCTTTAATACAATTGCTTCAAAGACATTTGGGCATGTGCCAGGCTTTTGAATTTGATCATCCCCAGAGATGAAGGACATGAAAAGATAAGAAATGATTTGGTTTTCCACTGTAATACAAGGCAGGATCACATGCAGGGCTGTTGAGCTCAGCATTCTATCCATCCTCCTGAAGTGGCTCTGACAGCAAAGCATCTGCACCTCTGGGAGTTGACAAGTGTCCTGTGAACTAGACAGGAATGCCTGGGCCTTGGATTAGCGCCCAAACCGAAGGTGCTCCTGTGACATTGACACGTTTCTTTTTTCTCCCCCAAACCTGTTAATCTGTTTGGTGGAAGCAAAAAATAAAGATAGATTTTAAGGGTGGCTCTGTCACCAGCTATGCACCTAACTTAACAGTGGCAGCTGTAAATAATTGATGACAAGTGATGTTGACAAACTGTGCCTGTGGCAGGCCTGTGTTCACCAAGTTCATTGTCTAATGGTTTTTACTAGATAGCAGGGCCTCTGCTAGAATGTGCACACAGAAATAGCCACATGTCATGCCCAATGAACACCAGTAGATTTGCTCTTTGTAAAGGTGACATTTTTGTCTGCTTTTGTCAGCTGGTCTCGAAAAGAACTTTAAATGTGTTATAGTTTGAAATAATCTATACACATACTACTCAGCTACTCTATAATGGCCTATGTCCATTTTCAGATTTTAATTACTTTAAAATAAAAACTTATTATTAATATATACATATTACAAAGTCATTTTCCAACTTAACAGCATGTAGCTCTAAATATAGAGAGAAATGGTTCATGTTCTCAAACCAGGGTGTAGCCAAAGACCATGCTGCTGCCCCAAACTGTATCAGATATCCCTCTGTCTCACAGCCACACTACCTGATGAATTATTTCTGAAGGGTGTTTGTGATCTCATGATGGATCAGTAACAGTGTGACAACAATATAATTATAGAGTGAGAGAAAAATCTGATATCCTGGTCTCTCTCGCAGTCTGTCTGTCTCTTCTGCTTTCCTGTCATCTCCTCTCTTCCTCTGTATCTCTCTCTCTATGCTGAATGGTGACAAAAAGTAGCATATTCCTGAGGGTGAGAGACATATTTAAGGTTGTGTACAGTTAAATACTCATTTATCAGTTAAAATGCATCAACGGAAATGGAGTAATGCATAATGGTAACCTGTCCAAAAACGTGTGTATTTTTCCTCTGCTTCAGTGCAGACTGAAAATTGGCTGGCTTGTGCTTTCTTTAGTTTCATTAAGTGAATTCTGAGTGTCTGGCCCAGTTGGCCCAAACAAAGTCACAAATATCCCCATTCTCCCTCCCAACTGATTATTGACAACAGTCACTGGCACTAATATGGTACACATATAGGCATTAGCTACCATTTTTGGTTTGCCTGTCTTAAATTTATACTTGTGTCAAACATGTCTGCAGCATTACTGGAAAATAATTTTTTCCTCATTGCTTGGCCTTTGCCCCCATCAGATCAGTTAACAGAGGTGATATTCAGGTTAGACAGCAATGGCAGTGTCATCTGAACCCTGCTCAAGTATGTGAAGTGCTCATGAATCCCACATTGTCAGAGCCGTAGTGGAGGAAATCACAGTCATATGTATGTGCTATTGATAGCACACAGAGCTCTGTATTCTCCTCTGTTTAGTGTTGCATTCCTTTTTGAAAGACATATGAAAAAGGCCAGTGACAACATGTCCAGCTTGACTTTCTGTACTTTATAACTGTCTCCACAGAGATCTAATAAAGAACTGGCTGGTTTAGCTGAGTGATATTTTTATAATAAAATGCCCAAATACAAAAGTCCATTTATAGTATCACTGGATCACTCATGTGGGATGTACATTTTTCCTTTTCTAAATAATAAAATCATGAAAGTATATGTGTAAAACATGATCTTGTTCAGAAAAGAAAAAAATGTGCACATATATTCATTTTTCTTTTCTAAGCAACACGATCATGCTTGCTGCAATCAATTCAGAATGCTACTGTGTCGTTTGCCTCTTGCTTCATTTTTCATTGACTGAGATATCATGGCCTCTGCCCTGAGGTAAACATATTTCTCTCACAATGAATGAAAGAAACCAATTCATGGGGGAAACTTATGCTACGTGCCTAAGCTCACATGTGCTCTTTCATAAAGATGGATAATATTTACTAATTCTTTCAAACTACCAAAAACAGTGTGGGTCTTTCATTTCAAGCTCTTTAGATGTCTTCTGGAGCATTAGCTGTCATATCACGTTGGAATAAAAAACTCCACTTTGACTGTGGAGTTTTGAAGTTCCTTTTGATAGGCTGTAACAAGCATGGTTTGATCAAGGATGACTTGGGGCATCTTCAGCGGTGTGATGTGATGACTGAATGAGTGCAAGACGTGCAGAACGGATGCAGCATGACCACTTGAACTCACAGAGGCTTGCTTTACCCAGCTTAAACCTTGCCCCAAGATTGAACATCCACTGATTGTATAGTATATATGTGCCTTTTCAAAACTGAAGTTTCCTTTTAAAAAAAAAAAAAATAAATAATAATAACTTTTAATAATTAAGTATATAAATCTAATGTGTAGTGAAACCTTCCTGGCATGTATTTGACATTGCTGCAAGTGTGATTTATTCAGTATATGGAATTTATTTGGAAATAACCTTTTAAAATTGCTTTAGCTCCTCAGCTCTTTTCATGCTAGTGAACTGTGTTTTGTAACACCATGTTTTTGTAATCTGATTATGTCAGCAAAGTTGCACCATTTTTGTGATTTATCTACATAATACAAGTGACTTGTCCTGTAGCTCAGCTGTTTGTGTGATCCAAGTGAAGCCTTCATTTATGCCCTGGCCACTGTTGCTGGCTATTGAGTAACCATGTTCCATGAAATGACATCATACCAGATGATTCATATATATTTCAGTCTCTTAATCCAGTGCAGGAAAGACATCATATTCAGACTTAAGTTGAAGCTGCTTCAATTTTCAGTGGCAATAGAAACCAAGCCCCATGTTGAATAAATATTCCCAATAAGACTGATGAAAACTTGAATCATTCTTTAGCCATTTAGTATATCACAGTGCTATTGTACTATGCTGCATAAAGTAGGATGTGTGTACAAATTAATGTCTGTTTTGTAAGTGAATTACCATATGGTGTCATGTTTTGTATATTAAGTGTTGACTTTTCAAGTTCATGTAAACATGTACAAATGACAAATGTAATAATTTGTAAGTATATAATATTTGACATGTTTGATATTTTTTATATATCGGTGTTGGATGTTAAACAGAAGTTGAAGCATAGTGAGCTGTAAGAATGGTCACAAACAACATCAGTGTCTAAATATGTCAATATTTTCAAGTGTATACACTAAGATAACCTCTTAGCTCATTGTCGTTTAGTTTCACCAAAATGTAAATGTTATTAAAACTAGTTCAGGGTCTTCTCCACATACACATTTGACCAGTGGTGGAAATGCTCACCTTGTGTTTGTTCTGCCCATGAATTATAGCAGCTGACGCTGACTAGCACACCCAGGTAGGAGAACTAATGGGTGAAATCAACTGTGTTGCCACATTGGTAGAACAAATGGATGTTAGTACCTCCACCACCATTTGAAGCTGGGCTCAGAGAAAATTATCATGTAACTTTGCTAAAACCAGTAATCAAACTATCAGTGAAAATTGTTGACACGGTAGTGATTTTATGATTGTGGGTATGTTGAGGTGAATAACAATGTTGTAGCAATGTTTTTACAACTTTACTGTGGCATTGTAAATACATCATATTTATTCTTTTTCTGATAGAAAAGATACATTTGAGACCTGAAACATCCAAGAGAGCATTAATATTGTGAATTTCATCTTTTCATGTGATTTTTTCCCTAAATATCAATGGCTAGCTGAGAGAGTCCTGGAGTTTAAAATGTGATTGTACATTTTCTTGTTATAATAGTACCTAGTCTTTAAGTTATGAATAGGGATGTCAATTTTATGGCCTTACTACTTTCAATCACAATCCATGGCTTATGAGTGGTGATTTAGCTTAGTTTTTCTCTGAATGAATACCAGCAAAATGATTTCATTACATTTTAGTCCATTATGCCTATGTTCTTTCCTTGGTTTTGAGACAGATATTGCAAAATAAACTGGATCTTCCATCAGAGCTTTAGAGTACTGCAAAAGACATAGATACAAAGACATAGCGAACACCCAAACTCATTTCACCTTTCACTTTTTAGATGACTTTGAAAGAATTTTTCAGAATGCAGGTTTTATTGGTGTGTGGATCCTCACATGTATACTGATGATTTTTGGGAATGCAGCATATTCATAGAGGTGAGTCTACAGATACAGATACAGACTGTCCTGTGCATAGTGTTTATTTCTGTACCTTGTGGAGTTCTTTGTTTTAAGTAATATTTGTAAGAAAAGTAGATCCTCAGGAATCCAAACTCCTTGGGACCAACGGTAATTCTGACTGCTGATAGTACCAACAAATACATCTTGAAGAATTGTAAACTTTTGATTGAAACCATTACATAATTATGGACTTATTTTAATTTGACGACTCTTAAATTGTAGCTACTAACAATCACACCAGCCAAAGGAGTTCCTGTTAACAAACAAAGGCAATGCGCCTTAAATACATATGCACTGTGGCTGGTAACTTCCATAGTGTCATGCTGTCGCAAACACAGTGTGCAGGGGTAGTTCTGGGAATAGCAGCATTTTTATTATAGGCAACTCTATGTGAGGGTCAGAAATATACTACATGACATTAACCCCAATGACACAGAACAAGCAAGTGCATTTTGAAATGGCAGTTAAATAGTAAAGTAACAGGCTAACCCAACTTCAAATTATGGTCTTATCATTGACTTGAAGTGGTAGGCCTAATGTTAACAGCTACCTTCAGTTGCCAAGTGCTTATTTATTATATGTATAATGAAATCGCTAGATGAAGGAATTGCATTCTCCAGGCAATCAACAGACAACCTGCATCTTTTACAACCAGCACACTATGCACAATGTACCTTTCTTTTTATCTCTTTCTCTTTCTGCACCTATAGGTCTAGTAAATGTGCAAACTTTGCAGCAATGCTAGCAGCCTACACTGAAGCAGTGAAAAACTTTACTCTATTTGTCTTGTTTTTTTTCCTGGAAATAACACTGTTGCATTTCCCCCAAACTGCAACCAGTAGATGTCTTACTTTCTTTAGGCTACCATTATTTTTAAGACTTCAAAGTGCCATGCCAAGGTGTGCATCTTACTAGATTTTTAGCAGTTTTGCAGCTTTGAAGCAGACTGGCAGCAAATTATGTGCTATAAAAGTCATGTTTTTGTTTACATTTATTTGCTGCCCTCAGCTTCAAAGCTGATAGGGCTCCAGAGAAAAAGGTCTGTCTGAAAGGTTTTCCATAGTATTTCATACTATAACAGTGAGAATTTGGACTATGTGCAGATGAGTTGACTGCAGTACAATTATTCAACGATACATCACACATTTACATTGAATATAGAATTTAAGTAAAATGTATATTTTCACAGTGATTTTGATTGATCATCCTGTAAAATGTTTTTTATGCATAAATGCCCCTTCATTGAGGTGTAGAGAAAAATAGCTCTGAAATCAGCTCAAAAGAGTGTGCTGTTGCCCTCTGGATGTATATTTGCCAAAACATAATTTACTAAGGGAAAAAGTAGACTGACTACATTGTTAGGTTCTGATCTGTTTGTTGTTGAAATATTTTTGGCTCACAAGCTTTCCAGTCATGTGGACAAGCCTTGAATCCCTGCTGGTTTGGGAACATCTGTTGAGGCATTTACCAAGTTAATAGATCAGCCCTGAGAGCAAGGCAGGTGTTTGCAGCTGCAGCCAAAAAACATCAGAGCCAGACTGCCTCTCCAAGACGTCCAGTCCATGCAATCGAATTAGAATGAGTCATGGACTGTAACAGATAATAAAACACACCTAACATTTGCTTTAAGTACAGGTGGGGATATTTCGTACTGCAGTTAGGCGAAACACAAAAAAGAGGGAAAAAACTGTTTGGGAATAAAGTAATTGAATACAGATGGGGGGAGGTAAATGAAAGAATTTAGCAAATATCTCAGTGGAATACCTAATGGGAATGAGACAGAATAGGAAATTGAAAATTATTTGAAGCAGATGGACCATTCTTTGAGTTTTTGGAAATTTATTAGAGCTGGGAAAGAAATGTGTCTGTTTATTTTGCATGACCATGAAATGAATGACCCGCTGAGTTGTGCTGGTGTTAGTTTGTGGCTGCCATGCCATTTGTCATAATTTAGCAGTATTTGTGATCGATTTATGATTTTGCTGGATTTATCGGTGCATGTCAACTTTGATTATGAATACCACTTTTTATTTCAAACAATATTTTTTTCTACATACTGTGAACAACCAAATTTGATAATGTATAGAGTTTGAGAACATTTGTATTTATTAAGTAGTCGTTCAAGCTTTCTTCTGTAATTCTTGTTTATATTTCATTCTTTCTTTCTAAATGAAACCTTTAAAAATATTTTCATAACTCCATATGAAATAATTAGGATTTGTTTCAGAGTATAATTCTAAGAAGCACATGGGGCTGTGTGCAAAAACAGTAGTTTTGTTTCAGGAATGTTATTTCATGCACCAGATGAAATCAGCTCAGAATTAAAGTAAAGTTTCTCTAAAAGTAACTGGATCACATGTCACAAAAGTGAATGTTTGTAAGGACCAGCACTGATTTTCGGTTGTTCTTTTGAAAGTTCCACTAGGCCCGGCTGCTTAGCCTTGGGATATGTCTCACCATTCCATAATATGCCTACAAGCCTATAAATTATTTAAAATGAAGCTTAGGGTATGTATTTAAGTGCCCTTGTTGTTGCTAACATCTGCCAAGTTTCCTGTCTGAAGGAGTCCAGTCATCACCCTATGCCTGATCACTGCCCAGGGGACCTTGAACACCAGTGCTAATATCATGGCTGGCCTGCAGGTGCCTCTTCTCCTTCTGCATTTTCTGTGTAATAAGCATGAGCTGACCCCAGTATGTAACAAAAAGACTGTGTTTGCTCAGTGATATGAAAATATCCTGTCCAACAGTAATTTTGTTTCTAAACAACTAAAATGAGGTGCTTCTGTAAATGTTATACCAAATATTTCAGTAATGAGTTAACAGTCACTCAAACAAATTTGTTAAAGATGAATGTGATGTCTTGACTATCTCGGGTATTAAATTTTACTCCTCTGACCTGAGAACTGGCTGAGGGTGTGTATGGTTCAGGGGTGCTGTGGCACAACAGAGTGGTACTTTTTTGCACTTTGAATGCTCTGAATTTACTGTGGTTCCTGGAATAATTGCATCACCTTTTTTCAATGTAATCATTAATTTCTTGTTTTTGAAAATGTGTGACAGATATTGACAAGGATGGACCAAGTACTGCTTCTATAACCCTTGTATCAAAGGGGAATGTAAGGGGGTTCTTTATTAGCAAAGCTCAAACTGAGCCAGGCTAGATTTCATTGACTCAAAGGAATAGATGCCAGAAGCATGCTCTAAGAGGTATCTGCACCACATGGTAAAATAGTAGGACCCCACCACTGTGTGAGTCTGTCTCAACCTAGTGTAGCTAGAAAGTTAAATTTTATGGAATGAAAGACCATCCCATTCTGGATAGGCCATACCACATGATCAGCTGTCTGGCAAATATAGACCAGTACATAATTACATGCCTATGGTCTGTTGTTTGGACTGCTTGCCAGCTGAGAATATTTGCAACCTTAGTGGAATTTGTATCCTATTTTAAAAGCAGATTCAATTAACTTCAATTATTTTCAGCGTTTTTCTTATGAATGAATTTTCATCCGTACTATTGGGTCATATCGCATTTAGGTGAAGCTATTCTTTCACATATTGAACACTCTTGGTACTTGTATAGCTTATGTTTATGTCTCATCCATTTGCACACCTGGATATTCATTGGTACAGTTTAAGTGCCTTGCTAAATGGTAAAAGAGGATTTGAATCTCTGTTCTGTTGCAATGTTTAATATATGTTGGGATCACTGTGTATAGTGGCATTACATACACATTTAACTGTGCTTTGTTATTATTCTGGCAGAAAGTACTCTCCCAACACTAACCTCTCAGAAAATCCCAGGTTTCACAAGGTCTGCCATGTCTAATTTGATTTCCAGACACCACCACCCAGTAATTCAGTAAATGCTGTATAGAATATCACCAGCTCAGTGTTTAGTAATAGGATAACACTGTAATTCAAAAGAGTGGATTGTCATAGTTGCTTTGTTCTAACTACCCTCATATAAATCACATATACAGCTGTGGTTTTATGCTGTTGTATTCATTTTATTGTTGGTTTTACTTTGAGAGAGACTGATTTTAAACAATAGTTAGAGGCTGGACATTTTCCATATCAATAATAAATTAACATTGTATTATTCAGATACTCTAAATCCATTATGAGTTGGACTGTCTCCTTCGCTCAGTATGAGTGGAGTTTTTTTTTTTTTTAAACAATTGGCTTAGTTAACAATGGGGTCTTGGAGGGCAGAGATAATTTTGACAAGTACTTTTATTATGACATTTCATATATTGTACATGACCCTATAGTCATTAAAGTGGAAACAGAATTCACTATCGCTTCATGTATCTACAAAATGTGACAATGAAACAGCTCTTAGGGTGTCTGGCATATGAACATATAACCGGAATGTGAGGTTTAAAAAGGTGAACAAAGTAATTGGTATTCCCATTTGGTTTGGTTTTGGATGGACAGATAATCCTCATAAATGTAGGAAACAATAATTAAAATAAGCTCATTAACTAGCAAAAGAATCATTGGCATGATTGGTAGAACTTGGAATCTTCTTGCATGCTCGCGTAACAATTAGTTTTGAAATGCCAATGATGCTATTCAATGAGATGCATTCACTTAGAGAGAGGATCCTCACAACTGACAACAGGCTATCTTAGAAATCACCATGAATTCCATGTAGGTATCTAATAAATTAAGACTTTTGTGAATTTTGTGCATCTCCTATTCATGAAGTATTTTTTAAAGAAAATATACTTACTATGGAGGACTCATCTATTATTCCTTTTAGTGGCAGCAGTACCTTGGCTGGTCTCTGTGTTTATTTTGTAGTCAGCATTCATTTCGAACTTCCTTGAAGGACTCAATGGTGTCAAAACAGGCAAAATACTGTATGTCACAATAAGCTGAGAATATTGAAAAACCAGCATTTAAATGAGTACATTACTTTTTTGCCATTGTCACCTCTGTACTTCCCCTTTTTTATATACAGTTATCTATATAATGAGTGAACTTACAGAAAGATTTGAAGTAAGCTCTGATTACTTAAGTATGCCTACAAATTGTTTAATTTACGGATTCTGAAATAGGTAATAGATGTTTGACATTAGACGATTATGATTAAAAGGTGTCATTTAAGGTAATATTGCCGTGGTGGTCATTCCCAGTGGAAGAGAACATGGTCGATAACAGCTAAGAATGAAGTAATGAGCAAAATAATTAGCGACTAGACCATTGAGTTTGCATATGTGCCAAAAGTAACTAATGAAATGTATTTTATTAACAACTATATTTTTATCAACAATGTTTTCTTGAAAACACATAACAGATTTATTTTTCAAACTTGTAGAATTATACTCTTTGGCACATAGATGAGAAATGGTGCTTAGGATTCTGATGCATTTGTTTTTGTTTCACTAATTCCATACGAGCCAACTGACCGATCTGAAATACCCAATTGTGAATATCGTTGTACTACATCCGTGCCATTTTCCTGCATTGTTTACACAACTATAGGCGGTTTAGTGGCTTTGATCATTAGGTAGTTCCCTAGACATTAGGAGAGTATTATTTCAAAATAAGATGTGATCTTTAATGTTAATTGAATGGAACTGAATATGTATACTCCCTGTGTAAATGCCAGTCTGATATCATGCATGAACACTTAGGTCAGACATAGTTCCATTCTCTGCACTACGAAAAATGTTTATTTCACATTCAGGCCAAGCTTCCTAATACTCTACTTGCAAGTGCTTGTAAGTGATTGTGATTAGTTTTAAAATGATCAGTTCAAAAAACCGTGCTGCTGCATGAACATTAGCTGTATTTTTACATTTCAAGTATCCCGTCCAGCTCCCCAAAGCTTTGGTCTGCTGTTCAAAACAAACCCTGCTCCTAGCTGAACTCTGAAATATACCTCTCTGATAATATGCTTCAGGTTGTGAAAAGACTAACCTCTGAGAAATTTAAGAACAAAGAAAGCAAAAATCTAAAGAAAATAAAACATTCTGAAGCCTATTCTAGTTTGAGGGGAAATATTTCAGACTGAGGCGACTGCTGCTTGCAAAAACAAACTTTATCTGTCATTTCAGACTATTTCAAGCAATTGTAACCCAGAACTTTGATATTGTTTATGACTGCAGTCAGCTGTGAATTGAAGTAATCTTAGCTCAGGATGAGATTTGCTGAAGGAAGGCTTTGGGACTGCAGAGCACCTGTGGGTACACTGTGTTAGGTGTTAGAAAGCTCAAATCAATAGTACAACTCCAGAGGGTGAGCAAAAAGCTAAAGGCAAGAGGTATATAGCCAGGAAAAAAAATATGAGAATCCCTTCTTCCAGGTAAAACTGTATATTGATAGCCTATAAAATACATGACTTGTTTATGAACTGATAAAATAAAACAAGCTTCAGGTGCAAAACACAACATCTTGATCAAAAGCATAATTCAGGTTGTCATATATAAAGATACAATTCAGATCTAAAAAAAATATTATTTTAGATTGTGAAGCCAAAACAAAGCTAAACCCAACTAACTAACTCACAGTCGGTGGCTGGTCACATTCGGTACTGTCCAGATTCATTCTAGGCTTTCTTGCTCAGCTAACCTCTATGAACAACCACTTTAATGCAGTAGGCCAAAGCCCCCAGAATAATAGCACTTTGATCTTTAATAGAATTCATGGTACTAGCCTGATAGTCAACTTATTATGACCCAGATCATGAATAGAACAGAAAAAAGTATATGGTCTAAAAAATTCTGTCGTGTTGACATTTTGTCAATACACCAGCATCTTCAAACAAATCAAGAACTCAGTGTCATAACAGGATGGTCTAGGTGTCCTTACTCCCAACCTCATATTCTTCATCTCATCCGTGTCTGTCTTGCTTGCTCTGTGTGCATGGCAAATAACTTGTTTGTCCCATCAAGTCCCTAGATGCATTTCATGAGGCATCCAATAATATGAATCCAGCACAAAGCTGTAAAAATTGAAAAGATATCAGTGTTATTACAAACCAACTGCTGTGGTAAAACTCCCATGAAATCTGACTTTGACATATTTCTCAGGAAGTTAATCTGATTTTGATTGCCTCTGAATGAAATGGAAATGAGAAAATTCCACTCTGTACAAACTGATTTTCAACCCATTTCATACACAGGGTGTCTCAAAATATTACTTGTATATAGCAGAGGGTCCATGTCTGAAATGCAAAAGCCAAAACTAATTTTAGTTTTTCCTGGACTTCCTCCATATTCATATCTCCTCCCCACGGTCCCTGTTAACCACACAGCTACCCCTCTGGAGGAGAGGGAGAAGACGAAGGAATCTCACAAAGCTGGCCGAATGCCTGCACTGCTTGTGGCCTGGCTATTGGGACTCTCAGACTCGAAGAACCGCTTGTTAATTCTGCCATACTCAAGAGACGCCACTTTAGCTTGCTCTGCGGGTGAAATTGGGGGAAAGAAGACTGGGAAATGAACTGTTTTGTCAATGTCATACAGACTATGTAACCAGGGGATTAGATGGTGGGATGCTCTTGTGAATCTGCCCTCTCAAAATGATATTGCTATAGTGAAGTCATTTTGACGCATAATGCAGAGGGAAATGATTCAAATCTTAAAGAAAAAGCATCATTGGACAAATGTTTATGAATACTTAAAGAGCTGATTGAAGCCTTTGAGTGGTGTGTACAGCCAAAAGTGTGTGTAAATGCTAATTATTTAGCATAGTACCAATGCATATAAAATTTCAAGGTAAGTGTCCTCTGCTCAACCTGATACATTTTTATTTTGTAGCTTGCAGTGAAGCCCCTTTTCCACATCATGTGACTGTGTCATGATGCCAGCCCCCCTCCCTCCCTGCGGCCTGCCAGCTCTGCTTACTGCCACTGTGCTTGAAGATGGACATCCCGTCACGTTGCTTTATAACTGTGGCTACAGGGAGGAACTCATCTTCTGCCACTTTGCAAGTGAGATCATGTTGCCGCAGTACCAATGTAACATTGCACTACAGCATGATTTGTAGGTTCATGCTCTGGATTTGCTGTGCTGTGTATACATGTTCATCTCACTGTGGGAATCCCAAACATATTTTACATGGAGCCATTGAGTTTTGAGTTCCACCCATCCCTATTAGCACATGCCAAAATGCCCCATGACAGCTCCTAGCCTGTTCATATATACATTAGTGTAGACTGTACTACATGTTTAATTATCATCAATAATTTCCCTCAGTCTTTAGTCAACATTATAGTCATAGTTATTAAGCAATTATCCAGGGTCTGGTGGGTGGCAGTAATCATACGTCTGTGATTTTATTTGTATTAGACCAGACACATCGCATAGCCTGTCATGCCAGTGTTGTGTGTGCCTCATATGTGTGACGCCCTGGAGCCTGGCTCTCCCTAAGTTTGCTTAGTTGACCTAGCTATTGCCCCGCGCCCCTCAGTAACTCCCCAGCAAGGGAATGCAAGGAATTTTCTCTGCTTTCCTGTCGTAGCAAAGCGAGCGTGTTATTGTTCTGCACCTCTGCAGAGCCTTAAATGGGTCCCCACTGAGGGGAGCCACATGTCGGAATGTTCGGGCCAGCCAGACCCGTGAGGTGCTGTTGACTGAAAGCAAACCCGACCTTGCCCTCCTGGAGCCAGCCAGGAAAATTTGTTCATAGACCCTCAAAAAACCGTTTGTGGTGTCTCCTGAAGGCCAATAGTGGTAGTGCAGCAGGAAGCAGGGGTTGATTGGCTAGGAGGGAGGTGTCCTAGACGATGAAAGAAGCTCATTGAGACTGATTATTTATGGGACAAGAAACACTACTGTAATGAGAAATGTTGAGTAGCAGAAGGGAAATATAAACATTTAAAGCTATAAGGTGAAGAAAATTGTCTCCCTTTATTTGATGGATATAAATGTGAAATATGCGGTGACACCGGAAGATACTGGTACTTCAAAACTGAAAAGGAAAAAGACTGTGACCACAGTGTTTTCATGCACCCAGGTCGGTATTTTGTGTGTAGTCACTAAGGCAGAAAAAATCCTAAGCAGAATGAATTCAGGGCCCTCCCTCTCCCCCCTTACTAGTTAAGAACACGGTTAATTTGAATTGACATGTCAGTGGGAGACGAGTGCTTTGTCGCTGTTCTGGATGCCAGCAGATTTAACCTTACCGCTTTGAGCATTACCACATCGGCACTTATGAGAGAGCAAATCCTGCAAATACTTTTCCTACCCCCGCCACTTCAGTTCCTCCTGTTTTCCCCCCTCCTCTCTTCCTCTCCCCTGCCCTCTCCCACTTGGCAGTTCCTGACCGTCAAGTGAGTTTAGCTTTTGTTTTACGTTGGGATCCAGTCTGTCCCGTCTGGGTTTAATTTTCAGTTAAGTGCAAGATGTGGTAAAGGAAAAAAAAAACTACGTTTGAACTGGGGGCCTAATGTAGTCAGGATGGAATCTGTCACTCAGCTTATTGCATGTTGATGACTCAGGGCAGTTTTAGCTGTAAGCAGCAAATGATTTATGGACACCAACTGAACTCCTGCGGCAAAAGCCAACCAGGAGATCAGAGCGGCAACCAGGCCCTTTTTTTGGCTGGAGACTGGGCCTGCATTTTTTTCATTCATGCCAAACTGCTTTGCACGGCAATTAGCTCTGTCCTCATTTAGTCTCCAGTCCCAAAGGGTAATGAAAGTCATATATCATCCTCAAGACTGCTAATTATCCAGCTCAGTTGCAGGTAGGCTTTGTAACAGTGAGAAGGGCCTGTCGGCTTGATATTTATTGCTCTTCCAATAAGCAAGTTAAGAAAAAAAAAAACTTTCTTGAAAGGTTGCCCGTACCCCTTGCCTCACATCCTTGACATACCTCTTGCAAATGTGCAAGTCAAAGGGGAAACGTCTTCATTCTACATAACTCATTTTTCATGCTGTAACTAAACATTCAGCAAGAACACAGCACAAGCACTGGAAACATGAGAGCACATACATTTCAGGGGTCAGCTTGTCGCTGTTGATTTACTTTTGCTTAGTTAATGCTTTGAACACCAGTGAACCTGCAGAAAAGCACATGGTCAGAGAAAAAGATCTCTGCCAGGTCTATCCTGTATATACTCAGAAAACAGCAGAAAATATTCGTGTTTTAGACTAAGATATGAGGTTGTTTTGAATGAATTAGGCAAGCTGAATGAAATAACACTTCTTACATTACATTATAGAGATTATGTGTTTAATATTTTTACATATATATGCATATACTTTTATTATATATATATAATGAAAATATCGTATATAAATATGATTTCTGAAATATATAAGGTATTAAATACATCTTATTTTCAGTAGCAAAAATGTATTATATTTTACATTATATGGATTTTGGAGATGTTTAATAAATGCAAGATTGTTAACAGAAATTAATAAGATCATCTCATTTTGTTTTTCACTCGTAGCCTGCTCTGACTTTCAGTCACTCGTGATGAAACACAAGGAGTGGCTGAAATGGAAATATTTATACAGCTCCAAGATGCCTATGGGGCATCATTAATGCACATATCTGAAGCAGCTACGCTATAAAAAAATATATGCAGTATACAGTTTTGATTTCTGAGATAGACATCCACTCAATTTCTGAGGCAAATTTTCCTAGAGCTCCTTATGTCTTTGACAATACAGAAGAGAAGTAATCATAACATAAAGGAACAGATAAAAATATAAAGTGTAGCATTCGCAGAAATATATTTATTCCTATGTTTGTTGCATTGAAATCCTGTACATAACCAAATTAGTCTATAATGCACTTTTTCCTCACATTTAGAGAACCAAACACAACATTTAGGTTGCGCTGCCTCTCCCTGAGCCTGGAAATGCTGTCGTATTGGCCGGCAAAAGCAGAGAGGTTACCCTGAGTATCAGAGAAGGGACTAATTGTCAAGGTTATGTCTCTGAAGATGATTGATGTCAGGCTAGGCTTTTCTGTCAGGCTGTCAGAGGGCTGGAATGTTTAATGTTCTCATTATTGGTTACGCTGTTGTGTATATTTCTCTGTCAGCACCGCAGACCCATCTGAACTGCCAAAGCACTTCAAAGGCCTGCAGGTCATTTATCATCCTCCTGACGCTCAGACTGCTCAGCCTGAGTTGAGTGCCAGTGATTTGTTATGACTTGAGAGCCAGCTGACAGACAGGTCCTCTGTAAAAACGGACCTGTTTCCTTTTTGTCACACGGCGAAAACATCAATGTTCCCGTAATGGGCTACAACTGTCAAAGGAGGCTGGCACCTGACAGTTGTGTGGTCTCACTAATTTGCAGCCCGGTGACTTGAGTTTCCCCGAGTTTAGATTTGGTTATAGTGTCACACACAAACAGGTCACCATCTGTTGTTGGGTGCCGGGGGTGGAGGGGCTGTGCTGAAGAAAAATGGCTATGCTAATTGAAGACACGTCTTCATTTCATATTTATCGCACCAGCCCACGTATTCTATCTTTGAAGATGAACTGAAATGAAAAACAAGGAGACAGAGATGGAATAAAAACACACATTCATGCACACACACACACAGAAAAAGACAGTCAGAGAAAGAGAAGCACAAAAAAGAATGAGAATGAGAAGGAGGAAAAGTGAGAAGGAAGAAGAGAATGAAAGCCAGAAAAAGAAAATGTGAGAGAGAAGGGAGGAGGAAGAGAGGGAGAGAAAGAGTGAAAGAGGGAGAGAGAGGGAGAGAGAAAAAAATCAGATCTTTGTTTCCTTTCCCAGGCCATGACATGATTAATCGTTCTCTTCTGATCTAATTTTGGAACATGAAAAACAGCACATTTGTCTTGAAGAAAAATGATGTGCTGCACCGTGCAGATGGAAATTTCGAGCACTGAAAAAGATTAAAGAGAAATTCCACTCCTTAGACCTAATCATGAGTTGTAGATTATTCTGTCGTTTTAACCAGATGGTAGGCTTGATTCTACAACCCCCTCCTTATATTAATGAATACTAGACTGTTATATTTGACTTAGGTAAGTGAAATGTCCATCACGCCTAATGGACTGCCAGCCGGCATAACGCATGTTATACCACTGTGGGTCCTTGCTGCATTTTTCATGTTTTATACCAATGTAGAACATTTTGTTTCCTACTGTTCTCCATCATTGTCACTGTTTTGCTAAATATTTTCACATGGAAGAAAAAGTACAAACTTGTGTCCACAGCTAATTTCCTCACATAGGTCACAGCTATAACTCTGCAACTAAAACCGTCACCTCAGGCCAGTCGTGCAGGAACTCAATAGTAACTTGATTAAGTTCCCCAGTCAACATGACTGCGAACACGGCAGTATGTTAACAAACCTAATTATAGGAGGGTGGTGATAAAAAAGGGGGCATAGGGTGGGGGTGGCGGCTGTGTTACATCTTGATGGTCACGTGTCAACTGGCCAGAGGCTCCTCCCAGGCCAGAGGGAACATTTCACTCCAAAACTACTGAACACCCTGGTTCCCCTGGTGCTGCCCAGAAAACGAATAACCACCTCCCTGTCAGAACCACACAAACACCATGAGTCCTTATTCCATTTTTCACTTAGCCCCAATTAGGTTACTTTCTTATATTTCTGCTTCTTACAGGCCTACATTTGTGTTCTTCTATGCCTGCTCTTGAGAAAGCACTAAACTATGGCCTATATCATGCTTGATACAGCTTTTTTTCCCAGTATTGTGTCTCCTCTATTTCCTAAAATTGTACTCACAATTACCTGAAAAAACTATTATAAGTAAAAGTGAGGGGGAAACATGAAAAATTTCCATCACGCATGAACTAGCTAAAAATGCTATTTATAATCATAATGGTACAAAGGGACATGTCTTGGCAGTATTAGTAATGGTGCCCCAATACTATATCTGTAGGCTAAGGTAAAACATGTTTTTAATGCATTATTATTATTATTGTTTCTTTGTATAAATATATAAAAAATACTATAATACGTTTATTATTGTTGTTGTTGTTGGTGTTGCTGCACATAGCAATTAGTTTCTTGCTATTTTGAGTCACCAGTGCGTACCTGTGTGCACCTGCACGGAGAGCAGTGCAGCTGTAGGTGTACTCCTATAATGTACTCGCCTATGCGGCAGCAGCTATTTTACACCCTGTCACCAATCACAGTACCTTAAATGAGGCCACACAGTTCTACAGAGCAGAGCCGAGGCCAGTTGAAGGATATGACTATTTCTCACTGATGACAGCTGCTTGTGTGTTGGTACCTTGAGCAAAACTGGGACCAAGTGCAGTGATACGATCATGAGCCAGGCCTTTTTTAAACCTTGGCCATAAAAGCACTGTGGTCGGTGATAAGCCCTGCCATATTGCTGGAAGGACCTCTGTTGATCCTCCTGTCAATGATTCAATATATTGAGGTGGGGCTCAGCAAATCAAAATTTTCTAAATCTTGATAAGCTAGCATAAGGTGCATTTTGATTTTGTTTTCAAACTGAAGTGATTATGTTTTGAATATTCCATTGCACCTATCAACTGCAAAATCAGCTGAACGGCACTGTCATTGCTTCAGAGGCTACAGTTGTGAATCTGGCATGGGCAGACTGCGCTGAACGGAGGAGCACTCTCCCGTGATGGAGTGGGGCATACCTGCCGAGTGAATTGTGCTTTGCCCCACAGGACTCCTGGCTACAGTTGCCACTTGCCCAGTTGGGCTTTGATTCTGGACCGTGGGGCATGTCACTGCACTGAGAGTGAGTGCTTTAGCAGGACACGCTACCCAGGAGTCCTGTGTACTCATACATTTTTAATCAAGCATCCCAACATTCCAACCCTGTTACAGTACCTGTCACTACGCTGTCAAAAATCAGATGTACTAGGACTGACGTTGCAAGTCATTCAATCTCAGCTCCATCAGTTTGAGTTATTAAAACTATTTATTTCATAAAAAGCACAGACCAGAGAATGTGTGCTCCGCCAGTAGGATTATCGCTGTTGTCTTTTTGAAGACGCTCAGCTAAGAGGATCACTGTGTTTTCAAGGAAAGAGTGAGAAATAAAGTAGTACTACTCTCATAGAAGATGAGTTATTATGAAATGCATCTGCTACTGACCTTTGTTAATATATGTAATAGCAGTGTGCTTAAAATAACAATGAAAATAAGAAATCATGGGATGTGTGCCTGCCAATACTCAAAATGCCCTGTGTGAATATGCCAAGTATAATTTTAAAACAACAGCGGGGGATCTTGGATTGTGCTCTCAACTAATAACATGAACAGAGAGGGAGCACAATGCCAGTATGTCATACACTAAATAGTGTTAAATTAGACCCTGTATACTGCTGTTGGAGACCACATTCATCTTACTCAATGCTGGTCTGTTTCTTACAAATTTGGCAGTAAGAGCTTCCACATGCCAAGTTTGTGCTGGGGGAAAAGTTGGGGTTATCAGCAGAAGTTTGCATGCCATGTCTTTAATCAGTCTGCAGTTAATTAGCAGCTCCTACACAATGAGGCCACAAGTCATTAATCATAGGAGCCATGAGCAGTCAACTCCTCGCAAGCAAGACATTTCACGACAAAAGTTTTCTTTCCATGATAGGCTTCAAAATAGGCCAGCATTGCCTTTCATGGCCAATAGTGTGTAAATTATAGGCCCTGTCGAGTCCTGACAGACAAGGGCCCACTGTTCAGCTTACTGTTGGTCTTTCCATGCCTTTGTTGACAACGGATTTCTTCACTCTTAAACAAACCCCCCCCGCTCCCTCTTTTCTGTCTCTCACACACATACACATGCACACAGGCTGGTACACACTCACATGTGTCTACAATACACACAAATCTGTAGCAACGTAGTATATACATACATAATCTAAACAAAGTGCAGTCCAACAGAAATTCTTACAATACTGTATGTTGTAACTTAGTAAAGTCATGTCCTACGTATGACTGTAATAGGATACAACACAACATAAGCAACCACACTTTTTAGGATTGCATCTAACGTATATCTCCATCTATAACATCCTTCCTCAGGTTGTGCAGAGGAGATAGGTTTGTAATAGTCTGCCTTAGATGTGGTGGAAATATCTGAAAGGTGTTTAAAGATATATTTAATACAAATTGCCATTTGTAAGGAACAGGAACATTCAGCAATCCATCACCGTGCAGCAGAATCGGCCTTGTGCACACATAACTCAGGGCCATGGCCATTTCAGATTATGGTGCTGCGATGGAAGCATCTTAAATAATCTATCCGCAGGGCTGTGACAAGCAAATTTTTAATCTGGAGTCAAGATGGGTAAAAATGTCAGTCAACCTGTCTGCAGAGATAAATTAATCAGTTAAGATTTTTCTTTAGTTACATCCCACATGACTTGTAAATCTTTTTGGAGGGAGGCAAGACGTCAGTGTTATCACTCCAAACTTTAAGACAGCTTCATTTAGTGTTCCAGCAGCCCGTAGTGACAGAGGATGCTTTTCCCCTAACAAGAGCTCTGGGCACAGATGCATACAGTTTATTCTTAAGAACACAAAGGGGGTAACTGGTAACCATCAAGCAAGACCTCTCAGAGGTCATTTGTGTCTGTAGAATAACAATCATATACTGTTCACCGCTTTTCAGTGTAGAGGAAAATTGATGTACAAATTGTGCCCTGTTTTAAATATATCATATTCTGATGACACGAAAAGCAATTTTAAGCAATCTTTATGTAGAACTCAGAATTGAATACAGTCTCTCTGCGATACATGTAGATGCCTTGTAAAATAGTCTTTCACCTTGGAAAAAAAAAAACTCTGGAAAATGTGTCAGAGGATTTACAAGTATGTTTTGAAAAGTCAAAAAGTGGTGTCAAGAGAATGATTGTTCAAATTCAGAAGAGCAGCTGCCACAGCTTTATACCTGTCATTTGTCTTGTTACTGATATATCAAATTCACTTCACCACATAGTCATAAAAATGCATGAGAATGTAAATGCCTGAGTGACCCATTAATCTTGTTTAAAGTAGCAAATGTAACATGTTCCTCATCGCGGGTGATAAACTTCTACCTTATACTTTTATGAAGGATTTATCGCTGATGTAAAAATGCTCTGCACTGCCTTATGAGCTGTGAAGTAGGACAGTGACAACAAGCTTGTTTGAGGAGAGCTATTTCATTAGGATAATATCATATTAGACAAGCGTCATTTTGAAAACCTCACAGAATCAGCATAAACATTGTATAACCAGTAATGAACATAAAATGTCCGGTTTTTTTTATTTTTTTATTTTGAATTGCATTTCCATAACTGGACACATATTACATTTGGGGAGGGAGCTGTATATCAAGGTTACAAGTAACAGTAGTGAAAAGCAGTTAACTGTTTTAAATGTGGATAGACTGTAAATACTCTGTACCTGCTATATTGTGGTCAGATCTAGTGACTGTAAAGGAAATGGATGAGGTAAGTGTTGTACAACTCAAACTTCTGGAGAACCACTCATGCTTTGTGGATGAGGTGTATTGACATCTTGATAACCTCTGAGGGAATGAAGCACTGTACCTTTTCCTTCTTAGGGTTTGAGTGTACCCAAACCATGCCTAAAAGATACACCCACACACTATTATAGAACCCCTAGGACCCACCACTGTTGTTTTGTTGAAAAGCTGTATATAGCTGTTTATTGTATGAAAGAGTTGATGGTATAATTTTTATGTCACTTGCTAGTTTCACCATGCCCAAGATGAACCAGGGGCTCATGTGTATGTATTTATTTATTCATTTGCAAGATGGGGAAAAATGCATTGCAGTCCTGTGATTTGTCTTAAATGGACTGAGTGAAGGTGAGGGCATGCAGTTCAAACCGCTGTTGGTGATATAAAACACAGATTTAACCTACCTCTTTAAGGAGGTTTATTCTGCTTGTCAGAGGGAGGAAGCGATGAAGTAATGATTAATACGAGGGATGTTTGGAAAAGTAAATCCACACTGCAACAAAAATAAACCATAGGGTTTCTCAGGGTGATTAAACATACATTTCACAGTTGATTGAACATGCAAAAAGTCATCTATTTTCTTATGGCTCTGTAAACAGTGATTTGAGTTCCCTTCCAGCAAAGTATAAGACCATTGTGGAAGGTTTATACTTTCAAACAGACCATTGAAGAAAAATGACTACATTAATTTATATAACCGCAGGGATCTCTTGATTAGGTAATTTATATGGAGGACAGGTTTATAATGGCTAACTTACCGTCATGTCCCGCAACAATTATTTCAGAAATTCAGCTATAAAAGCAGACAGTAAATTTAAGAACTTTCTATTGCTGTCTGTGAAGCCTCATAACCTGGTATCTGATTTTCAATAAATCCCTTCTTTATTAAATTGAGAGTGATTACATCACAAGACTGAGTTGAGAATGGATCCTGTGGTAGACAGCCACACAGTTTCTAGGTGGATGCTGACTGAAAGCTTAGCTTGTACAGTTCACTCAGTTTTGTTGGAGCATTGCTCAGACAAAAAGCTGCATAGTGTATACATGGCCAAGACCAATCAGTATGGAGAAGCATGATAAAAAATGAGAGGACATTTTCCAGTAGCCCCAATGTCTGTGGTAACCTCATCTCTTCTCTGCTTTGCTTCATTGGAATTGCAAGGGCAATCGGGTTCAAGGGAAAGTTGTAAGCAGACATGAAGCATTATTTGTTATGATGAGAAGGGCATGTTTTGTACGAAGCTAAATATTAAATGGATACCACCAAAAATCACAAACTTGAAACTTAATCTCAAGAAAAATAGAAAAATAGTGAGTAAAACTGTTTTGTGTGTGTGTGCGTGTGTGTGGGTGCATGTGTAAAACTACTGTTCTTAATAATACATCTTGAACTGAAATTATTTTAATACACTTACTAAGAATAAACAGCGCACTCCAACATTAACATACAAGACATTGGTGATGTGAAAAATGTGCCTGCATTCTTAACAGAAACCTTTTCTACATGTTTTATGAGTAGATAATACTCAGGTTTTGTTGAAAATTAAAGCAAATCATGAATAACTTTCTAATTGAAACATTTTTACACACAACCACAAGCACTTCATCAGACGTTAATCACACAGGCTTTCTGCTGACTCTAGTAAAGACTGCACACATTGACCACACACACGAAGATCAAATTCCCTTGGCATGGCAAGGTGAAGGAACACAGGGCCAAGTTTCTTGAGTGAATATAGGATAAGAATGTTTTGGAGTACTGCTTGTTACTGCTGTTTATATGATGGTGGGAAGTTTAGTTGTAACTTAGTATTGTTTTGATATCACTAGTTTGGTACACAGACATTTGAGGAATCAGTTGTAAATTATTGTCTATGTGAATGAGAAATGTAATTGTTTGTCTTGGTGATGTTGACAACCTTACATGCACTTGCATGAACACATCTCCAGTAAAAAGGAACAAAGAAAAGATGGCAAATTGTGCACATCTTCAGAGGATATTTTTCTTTAAAATTCTAAGAAAAATTGTAGCTTTGACAAAACATAAAAGAGAACAATCAGGTGCCAAAGAACCATTATTTTCTTCCGTTGACTGATGTGCACATAACCCCAGGTCTGTTGAAAAATAAAATGTCGTCAAAAATTTCCTGCAGCAAGTTTAAAAAAAAAAAAAACTCTTGTGTTTGTGTATACATTTTCTATGGCTGCTTGTCCACAAAACAAATGGAAAAGACATAGTTAAAATGCTGAGCTGTGTATGGTGTCTTGATGTATGATTTTAGTTTAATGTCAACATTTTTTAAATATGTTGTATTGTATCCAATTTTCTTCAAATAAACAAAAATGTCCTAGGTTCTGCAGGACCATTGTAGAGTGATTCATTTGGACTAACATATCCAAAATGTATGCATTACCATTCCTTTAGTATACTTTACACTGTCTTCATAGCCTACCAGAAACTGCTTTGTTGTATGTGTGGGTACTCTGCAGTGTTTTATATCTGGAAACAAAGAGCATTCTCCTGTGTTCAGGGCCACAGAAACCGGACAACATTAGCTCGTAATTCAGATTGTCCAAATCCATCTCTGGATGATAACGATGCCTCTGTTCCTCCATCTCCTCTTATGCACCAACTGGTGTGTCCAAAATGTCCACAGGTTTTCAGTTGCGTATACAGTATGTGCTGTTGAATAGTCAAAATCATAACCTGCAATGCTCCACATATACTACCTTATCGACAGAACAAATTACACATCATCTTACTCTCCACAGCAGCTTTATAGGAAACTCTGATGGCTTCCTTCATGATCCCATCTGCAAACACTGTATTGGATGTTTTGCAATTAGCAATGCCTATGGTCAGCATGCTGTCACATTTTGTACATCCTTAACAGATCGACAACCAAAGATCTGGAATTTAAAGAACCTTGTGAATACGGCAGCTTTCACAGATGATTATGTCAACATAAACCTGCTGTCTGCTGTTGGTTGTAATGCAGAACTCTAAAATATTAACACAATATAGAGTATGCTGTTTTATCACCATGGAGGCAATTCACTTTAATAATTGAACTTCGTGACTGTAAATGTATGTATATAAAAAGACCTTACATGCCATTACCTTGGTTAGCATTCCATTAAACTTTTATTATCCCCTTTGGCTGAAATCTTAATAATGACTGGACATAATGCAGTCATTTACCATGGAATAAATTCTAGTGCTTTTTTGTTTTGAGGGTGACCCAGAGACAGGGTTGAGAGAATCAAATTTAGATAACACGCTACTAATAAATCATCTGTGTCATTTTCTAGTAATTTGTAAGTTAGGGTAGGTTGGAGTCCTTTTTAGGACCTGCAAACTATGAAGACATTTAAGTCCCAGCAGATAGTGTTTTGATATCCTTTACTTGGAGAGTTGATGTAAGTAGAGTTCACAGAAGTTGTTGGAAAAGTAACACCCGCACATTTTCTGAGTAACTTTATGAATAGGATAGCTACAGTGCATCTGCAATATTTGGTAACACATATATAATGACACATGGGAAATAATTTTATGAAATCAGAAAATGTATATTATGAGCAAAATATGTGTTCTTTCAGTGACATGTCAAGTGTTGGACCTGGATCAATTTGCATCTGATAACACATACTCTGTGTCTGTGACTGTGAAATCAAATGGAGACCTTATATGTAGTTGTTCTGCAGTAATCAAAAACTAGGGACAGTCCCAAACAAGCAGGAAGCTAGTTTAAAGTAAGAAACCTCTGCCTAGCAAAATGTAGCAAGAAGTGAGACCCCTCTGTACACCATGGGGATGCTCAGTTTGAATCACAGCCAGCAACATTTCTATCCTCTATATTTTTACAGAACAAACACATTTGTACTGACAAGAGCTATAACAGGTAGACTGGGCCCATTTTGTTCTGTGGTCCAAGGGCCTTGTTTGAGTGGCAGTGACATTTGCTTTGACTTTAGATTTGAACAGAGTGCGTAAGAATTGTGACTCACAATTCAATGTAGTTGTTTTCCCTAAATAACATTAGATAAACACAAACACACATTTAAATTCTCAGGTGGGTGTTCACACAGAGCAGTAGACAATAAGAAGTAGAAATAAGAAGCATAAGTCATCATACTGTAATTGCTTCCCAGTAAAATGGTTTTGCGTCCCATTGCAATTAATGTATTAACACCAACGACAAGTAACATTTCGAGCCAACAAGGCTTGTCATCAGACTTCAAGCCATATTGGCTCAAAATGTTACTTGTCTTGGGTGTTAATGAAGTAATTTTTGCTACAAACAGTCTGGTAATTTCGGCTATCTCAACAAATAGAAATGTATACATGGAAGTACGACAGAAAAGTATTGCTTACGTATGTCAAATTTAGGGGCAGATGTAGATTTAACTAAGATAATTGTATGGGTATTGCAACAAAGATCTAGCACTTCCTGGCTTTGTGGTTTGATTGAGACTAGAATCTAAGCCATTCCTCTGAGTGGAGCACAGGATTAAACGTTTCTAAGAATTTGAGTTCATTGGACCATGACCTAAATAATAGTAGCTTCGTAAGAAACTCTACCATTCCCAAGACATTGAGTTTTAGGTAGTTGTGATACATGGTCCTAGTTGTGAAAAGGTAGTAGGAAGTGGGTTAGTATAAAGATACATTGAAGGTATGTGGTAATACTTTACATCAATAAGGTAGCTTAGAAAAAATATAACCATTTTTGTATGATTTGATTTTAAATTTTAAGGAAACAAGTACATAAGAACATACAACTATTTCAGGACAAGAACAGGTCATTAATCCTGTCATTTTGCCTACTCTAAAGACAAGCACTATGTCAAAACTGGTTTGAAAAATTTGGACTGTTCAAACCAAACAAATGGATAAAAGGAAATAATTTTGACAAGTTAATACTCTTCCCATCAGACTGGAATGAGCAGAATCATGGATGAACTATTTCATAGTTGCAGTTGTGCCTTTTAAATCATGCACACATCCAATATTACTTCAAACATGGTACTGCAGTCCAGGAACTAATACAACTGTCAGAGCTCAGTGCTCACCATTTAGGCTGAGTAACCTTTTCTGCCACGTTTATTTGCTGTTATTAATAGATGGTCATTTTTGTACTTTTCCACATTTAGAGAGATGAGGAAATGCATACTCAATCAATCAAATCTAATTGCTTGACTAAGCTCTCAGATGTGTGCAGTGGTAATGTGCTATTTGGAGCAGCTGGTATTCTGTGGATGTGTGCTGTTTGCAAGCCTACCGTTTGTGGTCTCTCCCCAGCACGACTCCTTGTAAATGGCACTCTTTTATAGACATATTTTTGTATCGGCCTACTTTCCATGGCAAAGGGTTCAGTTGGAATACTTAAGTATAGCTCCACTAACCATAAGAAACATTTTATACATACATAACATTTTGCCAATGAGATAAAGACTACAACAAAACTGAATTGTTTGCACAGAGGAATATACTGTACTTTTGAAAATGGCTGTGTTCCTTGTGTGACAAAGAATTGCTGAAATTTCAGATCCCAGTCATTCTAAGCATTTTTACAAGTGAAGAATGGGGAAGTAATCATAAACTCTAGACATGAAAGAACCATGTCTCAGAGAAAGTTACAACTGAAAGCAAATGCAAAGTTTGGAAATACTACAACATTAGCTTAAAAACTGCTGTGAATGTGGCGGTACCTAATGATGTACCTAAAAGAGGAAGAGTCTCAGATGGAGTATGAGAAACAGCAACCCCAAAGGGCTATTGACTAACTCCTTGAGAGTCATAGCTTTATTGTTGTCATTTTCATGTAGAAACATTTCAAGGAGGGTTTAGTATTAGAATGCTGTAATACAGTGAGTAGGCTGACACTATAACTGAGGTCCTGAAGTACTTTTGTGGGGAGGCGTTATATTGAGCAGTACAGTAAACAGTTATATTGGGTGTACAGTGAACATTTAGGGGTGCTAAAGGGTGGGGCAGGCTTTAGTTCAATGGTGCACAAGCCCTTCCCCCAGGACTGGCCCTGAGGCAGGCATGGTTCAATCATTTAAAAAGATATTTTCAACAGAAACATTTTACTTAAATATTACATTTCTTCAAGATGCTCTGTAATTGACTGTACTTGGCTTTACAGATGAAACAGTAGGTCTTGTTTTTAATGGAATAACTTGAATGGCAGAAAAGCCTTATCAGTTACAGGACAAGGTGATGAAGCCCAATTTTCAGCATCCACGTCACATATAATTTGCATTTTGAAGTAGACTACCTTATTAACTAAAATATGTTCCTATTAAGTAAATCTTCTCACTGCATTTAATATTTAGAAGGAATTCTGGTTGAATACGTAATGGGAATTTGTCTAAAAACTTGTGTGGCCTTTTTCAGTGTCATAATAATGATCTCTTAGAAAGAAATGAATTTCTGCAGTTATTTCATTTACACTAACTTAACACATTCTAATAAGGTAAACACGGACATAGCTTTGTTCATTGTGAATTTAACTGTATTCCCAATTACAGATAAGAGAATGGATTGCAAAATGAACGACGTGAGTGTTCAGATAAATGTGAGTTTTCTCTACATGGACAGCAACAGGTGTCCCGCAAGGTAAACACATCAATGCTTCTTTGGTAGTAAATCTTTCCTGTTATCTATGTCTATCTGGATTTCAGAAGCCACACCAGACGCGTCAGATATTGGCTCAGAGATCATGTGATAGTTCATAACAATAGCCTTTGACTGGCACGGCCACGGAACAAAATATAAAGTACTCCTTAATGAGTCATACAGGACTGAGTGTGCAGACAAAAGAGTTGAAGCTGCAGTGCAGGGACAGCATATTTTCTTTGAACCTCCAGTTAGACTGACAAAAGCAAACATTTGCAGAAAAACAGGCTATTCATATTTTATAATAATGTTCTCTTGTGAACACTGAAGGTAAATCATGTATCAAATATTAACACAGGTATTACGTACATGCCACATCAAACATATCTGTTTCCCTCTAGAGCCTCGCGCTACGGATACAGATTTCAGTGTCTCTGGCTTTGTAGTCTTTTTTAACTGTATAATATGCAGTTTATCACGGTGTACCACATAGCCTGTTAAATGCACATGAAGCACAATACCTGCCTATATTATTAAAAGCCTTGACTTTAAATGGATAACAAAGTAATGTTTTCCCATCCAGTATTATCATTTTCACCTCATGCACAGTTTTGCAGTGTTTTTGAGGCATTATAATACATACCTAATAAAGCTCTGCACATTGCAATATATTGCAGTACACACCAAGATTAAATTGTTCATGCTTCTAGCTAAATTAATGACAATGTTAAGAGTATGTACATGCACATGTACAAAAAATAATTACATGTATTAAGTATTAGCATGGCAATAACCAAAACAAAAACATGTTAAGATGCTTCCATTTGTTAAAAATCTGTCCTGGCTAATTGAAGTATTTACTAAGGATCCATTTAAGGCTGACACAACACTCTGGGGATGATGTCATTCCCCATGGCCTTAGCATTCTGTTTCTGTTATGGTTCAAATACTGTACACTGTGTCATTAATCTATGTCATTTTACATTGTTATTTCTGCAAAAGCAAAAAATTTGAGGAGTATCGTTGGCACCGTATGAAATTCAGAGAAGAAAAGAAAAATGCTACTCTCGAAGGGGCAGATTTATCACAGAGTGCATTTGTAGCCCCTAATGATGGAGAATTGCAGTGTGTGCAGTCATTCTCATAACTGCAGCATATTTATCAAAAACAGTCATGTTAATGTCAGCCAGAAAGAGCCAATTTAACCTCACCATCATCAGTTAGCTACTTCTCACGATGAAATTCACAGTTTGCATATGCTGTGACCTAGTAAATGAAAATAGCAAGCGAAACACAGCCAAATGGAGGCAGAGGGCACATCAGTATAAGAGAGCAAAAAACATAAATAGTGCTACCTGCCATCAAGAGGCAGAAATTAAATATTGAATGATGTAGTACAGACAGATAATTTGGTTGACAGGACAAAAAGAGCTGACAAAAACGTACAAGGAGAAAAGGAGGTGTGTAAAAGAGAAAATTGCTTTTAATGAAACATCTACAATGAGGACTAGAGGGGGTCTCGCTGACTCTAACCCTCAATAAAGAGCAGATTCATCAGGCTGTGTGCATGGAGCAGCTGACAGGAGCTAAGAGCCTTAAAATTGCCGATCTGGTAACAGGCCACCTCTCAAGGTACCTCTGTAGTCTTCATGCTTTCTTGTTGTAGTGGAACAAAATATAATTGCTATATTACCTCTGCCCTGGTATTAAAAATATATTATTTATGAGACCAAAATTAAATTAAAAAAATCATCCTCAGACAGCTTGAGTTAGTCTACCAATTATGTAACCTGTAGTGTTTTACTAACTCACCTTTGGTCATTGTGTCTGTTAGCTACAGCTTATTGACCTCTAATGCTCTATGTGATGTAAAGGGGCTTGTCCTTAAACCTGCCAGGGGACAGCTGAAAATGCAGCAAGCTGTCCTGGAGGAGGTGGTAACTGCATGATGGTGGAGCCAGTTGCTAAGTACATTAGCAGCCTCTCCTCTAGCCCACCTCTGCTCTCACAAAGAGTGTCTGTCCAGATCTGGTATAGGCACAGTAAGTCCCACCACACGTTTCTACTGGAACGTTGTTCCTGCTTGAAAGAGGCCGTAGACCGTGACCGCAAAGGATACGCTCCCATCACTCTCTGCTGAGGTCAGGCATCTGTCTACCCATCTGTGTGAAGCGCTGCTTGGAGAGCTACTGGATGAAGGCCCTGGAAGTAGTGCTACGGCAGACCCAGGTGATATTAGGGGTGCCATGGCCCACAGCCAGGATAAATCCAGTCCTGCTGTAACATGGACAGCACCAGACAGGTTGCTGTCGTGCTCGAGAGAGCGCCATCTACCACTGGTAGCCCTGCCAAGGGCCAGTCACAACAATATGACTGGCTAATAAAGCTAATTGGAAAGAGACTCCACATGGAGAATCTGGTGTGGAGAGGATAGAAAGATAGGAAATGTTTTCTCGCATTTTCTAATTATTCCCATCTTTTGTAAAACTATATTTTAAAAGAGATTCCCCATCTCTGTGTGCACTCATTGTTTTTTGCCTTAGATGCCATCTCCTTCCTACAATAACATCTGTCTTTGAGCTGTGAATGTTCTCACAGCCTGCTGCAAAAGTTAACATCTGGTGTTTGGATATGTAAGTGTTGAAATGACACACCCTGTAATAATGACCTGGTTTGATAACACTGATAAGATGTATCCAAAGCAGTTGTTTACATTTGCCCTTCCCATATTTTTGCAGCAATACATAACATGGCTGAGATTGCATATGTATAATTCGGAAACAAATGTACAAAGCATAAAGAAAAATGGTTGCTTGACTAGAAATGAGCAGGCACAACTGATGACAACCACCTCAAATGGTCTCTGACTATATGTCACAGTACCTACAATTTCTTTGCATTCTAATATATCAGTTGCTTAATATAATACTTAATTAGAACTGTACTGTGATAGCTGTTAAGAATAAGTAGGTGTGGAAATGATGAGGTCATAGGCAGGAAATGTCATCTCTAAAGCATGGCTGACAAATTGGATATCTGGGTTTGTATATCAAATGGGGTAAATAATGGGGGTTAAGTAAAATGTAATCCTCATCTTCAGGACTGTTGCTGTTTTGTATCTCTTCAGTTCCTCCTGGTAAACACCATTCATATGTGTGGAGTTATATATAGTATATGGAATAGGACTTCATGCATTCCTTTGTAGTGAACTCACATACACCCACAATGGGCATACTGAGTAATGCTGCATGTTTCCCTACATGTGCCTGCAGGGGGGGCTGTATTGTATACATCATGCTCAGGTCACATGACAATTTCTTCAAAGAATGTATTCTAATGATATACTATTATGTTATGCTTAGAGACTGTTTAAAAGGTACATAAAAATCTGATTTATATGTAATTTCAACAAAGGTAATGACACCAAATGCAGTTTACTGAAACTTTTGATGTGTGTCTGTGCTGGCTTGGCTCATTACAGAGTGCTGTCCACTGCAACTGACAGTGAAGGTTCCCAGACACAGCAACACATGGCGCGCAGCTGTGCATTACTGACTACTGTGCATGGGCATAAATGCAGGACTCAGCTCCGCACCTAATATCAACAGTTGTCTGTGGGCGGTCATGGTGCCATGGCATTTTTTTTGTAAGCATGCCCCCGACCAGAAATCCTCTTTGCTCAGGTTAAAACCAAGACAGGTGGCAACCGTCAAGGAATTTGGCACAGAGAGTGTGCCACTTCGCATACAGAGGAAAAAGATACATAAGCAACGGCTTCCTAGGGAAAACTTGTTATTTGGATGCAATTCACAGGGTGTAACTTTTGACAGGCAGCTGTGTGCAGCTTTCATTGTTCACAGGCCTAGTGTTATTGAATACCCTCATTGTTTGTCGTACGGATCCTTGGGAAGGAGGGGTGTGAAGGGTATTTGTGGTGCTGCTGTCACACCTAAAGCTCTGCCTCCAATTCGCAAGTTCCTCCACTCCCGCTACATCAAAACCTATGATTTTGGTGTCACTCTCGCAACTGTAGGTGCTCGCACACTGACCTAATGTCCACCCCAACAATCTGAAACAGAAACCAGTGTGGGTTTAGCGCATCATAGTCAGTAACTTAAGGATGAACTGGGAGGTGTTCATCTATTTGAATCTGAAGAAACTATTGCTTTATAAATTTCTTCAGTAAGTGGGAGGTATCATTTTACCTCACTAAGAGAAACAATGAATGCAAGGAAATACTGACTCTAAATTACTGAATGCAGTGCAAGCTGGTTACGTTAGCTTTAAGTAGACAATCGTAGAAGGAGATTTTTTGCTTCATGAACAAATTGGAATTGCATCCAACAGTCAGCTTATGACTTGGTTGACCTTTGTCCCCATTGATTGCCACAGCTGGTTTAAATCACTTGGTCACTAGGTGTGCCTTTTCTTTTATATTAATGGACTTATTACTTATTTCATAATATATTCAATGATACATGCAATAGCATATTAAGGCAACACACTTTGATGTGGTTGGCCTGATATTCTTAATCATATGTGATCACATGTGATGGAGCACTACGTTTGAAGGTAGCATTATACAACAGAAGGAATCATTCCTTTTAAATACAGCAGCTAGTACATAAAAGCCTCATGGCATGAAGTCTTGCTTTAGGGAAGATTTCTCAGTGTTTCTTTTTACATTATTATACTTTAGGTTGTGTTATTTTTTTGTCTCTGTTATTGTTTGTGTTTTTATTTTTTGTGCGTTTGAGTCTTTTGATATTTGGTCACAATGGAATTTTTAAACAGGCCTTGGCTAGGTCATTTACAATTGGGTGGTACATGTGAGACCTACTATTGTTATCTGCTTTCCTCTCTCTCTCCACTTTTCTCTCTCTCTCACACACACACACACACTCACACACACGCACTAATGTGCAATTTGCAAAAGTGGTCTGTTGGGCAAGTGTGCAGTTGTCCTTTGGGTGAGCGAGCAGGGCAGTATTCTCACCAGATGTCCTCAGTGCCAAAGGGAAATAAGCAGCACCCTCACTGGAAGCAGTCAGTTGTTACAGGAGAAGCACAGGTGTTTGCCCAAAGAAAACTGATAGGAATAAACCCCTGTAGAATGAGATACCATTGTCACCATCGAGGGCCAGGGGGAAACTGTAAGGCTTCAGCACAAGTGTTGGGGAGTTCGTTTTTCCAGGAACTGCACACAAAAACAATCCTTCCACTTGAGGTTTATTCAACAAGCTTTTCTTATCATGAAAAGCATCACAATCTGTGCTGGCTAATTTTTCCTCAATGTTATAGTTACAATGTTACATCTGCAGGATGGATGCCACTTGACTGTTAATTATAAAAGTCAAGCTTGGTTTCAGAGCTCACTTTTTTTCATCGTTTTAAGAGACATTATTATGGTATGCAAAAATTTGCTATAAAAGCCAATAAGATGAAATATCTGTGTTGAAACAGAGAGCGGTAAATTAATGATTAACTTGATGTTCAGGTAGAACTCCCATCATTCATTACCTTATAGGTGTGCATGAAACACTTGGGAAAATGGAGGGTAATTGATTGCAGTTGGATCATCCCTTCTCTGAAAATTTCTTTATTTGAAGTTAATATAAACGTGCCCAGCACACATGCCCTTTAATAATATATTAATAAACACTTGTCTATTGTATATGTACTGGCAAATGCATCAGTTCTCTGCAGCTGGTTTTGGAGTATCTCTTGCAAACGTATATACATTTTCTGAGATGTATATTAGGTCTTTACAATTTAACATTAGAATTTCTATCTGCACATATCTCTTTGTGGTGCATACTAAGAGATCATATCTTGGAGAACACAGACATAAGAAACGATGGGATAATTTCCGTTGAAGTGCTTTCCTCTACTTTACGGGCCATTTCTAAATGGTAATTGCCTATTTTTAATGTTAAACCCATTTATTCAACATAATGTGCTTTTGAGTTTTTGCTCCTTTAAATCAGCTTATTTTGGTCAGGACAAAGAAAGAAGGAGCAGAACTGAACACTGAACATACACTGAATTGACATATGCTATGAGACATTACTTACGTGTACCTAGACACATTTAACATAATCATTGGTTTTATATTGCAACATAGCATATATTTAACATTGCACTAACATTAGATTTGGACAATTAATGGTGTCATTGGTTATGTGCAAATGCTGAATGTGTTGCTATCCCAAAAATGGTAATATTGAGTATGCATGTAACTGTGTAATTTAAGTATTGCCAGTCAATGCATGAACCATGACAACATGTATCTGATTTGACCTGAAAGATTACTCACCGAAACATTTTACATGAGATTAACAAAAATTAAAAGAAAAGGCCTTGCTCAAAGTAACTATGCATCCCAACAGTTACAGCTACAAAGTCTATATATAGTAGTAGGCAAGAAAACTAGCTCACAGCACACAACTGACAGTTACTTGTTGCTAATTGTTATCTGTTATACCTTGATAATGATGTAAAGTGTGTGTTTGTAATTTTGATGAAAATTACACACTCATGACATTGAGTAGTATGCTTGTGTCCTTCAATTGTGTTTCCTGTATCATTTTTATAAATGCAGATAAAATATTTTTTTAGTATTTGCATGTATTTTCTCAGTTTTGCAGATCCTCTGTGTATTGGCAAGGTTTTCAGATACTTTTGTACCCACTATTTATATTATATAATTTGACAGTGTATCATTAAATCATTCAATTCGATGCCCATATAATGCTCATTCATCTAAACAATATTTTGTATTTTAAATACAAATTTAAACACTTTTTTTTTTTTTTTTTAAAAAAAAAAAAAAGCTTACTGTTGGAATCTGAGGCATGTTGATTGAACCCTTAGGTGGCAGGCCGAGCTGAAGCCCTGATACTGCAGGGATGTGCTTCACAGTGTGGAACTGCTGGCTGTTGCTGGGAGACATATGCAGTGACACATAACCAGCCACTACAAAAGCCAAGAAGGTAAGGTTTCATTTGGCAGGATTTTCTTGCCTCATTGTTCAATAGCACCCCCTCTGGTTGATCAGGTACTGGCAGTCTTCTTGACCGCAAAGCTCAGCTGCTGGGCTGTGTAGCAGAAGCATAGTTGTACCAGTCTGCTCCCTGTAATTGCAAATCTAATAATGAGATATTTTATTGCGTTGCATGCTGCCGCTCCCATTTTAAGTCCATTGACTTTACCCTAATGGTATTTGTACCTTTATGTGCATATACAAGGTAAGTGTAAAACATTGCAGTGGTTCCAATCATTATCAATTATCAATTTTTACTTTTTCTCCTCCTGTTGTGAATTTTAACCATGTTAATTCCTTTTTCCTCCTTTCCTTTCTACTGTGCAGAGATCTTGATAATCGTGCTATGATCATTAATATACAGTTGGCAAACCGTATGTTAATATCTAAGAAACAACGCCATCCAAGTTTTATATCAAGGTTCTTTAAAGATCACAGTACCCATATTTTCATGCTCTTAACTGGCTGTAATCAAACAACCCTATGAGTCACTATAGCCTTTTTGCTTAAGAACAACAGGATGTGATTTAATTTGTTTCAAGCCATTTGAATTAACCATAATTTTTGTAGAAAAAGTCCTTTAGGACACTGATAAAGCGGTGACTTAAATAAGGTAAAAGCCTGTTAAAAAGCATACATTATAAATCTAACTTGTACATTTGTCAGTGACACCCAAAGCCCTGCATATTTTACTTAATGTACCTGTGCTATTAAGGTTTCTGCAAGATGTATGCATTACCATAATGTTTTCTTTGTCAGAAACCAAAAGGTGTAAATCAGCCAAATGCATGACATATCATGGTATGGAGAACCTCAGACCAGCCCTAAATGACCTCAATTAGGTTTTCAGAGCACAGGAAGGAGCCATAAAAACAGACATTTTGAATGACATAGCTTGGTGAATGCAATTTTTTTCTTCTTGTAGATCACCTTGATGAGCACTTAAAATTTGTAAATCAATGTGGAAAATTACACGTAAAAACTGAGCCGGGTTCAGGGCTGCCTTGTTACCGAGTGAATTGTTAGCTACAAGCTCCATTACCATATATCGTGGGAGCTGCAGTTGGGATTAATCTGTCAAAAGGGATGGTTTAGTGTTGATGAATATGACATGTGACCATTAATGATGTTGATTTTATCTCCCGAGATTAGCGTGATTTACTTTGGATGGATAATAACGTCATTTGCTTGATGCAGTAGATCTGTTTACGAGCTGATTAAATGGTAAGGCCTTGCTTCATTTCATGCTATTTGGTTTACAGCTTCATTACTGCAATCACAAAAGCTGTGGAAATGTCCCACATCCTGTGTCACAATAAATCACTGCTTAAGGTTGCTTCTATGGAGTTCAGCAGGCCGCGTTTTTATAACAGAAGCCTGGTGTTACTCTACAATTTACAGAAGGAAATAAGATCATGTTGACAAACCAGGAGAATGCTTATAGAAAGGCGTAGGCTGCATATTATTTCTGAAATGTAAAATTTATTTGACTAAGTCGCCATAAAAAGAATCCGCTTTTAATTAAGTGCATTCAGAGAGATGGTGTTGTTGTTAAAGGAATACCTTTGATCTGTTGCATTAAAAATAGGTTGGGTAAACTATTACAAGGTATATTGAGATAAGGATCAGCACATCAGTCTATTAGAGCAATTTTAGAAGGTAACCATTGTAAAGGCCATTGTGTTTTACAGCCATTTTGGCTATGATAATTCATTATAAGTACATTCTGTATTTTTTTTCCTCATAATTTTGTTTTGTCTTTGTTGTATAGTTGTTGTATTTCTTTGAATTTCCACTCTTCCAGTCTTCCATTTGCTCATCTTGAGCAACCTTCAGTCTGACACTTTTAATATTGAACAGTCTCTGTGCCCCATCAGTGATGGTTCCTGTTTCTCAAATTGTAATACAAAAACCCCATACAATAAATACAGAAATATAAAAATAGAGGGACTTGAGTGAAACTATCTACTGTAAGAAACATAACAGAAGTATGATTACCTCTGAATTTATTGAAAGTGTTAATAATTGTCTTGCTATTATAGCTTTGCTTGCAGTAGCTTGCTTAATAGCACAGTGTTTATAAAACAGTTTTGGTGGATACATTTTAATTGTGGCTGTATGCCAGACATTTACTATGCAATGCAAATGATTGTCTGCATATTTTGCAATAGATTTTGATGTTTCACTTTAAAATAGGATGCATTGCTCATTGCAGGCAACTCAATGATTCCCACAAGTTAGCTACACCATGACAGATCCATTTTTAGAATGGAAATGTGGGTTGGAGTCTTCGTTTCCCTTTCTCAGAGCCATAAACCGATCCAGATGAAGCAAAAACAGTGAATGATGAATTATCAGATCATATAACTTTCCTCCACTGCACAAAAGTATAAGAGGTGCTGATTACAACAGGATATGCATAGTTACAAACTGGCCTTAGTGAAAAGCAGTTTCTGAATGGCAGCCTCAATATAATTATCAGCCTTGTGAAGTTGACGACATACAGAATTTGTGTTGAAACTGGGTCCTGAAGGTATATAAAGGTTTCATCCTGTGGTCATTTTTGAGTCGGTTGTTTTGTGGCTTTTAGCAGCTATCTGGTTAAGTGTTCCCTGTCAGTTAGCCTCAACCACTGTTCCTCTTTCCTGATGGAGCTCTTCCTTGTTTGTCATAAGCCATCATGATTTTTGACATTCCGCTTGATGAATTATTTAGCTGTTTTTGTGACTGGCACACCCACGGTTCAGGGGCCAACTATTTGACTTCACGAGTGATGATTTAGAAATATCATTTATACCTGAATACATTGGTACTTAGTATTCACATTGATATAAAATATGTGTAGACTGTTTGTCATTGTGATTTGTTACTTAAAAAACAAGTCCTATTTCATTTAGTGTTGCAATTATTTTGTTTGCATCTTGTAGTATAGTGTGGTATTCACATGGATTGATAGGGGGATACTGTGCTCAGCCTGGACTTCCTATGTGGATGTGTCTACCAGCACCATCTGACACTGAAGGAATGGTGTAGCTGAATAGACTATAACCATACTTACAGACACACTTTGAAATAGACATATGTTTGCTTTTATTTTTAAAAATTCTGTCAGTAGTTAATTGCAATACGTGAAATATAAATTATGTTAGTGAATTATGCTCCAAATAAGTGAAAATACTGTTTACATACTGTATGTTGAGGTAGAATTACAGCTTTCATTGAATACTGTGCCCTTAATTTTTAAATTCTTTTTAAAAGGTTACTCGTTACTTGAAAAAGGTAATTCCTTTTAAAAGGAGTGATTCTGTTTACCATTGCTTGTCCTTCTCATTTGTTTTCATCTTAGATCCATAAAACAGTACTTCAGATGAAGTTTTAGAGGCATTCACAAAGCTACAACATTTATGACTTCACTCGGTTATTATTTTCGATGTAGTAGATTATTCAATGTCCCAATGACCAAAAATGATGCAAAATTTACCACTGTTTTCAGTCGCAAAGAATTTGATTGAATGCAGACTCAACCAATTACAATGTATGACTATGAAAACAACTATTAATGGTTCGTGAAGTACTTCATAACTGTTTCCCAGGACTTTAGTATGGTCTTAATAGTTTCAATTTTAGACTTTTGTTGTTCTACAGTGAACATTTTGCAGACATCAAATTCTTCATAAGACTAAATTATGTCACTTTTCATACTGGCTGTCAGTAGGAACACTGTGCTGGGAAGGAGGCTCTGCAAGTCTGAAATATAACCCCATTGCAAAAAAAAAAAAAAAAAAAAAATGCATTTGCAGTTCCAGGCCAGCCCTACTACATGCACTTCAAGTTTCATGTTAAGTTGTCATTGGCAGGTAACTGAACACGTATCTAAAGGGTTTTTGGGGTACTATGATGGTTTTAACATTTTGTGTTAATCACAGCATGCACTCTCTTCACCAGGTGTTAGTCTGTGCAAAACTGAAGACAGGCCTTGTATTTCAGCCAGGCTTCCGCAGCAGAATTTCTAGCGATTGCGAGGTCTTATTCACAGGGAATCAAAGGTCTGTTTAGCCCATCCACTTAGCTATATGTCTTTTACTAACAGAAAGTGCTTATACAGTAATTTAAATATTTTAAATAATTTAATGTGACTATACATAAAGGACTTCTATGTAAACATTGGAAAATTGGGGAAGTCTATGAGTCCCCATAAATGAAGTTACCCCAACCGCACGACAGCACATGTCCAGAGAGATGTGACAGTTCAGTTGGTCTCAGTAGAAACAGTGCCTAAATATTAACACACTATTTAAAATTCAGTTAACCAAATTCTAAGCTTAGAAATGTTTATCTGTACATGTTTATCTGTTATCTATATGTTTATCTTCAAACAAATCATGTCTTCCAAAACAGCACAGTGTATGGTACAGCTCAGCCTTGAACAAAACTCTTTAAATTTAACAAATAAAAATAAATTGTGTGAGCTTATTTTATTACCATTATGTCCTTAATTAATCAGGATTGGAAATTAACAAAAATGTTTTTAAAAAAAGGATACAAAAAAACAAGAGCACAGCACCTTTTACTTAGAAGTAATGGAGGTCAAAGTGATTTATAGTCGAGACAATAATGTAAGGCTGTTCACAATGAAGTGTCAGTGGAACAGCACTGTGCTTTAGAGGACTGTTCCTCTGACTGTGGATGCTGTTGCTGTTGTAAAATACTGAAATACTTGTGAAGATGATATGAATTACAGCCCCTCTGAAAGGTCTCTCCTTGAACTACTGTTAATAAGGTGTGTTAAAAGCCATTATACAGTGACCATCACTTAACCTTCACTACATTAACCCAGGTTTCGTCTTAAAAATACAAGCTGATTAGTATGATTAATTAGTTTTGTTGAACTCCTCATTTGCATTTTTATTTTATTTACTTTTCAGAGGGTAGTCATATTACGAATATACCAAGATGCCACAATTGACGTCAGGTAATACTGATTTGAATGCTTTAACATTTGCTTCATCAGTGTTCAGTTAATTTTGATAAAAAGGTGGAACATATGTTGCACGTTCATTTTTTTTTTTAAAACAAATATATATACAAGTACACAAGTAAGCATTATCGGAGAATGGTACTTTGTACATGTATTTTTGTTTGACTGGATAGTTGATGATCTAATTAGAGTGTGCTGTTCAATATAATTTATTTAGGTTTCTCTACATATTCTCTTTATAGGAGTTAGTGGGGGAAGAGTGATTTGTGTGCATGCGCTGGGAAAGCTGCTCTGATGACAGCGTTTGGAGGAGGGGCATATGATGAATTGCTCTCTGTTGGCAACTTCCATTTAGCCACCATGATGTTGGTGAAAATGCAAATGCAGTTCTCCTCCCGTCATTAGGAGCTGGGAAATTATGTAGACCTGTTACGCAAGCTTTTTTTGTTGGGAAAAAAGACTTTCTGAAAGCCATGAGACACACACAACCAACAAAATCGGTGTCTTACCGATACATATTTGTTTTAGCTTTAGTATATAAAAATATATACACGATATGGAACAGTTCTCTGAAATATATAGTTAATGAAACGGTAATGCATTAAATAATATGACATTTTGTGAATTTGTATTTTCCACCTGAAATTTAACTAGAATTTGTAATTTCCAGACTCGTTGTCAAACACGATGTGTGTGTGGGCAAAAACTGTAGAAAGCATAGTTTTACACTAGTACTGTACACTCTAACGCAGTACGTGTGTGTTTGTATGTATGTGCATTACTAAATTTCCATTTAAGAGAAGGAATCCGATGGCATTATAAACCAGTTCTAGACCACAGAGAATATCTGTGGTTTCATCAGTGCAGCCATGTTGGAATCTCAAAGAACCTTCAGTCTCCCAGTTATGAAGTAACATTAATCATCTGAAGGCTTGCCCATGGGTCAAACCAAGGTTATATCACAGCAGATGAAGGTTGTCTGGAATGCTCTTTTATGGAGATTGGTATTGCCAAGATAACAAAGCTATGATTCATTGATCCAACAGGATTGGAAACTGGAATTTGCTTCTGCCTTCTTTCCAGGAAGATCATCAATGGACAGTTCACCTAAATATAAGGAGGCTTTCTAAGTAACTTTTTTTTTCTTCCCAAGTGTTACATAACTTCTTTAAATTGATATAGAAGTATTAGTCAAATCTATATCACGCCTGTTTTAAAATAAATAAAAGATCACCAGTAATTCTCCATTTAAGTCACCTTAGGTGGATGGTTTCATATACACAGACACACCGAATAGGGAGAATTTATTGTTGACTAAGAATTAAAGACGGGAAGACTGAAAATCGCCTGATCATAGAATTTTTAATTTAAATTTTTTAAATTTTACTCTTTACCGTCGGTTGATAAAGGAAATTCGATAAATTTTTACAAATCATAATCTATTTTTAGGTATTTGGCGTATTTGATTTAATTATGGTTATTTGATTTTTATCGTATGAAAACTGGAGTTCATCCTCCAACTTTTTTGACCTCATGAATATTACACGGTTATGTCTCCTTTGGATTTACTCCGATTGAATATACCGCTCGTATTCTAGTAATGCATATGCCTTTTTAAGTATCTAGTTGTATTATACTGTATATTCGCCGTATATTAAAGTGGCATAGACCTTGTGAGAATCCTGTCTTCGTTAGTATGCTGCAATCTCATTTTGACATGTCTAGTATTTTGGTAGGCAGCTTCATGTGGATACAATATTCATTATTCCTTTACTTGATGTGAAGCTGAAGACAGATGACAGCACTGTCAGGTTGCCTTTAGTTCATCAGAAGATGAGAAAATATACCACGGCTATTTTAAAAGCATTCAGAGTAGTATTCATTTATCAAACGGGAACGATCTTTTCCAATTTCTAAAAAAGTGCCTTTTCAAATCACTACTCTGTTTGAGCGAATTAAACAGGATACCTTACTGTGAAGTATTTTCAACCTGGACAGTAACTTGCATTCATTCAACACGGGCTGGCGGGAATAAAATAGACTTAAAATAATTGCAATATGCAACATTTTAATTTTCTTTTCGATATATATGTATATATATATTTTTGTAAACAGCCATCTTTTGCTTCCGAGTACATCATTTATCAAAATTTACTCATATTTGAATGTTAGCTGTCAATTTTCAATAACGCTTTGATGGTAGATTTCTGATGTATATGATATTTGGTAATTTACCAACGTAGGCATTTTATTTTTATTATACTCTTGAACAGTACACATTGAGATTTCTACTCGAGCACAAAAGCTGCACTAGCAAAAGAACAGAAAGATGTTACTTTATAAATTAACATATAAAACTTAAGAATGCGGTCGCACTAAACAACATTTTTACCGGTAACCTGAGCAAAATGTTCCACTGTGATGGTTAATACACTTTTAAGGGAATTCAATGTATTTAAAGTTATAAGTATATGCAAAGTGTTTCAAAAGTTATGTTTAAAAAGATACTAAAGAATACAGTTTAATATTTGATCTGCTGTTCAGCATTTTCCAATTCTCCCCAAATCATAATTTAATAATAAAATATTTAGTGTTCAAAGGAAGCATTAATGGGTTTGAGAGATGCGTTTTGTACGTTTCTTTTTTTTTTTTTTTTTAACCCAAATTGCGATGCATGGGTAAAAGGCAAGCGGAGAGCTGCGAACGTTGAAAAATACGTAGGCCTCCAAAGTAATCATTTTTGGAATGGTTTTAACACAGTATTTAGAATGTTATGCATTTGATTGATTTAATTGACAATAGTTTCAAAGCACATATTACAAAATAAGTAGGTTACCTCGGGTTAAATCAATGCACCTTTTATCCAACACAACTATGTAAAAAAGAAATGATCTAAAAATCAGTTGTACCCTACAATGTCAATTTTTTGTGTTCATGCCATTTTCTGTATGCACAATGTCCCATACAGAAAATAAAATAACTCGATAAAATGTTCTAGGATTGTATCTAACTGAACTGCAAAAAATAAAACAATTAATGTAAATATCGGTCACAATTAAGAAACCGATATCTTATATCAAGCATTATGCGAAAACCTATCTTATGTGTACTAATTAGAAGAAGCAGTGACGGGTCAAGAGCTGCCCGATGCAATTTGTTCCACTGCATTTCTCTCCTTATCCCTCCCGAGTAAACTCAAAAATGATTTTAAAGGTGATCCGTAGCTCACTTAAAATTTCAAGTCGACGTATTACCCTAAAATAAACTCTTGATGACTTTTGTTGTACAAAACGGAGACCACGGGTATGTTGGAATAGAACGGTTTCTTATTTTTCCAGAATACATACAAAAAATACCACTCTCTTTTCATGGTATACACCTTAAAAATAATTGCAATTTAAAATTATAAGGACAAGTAGGGATTTTAGTAACAAACATGCATGTAAATTATTTTCTTCTCAATGAGACATTAAATAAGAACATACGATACAATCATAGCAATTTCAAATAAACATCGAAATGAAAAACAAAACAAAACAAACCCTATGTTCAGTTGTAGTCTACCATTGGCGTTTCACTTTTCCTATAGAGCTCAGTTTAAAGTAATGCACTTTGAGTTTCTCTTTCAGTTATTATTATTATTTTTTTTATTATTGTCCCGCTTGAAGCTAACATAAATAAATACAACGGGTCCACGGATCCAGTCCTAAAGTGGACAGTCAATATAAAAGTCTTAGTTGTTTTTTTGTTTTTCTTTTTTACTCTTTCAAACATTGTTCTGTCTGTTTTACTGATATCCAAGCGCCGATGCTGTTGTGAGTCTCTGCCCGTACAATGCATATGGAGAGTAATATGGACCAGTGGCAGCGGGTACCGGAACTGGTGCGCCTGGGGTTGGCAAAGGGCTCTTTGAATACGGATGGTAGCGGCTGCTTAGTCCTAGTGCGTGATGCGGGTTCCGTAGTGCCAATGTGCCGGGGCTACCAGGGGCTCCGGCTGGGGGCATATGCATGTGGCATGCCATAGCTGCTGCAGCAGCACTAGCTAAAGATGATGAGCTAGGGTATCCTGATATCAATTTCTCCGTTCCAGTGAAGGCAGTGTGGGTCCGCAAGTGGTTCAGAAGTTCTTCTGAAGAAGAAAAACGCTTGTCACAAGGTCCATTTGCAGACACCCAGTTACAGACGTGTGGTAGTGGATCGTTTGGGAGCATGAAGCCATAGGGATACAGAGGGTGTCCAGCAAAAGATGGCGGCGAGGAGTGAACGCCATGTAACGGGTGCGTTGGGTACATGAGAGGGTATCCAGACTTGAGAGCAGAGGCTGCCGCCGCAGCAGCGGTTGAGTCGTGCGAGCAGGACGCACTGGCCGCCCCAGCCAAGTGGCTCGCGCAGTGATAACTTAGGCAGTACGGGTCTCTACAAAGGCTAGCAGACATAATTGACGGCGGTGATGCTCCGGCTAAAGGGCTCGATCCTGCTTTACTGCAGCCCAGCGAACTTGCAGCGGCAAACTGTGCATTAAGTAAATGACTGCTGGGTTTTGTGGGATCTAAAGTCACTCCGTGCGGCAGAAAATGTTGAGGATAGCCAGCGTAGGCCCCTGCTAAGGACCCAGGGTATGACATGCCAGCAGGTGGTAGAGGAAAAACAGTCTGACCTGGTTTGTATGGGGAAACAGGGGCTACAAGTCCTGATCCGAGAACGGAGGAGGCTGAAGATACAGATGAAGAGTCTGATGTTACAGCTTTTGATCCGGGTGTCGTCTCCTGATGTTGGTTGACTTCCACGTTAATTCCAGCACAGTTTACGCTTATCCTGTTGTGGCTGATGCTAGTGGTTCCAGGCCCCTCAGTTGTGATATTCTTATTACTATCACTTTCTTTCTTTTCCTCTCTGTCTCCTGATTTGCCCTCTGTCGGGAGTGGAGAAGCCGAAGTGCAGGAATTTGGGCTGCCTGTCCTTGGAGTAAACGGCTGGCAGGTGGCGCTAGGTACACGGAAACCGGATTTATCTCCACTAGAAACCCCGGACGAGTCCTTCTTCTCAGATGATTTTGAGTACGGTTTGAAGCTAGATTTGTCTTCTGCTCCAATGTCACTCATTTTCAAGGGACCGGATTTTGAATCTTTGTCACTAGATCCATTTGTGACAGAGGACAGCTTTGACGAGGGAAGGGGATCCGGCTTTCCGATTTGAGAGCATGTCTGTGCCAACAGAGCCAGCGGACTTTTCTTGGCATCTAACTGCAAAACACATAAGAATGTATTATTAAGACAAATATCTTATTATGTGAAATGTATTGGTCTTGTTTGTGTTATGTGTTTCATTTGCCAACATATCAATATCGGATTCTAACGTACTGAGCTGTAACGCATTGCGCATTATAGCGGCATACCAGACAGACCGAAGATGATACAAAGTACATGATTATTCGATTTCCTTATGTAGTTATACCGACGATGTTAAAGAGCATAGCATAGAGGTATCAAGCGAAAAATGTTTTGAGTAAAATGATATGAAATTTTACAAATCATGCACTTCTGATTTTGTGGAATACGAAAAAGCTTGACAGTTGCCACGGCTATACATATTGTATACATTACATTTTAAATAAACATTCAATCGCAGTCTTTAACAAGCTTAAAACCTTACCTCAATGGGACTAACCGGTGTAGATGGCAAGGGCTGGAGGTATTCTGGGTGCAAAATGTGCCCTGCCCGTGCTGTGAGCATTTTCAGAATCTTGATAGGCAGTCGGTTAGCTTGCCGTAGAGGGTCCGAGGGAGGAACGGAGTGAAGGAAGGGTTTATTTACGTTCTCTGAGCTGTTCTTCCCAGAACTACTGCTTTCCCAGACTTGATTAGTAACACTATTTCTCAGAGCAGACACCGAGGGCGATGTGATCATGACCCAATTCTCACTGAAATGGAAGGAAATGCATTTATCGGAAACTGAAAATTACGAAAGGGCGTCTTCTGTAGAAATGTAGCATAAAATAAGTCCCCAAAAATGAAAGGTTTCTGTAAAATCCGTATGATCAGAGGCGCAGGTGTGAGCAGAATGCGAGGGTATCGCAGATCTGAAGCAGTGTCTGCATCGTAGGTTCAGATCGCTGTGCGTCTTCCAGCAGGTCCGTACGCTAGTCCACCCAACACAAGATCTGCTAGAAAAACTCACTTCAAAAGCAGCTGAATTAGTCTGAGATAAAAGCCTTTGCCGCCTTCCAATCAAATGGGACCCCGAGGTGATTGGAGGGTCAAGGGGATGTGACGTTCTCCATTTGTGTGCGCTTCTATTTTTCCAGCTGGGGGAGGAGATTTAACTTAATGTTTTGGTTCTTATGCACGTTTTCACTACAATTATGTTTTAATGGCGACAACCAAGTAGCATTATTTGTGTTTTATGTTTGACATACAATACAATAGGCCTGCATTTGAATGATATATTTAGAGATGGATAATACTACAGATTTCCTATAGATGGTTAATCCTTTAACTTACCAGTAGTGACCAAATGAAGTCGTAGACTTGAGAGATTTGTGTTCATTAAGTAGTAAAATGCTGATTACTTGTGTTTTTACCAATATGGTATGCTTTACAAACTACAGTTTGTCATGTCTCCATGTAGCACATATCTTTACACTATCCTGGACTGAAAATACTCATCTTCGGATTGTAACTATAATGTTGTATAATGTGAATTGTAGAGATGTATAAAACAATAAAAGGAAACATTAATTCATTTAAACAAAACATTAGATTACACATTTTCCAGCATTGTAGGTAGCACTACATTTTTGACTAGAGGTACAGAATATGTTTTGATGTAACGGCAAACAGAAGATCAACTTTGTGTAGAATTTAAATTCCCCAATCAGACATGCGTTGACAGGAGAGGACCAATGCGGAGACAGAGGGATGTGAATGTCACATGTTTTCAGCATTATATATACCTCCCTTCTGTTTCCATCTCTACCCCTCCGTCAACTGTCAATTCTACTCTACCGCAATCAATCAGTTATTTGTCAGTTGCTGTCAATCTGTCCTTGATTTATGTCAGCTTTTGTTGCTGATTACAAGTCTGGTGTGACTGTGAGGGGGGGGAAGGAGAAGAAAACGGCGGCACTTCTGAAAAGAGCCACTTAGTTTGAGGGAAAGAAATCATTCTCGTAGTCCATTCAGTTTGTATAACCTAAAGCTGACTATACTTCAGTGGGTTTGATTGACCTTTTTCTCTCATGCTAATGAGTCTATGTTGCCATATGAGGGTGTTACACGTCAATACGATTGAATGATTGATGCAAGATTAACTTAACAGCAACTGCACATAATTGCTTTAAAAAAATAATAACAAAATAATAATATCTAATATAATATATAATAATAATTGTAATCATGATTATAATTAACACATGTTATCAAAATAAATCACCTTAATAATAATAGTTCTCACTGTAAACATGCACTCGGGACTTCGGCTCAACTACATTAAAGCGTATCCACAGCATGCAGGTGTTAAGCATGAATGATTCATATTGCACGTTTGTCGAGTAAACAATACTAAAATGAATAATAATAACACAAATATATTGTTATTGAATGTTGTCATGAAGCTCTCTCAGTTTTGGAATTTGATCGTTTAAATCTTTAAGGCAGGCTTTGCAATAATCTCGTTGTGTTTGTTCTCTGGCTGATTTGGTGGCCTATGCGATCACCAACAGCAACAAAAGGTCACTCGGATGCAAACACGTTTGACAAGTGAAGAACATGGAAAGTGCTTGGGGGCTGAAGATAATTTGCGGTCGAGACTCAAAATAAGCGTTAATTTTATGATCTCAGACAACTTCTGAAAAGGAAGTTAACCTTACAATATGAAATGTACGGAAATTGCCAACGGTGACGCTCGTGGCTTTTCTCTTTATATGAGAGAATAAGTTACGTTTATTAAGTGTACAGCTTGTTTTGTGTAGTCAGTTTCTTCTGGAAAACTTGAGGACTGATTGCTTTTAGGTGGACGACACAGGAGAACTTTTTGTTGAAAAGTTTAGTATAGGTTTGAGCATAGTGTGAGCAAGATCAGTTTACAGATCGATCTTAACGCAAAACTAAGGGAATTTTGAGTTCTTAAAACTTATTTTGTATTTATAGGTGAGCATTGTATGTCAACGGCTATTTTGTTTTATATTTCTAGTGCTATATGCACCTACACATCGAACAAATAATTTTTCCATTGTAAATGAACCGGACAGGCCGAGAGTTAGTTATTGTTTCAACGGAGGTATCTGTTACATTCAGTTGCATCTTAATTTATAATTTTCCAATTTGCTCATTCAACGGTAGTGTAAAAATCCAAGTCCTGAAAAAATAAATGAACTAGTATCTACTAAACCAGACAAACAATAACTGACATTCTTTGTAACCTCTTATAACCTGTTATCTTCATTTCTCGTATACACTTAGAGAGCTACCATTTTGAGCAATGCACGGTGTTTTCGGAAGATTTAAAATGAATATCCGAAATGTTTGTGTCCTAATGACAAGAATGGCAGTCGGCTTTATTTACACACAATAGAAATGATTTATTGAGAAAAGTTGGGGGAAAAAGGGGACTACGTAGAGAAAAGAAGTTTAAAGTTGCCCTGAACTGTTCACAGTTGAGATGGCTAATCAGTATTGAGGCTCCAGGGAAATCGGGCAGCTTTACAATGCGGTTTTCCTTTCATCTCAAACTGGATGGAGGCGCTCAATTAAAAGCCTATCAGTTTGTAAGTAAATCAACGCCTATCAAAGTTGTCACATCAAACAAAACGATTATTATTGCAACCCGCCTCCCCTATTAATCTCCTTTCTACGGTAATCCGCTTGACAGGTCATCTTGGCGAGTGAGAAAACCTGGAATGGACGTCAACCGGAGTAGTTTATTTTAAAATAAAAAGCAGGTATGAGGATAGTCTAACATTGTACATTTTTACGCATAGCCCATATGAGTTGACACAATAAAAGTAAAGATACTCGTGGACAATACATACGTTTCCGTATCTTTGTTGGAGCCGCACGAGTCAGGTATTGGCATTACACCTCCAAATGATTGAAGAAAATCTTATTTTGCACAATTATGATTGGCATGCTCGTATGTTCCTTAACAGTTTGAGGAGGCACATGTAGTACTGGCAAACATTATCGATTAGTATTTATATTTCAATATCATGTAATTTTAATTTCATGAGGTATAGTTTTCACTTTCCATATTAGGTTTTGCTGTAACCTAGATTTTAATTTTCGTTCGTAATACACACTGTGCTAAAAGTTTACAGATAAGCCGATTAACTTTGACTTATCTTTTTCCCAAGCCCCATTTCATATTGTAATCAGAACAATACACAGTTTGAGAAGTTTGTAACGATAAAAAATCTAATGAAAACTGTCAAGAAATAAAGAAACAAATATGTTAAATAACGGTTATACGCAATCAATCACGATTACCTTTTTGCCCTTAGTCAGTGCGTTTTTAGTTTAAATGTGTTTAATGTTGCGAAGGTACCATTTAACCAACCATTACAGTGTAATATTTGAATACAATGTCACAAAATATTAAAAAAATGATTAGTTGTGTTCTGACACGTTTGCAGTGTACAACAAAATGAAGATTCACTTGTATTATTTCATTGAACCAGGTAAATCCTGCTGTGCATTTCTCACTTTCTCCCCTCTGCGACGGAACAGAACATTTTCATAAAGATTTAGAAAGTACCAAAAACAGTGTCTAATATAATTAAACTGTCCTGCTGATCACAGAAAAGTTAAACATATGCAAAATATTTTTTTGATTGATAACAGGGTGGCTGTTTTCTGCAAAGGCTGTCACAGACTGACACAGTGCTTGAGTTATTAGGGCAGAGAAGGGCAACCATAAATTTCCAGCGTCAGGAAAAAACTCTCTTTATTGTCTGCATGATGGATGGCCTTCTACGCCAGACACCAAATACTCGGTATTACCCTTAAATGGGAACACATTTTTCGTTGCCATAATTCATGATATTTAAATAGAAAGTTTGAAATGCCTACCTATATTTCATAGCAGTGACATGTTTATGAATCACTCCCTGCATGCAAATATAATTATTTACGGCACAGAAGTACCATATGTGCTGGAGATCTTTCATCCATTTTCAATGGACAAATGCCTTTTTGTGGGGCGGTGAGAGACGGTTCTCCTAAATATAATATTCACATATAACAGTAAATCAGGTCGAATTAATTCAGATGAAGTACCAGCTAGGTTTTCAGTGACTGCAGTGGGATAGTCCCGATCATGTATCCTATAATCGTGAAAAGAAAATAAGACATGTAACGCGATTTTTTTTGTCAAAGAAAACATTTTTTATATTTAATACTAATACTAAATAAATATACAATAACATACATTTTGTGACGTAAAGACACCAAATTCGCGATAATATCAGAAATAAATATATATGTAAGCATCTGCTTTGTTACAATGGAGTAACCTAAGTATTGCCGTGAGTTTAAAAATGAGAACACAAGTCAAGGAGGCAGAGATTACGTACTTACAGCTAATTTTGCGTCTTGCGATTTTAACTAAACATTCAGAAATAGAGGTTAAATGTATATACAGACGCTTATAATATTTTTTCAGGACTACAATGATTCGGCCAGCCTACTTTCAACTTCTGCCGCGAGAGACGCAGTTCTGCTTTCGGAATCCGAGCGGTTAAAATTTAATCGTGTTCCAGGTCATGATTACCATGGAAGGTCGATGTAATTTATTAATCTCAATGAATACAATGAAATAATATATATATATATAATGACAGACACATGTAAACTACCTTGCGAATTAAAACGAATAAAGGTAATTCACATTACCTGGAATAATAGCTCTATACGCTCCGAAATGACAGATGACAGAAAAGTAAAACCCAAACATTCATATTCCTTTAATTGGCTTTTCCTGATAGAATCGATACAATTAACAATACCTAAAGAAAGTGCACTCGTAGAGCAAGTTATTACGACAAAATGCATCGGAAATGTCGCCCGGCTGTAGACTTGAAGCTACACAATCAACCTTTTCAACAAGAGACTTCCGCTTATGGGAGGGGCCCAAATGACGTTTCCCTACAGACATCCGAACAGAAACAGCCTATGCAAGTGATACTACCCGACAGCTCTCTGCAGTAGACTTCAGTGTCGACTCCTGACCTGTCCAGTTGATTTTCATGGTGTTAAATACATGGGCGAAACGTTACAATTTATTTGTTGTTTACGCGATAAAATCTTGACATCATCAATGGAAATATTTTTTTTCTCTAAACTCCATTACCAATAAGGATTATATACATCATTTCTTAACTATGTTTCAAACGGTTTGATGGGCAAATGAGACAGCAGTGTGGCATGTTGTAGAGAGATCTTCACTTCCTACCACAAGTCTGGCATGAGAATCCTGTGTGAGGAACTGCTGCTGTGTATTTGAGCAAAGTTCTTTAGATGAACACAGAAATTCTTAGCTTTCTCCCACACAGAATTCTTTTGAATTGTCACCAGACAGTGATGGATAGCAGTAAGTCAAAGGTCGAGATAAATTAAATGCAAGAGGGTGAAAGATACTCCAAAGCACTGATTTAGCTAATTTATTTTATATACAAAATGAAATAATGTTTGTCTGCAGTCATTTTGTCAAGGAGTGTATTGCTTAAAAGGAAACTATAACTGTTGCCTGCCTGCCTGTGTGTGTGTGTGTATGTGTGTGTAAGAGAGAGTGAGAAAGATCTGTTTGTGTGACAACCTGCAAGTTTGCTATCAGATAGCAGCTGTCCAGAAATGCATGAGTATTCAACATTTTGGAGAGCAAACCAGCAAGTAAAATAGCATTAGAATCACTGATTATCTGAGTTTCAAGCTAAAACTGATGTGCGTTCGAGTAAAAATACATTTTATTGTTAGCCTGTACATGCCAAGCCAAGTGTGGTCTTGGATGAACACCAACAAATGACAAATCCTTCAGCTTCAGGTGGCTATGGCTGTTTACATACTATGCTGATATTTTTGACATAATCCATGGCTAACTATGTTCTGTTCACAAGCATTCTATTCCCTGCAATGAGTGGATTGCAGCACTGCATAAGTGAAACAGCCTTGCATGCAAACACAGACACACACAATGATTTGTAATATATACTTCTTCCCTTTATAATATTAAATACAACTTTGTCCATTTACAGTTTAATCCCTCATTGGAATACTCGCATCTGACAGCCACCATTGAGAATGTAAAAATGAAAGCCAGCCATTTTGTTTTTTTGTTTACACCCTTGCTTAATTCAAAGTCATGCCATGTTCATAATTTTTCATTCTAGTCAGTCATGTCCGAACACTCCAAATGACAATTTCTTGATTTCCATCTGAATTTGGCAGGGCACATCTAGTGAAGCTTTTTGTATTTTTTTCATCACTTGAGATAATGCTGCACTGAGAGGTTATGTATGATGAGGTTAATATAATCTTAGGGTGTTTCACTTTGGTAAGGCTTAAGCCTTATAGTTTCTTTACCTCTGGTGTGTCTTCATGAACAAGGTGGAATCAACCATTTGTCCTGTGCTCTCAACTGAATGTTGCACTAGTCCATTTTGGCCTCTTCCTAGATCCTTCATTTACCTCCATTCATTTCATGAAACAACCTGGAAAATTTACTGTTAGCACATACGATGTTGAACTGTATAGTGTATATTTTTTCAAAATACTTGTCCAAGGTGAAGCTATATAAGCTAGCTAGCTATCTAGCTGTAAAGATCGAGCTTAATGACCTATATGGAATTATTTTTAAGACATACTCAATCAGATGTTTTGCAAGGTTGAGAACATATACGTTTAAAATTGTTTACTTGTTAAGTAAAAATAGCAGTGTCTCTGTTTACCTTGAGATTGTTTCTCCATAAGGGAAAGTATGAAAACTAGTAAAGTGTGTGGGGCAGCCTGTAGTCTAGTGGCTAAGGTACACAAACTGGCTGAAACTGCTTCTAGCACCATAAATGAATAAGTGCACTCACGAATGTTGCATTGTACTGCTTATAGACTGCTTGTATCAAGCTATTTTTCACGTTGTGTTTGCAAATGATTTACACCAGGATGGGACAAAAATCTGATTTGTTTTAATCTCTACATTCACTATGTTTACATTACTACTTCCAGTACAGTTTACATATGTTTGTCATTGTGTCATTGTGAACTTTTAGTTTTTTCCACATACCCCCAAAGGTCAAAGGTAGTAAAGTGCTGATGTAGCTGCAGTCACAGTGATGTCATATCACTTTTGTCAGCAGTGCTGGTCAGTAGGGTTGTTGATGATTTTCTGATTGAACTCAAGATCTGTTGTTTAAATAAGTCTTTCCAAGCCAGCTAGCTTTGATATATTTATTCTTTTGTTGGGGAATTGGCAAAATTAATGTACTAATGTTAACCTAAGTATGTATTTCACTAAGGCAGGCACCAAAGCACAGGTCTGAATTCGGCCCCAAGTGCTCTTCCCCAAAGTCTAATTTCCAGCACCTGTCCCCAGCTATACACAGCAAATTTGAATACAAAAACAAGTACTGAATGTTCGTATTAGCACAGAATTTGCTCATGTTAGCTAGCTAGCTGATTAAAAATAGATAACTAGAGCTTGGGACATGTTAGGGGTACTTGAACATTCAGTTCATATCTCAGTGTATTCATATTTCAGATTTTTAATGATTCTTTCTTATTCCCACAATAATGCCATGTTGGTATACTACTAATTCACAATGCAATGTGAAAATGATTTAGGCAGACATTCATATATGTACTGTGTGCCCTGCTCCACCTCACCAAACAGAAAAACCAGCAGTGTTATAGTTTCATTTTTCATACCATCTATTTTTCAAGAAATTGAAATGTTAGAATTTACTTAAATCACATTCAACAATAAAATGCTTTTAACTAAAGACTTGTAATGTTGCCTGGTTGTAGGTTATATTGGATTTCCCTTTATTGATGAGGAGTGATTTGGATGGCTATGACCTACTGACATGGCATTATGTCAGTATATGGTGAAGTTGCTGAAGAATGGCAGTGTGTGGTTATTGTTCTGGAAGTAAGCAAACTCAGAACATTAACCTTTTTGAAATGGCACAACACTGGCTTTTACAAGGACTGCTGTGTCCAATTTGATTCCAATCCAAGACATTGCCACTCAGTAATGAGACAAATGGTACATGGACTATAACCAGTAATGGGGAGCTGCTGCTAGTATTACTAAAGGAGTATTATAGTTCCTTTTGTTACATCCCAAATTAATCTCCCCAGACTGATAATTTCTTGGGAAAATTCTCCCATGGAACCAAGAAACAGCCACAAGCCAAAAAGTACCACCTAAGTGACACTTTCTACTCACTACTCTTATACAGTTAATACAAAGGACTGTGGTTGTGTTTCACATTCTACGTATAAGACAATATACATCATAGTTTTTTGACTTACCACTTTACTGCTGTACATTTTTTGTCGCTGATTTTACTGAGTTAAGTTGAAGGGACATTGATTTGCAACAATTGTAAGAGGTTGGGCATATACCATATGAATAATAAATTAACATTGTATTATCCAGACACTCGAAATCCATTATGAGTTGGACTGTCTCTTTCACTCAGTATGAGTGGAGTCATTTTTTACAACTGGTTTAATTAACAATGGGGTCTTGGGAGGCAGGGATAATTTTGACAAGTACTTTTATTATGACTCTGTTCATGTATTGTACATGACCCTATAGACATTGAAGTGCGCATTGGATTAAATATTTCTTTATATACCCACAAATTCTAAAAGTACAGCAATTTTTATGGCTTCATTTCAGCAAAGCTGCCTCTTGAAAGATTAGTATTGTGGGTCACTAAAGATTTGTGTGTTTCCTAACCTGTCAGGTTCGCAGATCTTTGAGATTTTGGTTACCATTCTCTTGATCAATTAGATATGTGTAAAATTGAAGTAACCCAGAGCTGGCTACCTGTAACGTGTCTGGATAATTAAATATGTTACTTCTTTTTTATGGACTAATTTAATTTTGTTGAGCTATTTTCACCATTGCTGGGTTCCAGACAGCCATGTGTTCAAAGTATTCCCTTATGTTCACAGGATGGCCACATCATCACTGTTTGTTTTTTCATGGCAGGGAACTTTACAATGTGTACAGCATGAAACTACATTGCCAAGTGCAAATGTGTGGATATTACCTTGTGTTAAGCAAGGTACTATGTATGGTGTCAGGACTTTGGCTCTTTTGCATTGTGCACTCAAGGAGCTGTTGATAAACTCTAAACTGTGTTCTTGGTCTCCATGCTTACTGAATTGCAGTCTATATCATCACACCCTCTGATCTGATGAAGTGTAATGCGGTGTTGATGGCTCTCTCCCCTTGCATTTGTTGTAATGTATGTGTGTCCAAGCATAATCTGTTAGAAAGACAGAGAAAGATTGATCCTAAGACAGAGAAAGATTGATCAGATCAGAGATTGGACACTTATGTGGGTGCATTGATACCACTTAATCTGCCACATAATCAATCAGGTAGAGGAGTAATTCTCTATGGAGGATTAAACATTATTCCAATATGAAACAAAATGCTTTGGTGTTCTTGGCTTTGACTTGATGTATGTGTTGGGATACAGGCTTGGCCTCAGGCTATGAAGAAGAAGTTGGGTGGCTTTTCCAGCTAAAGCATTGTGTATCCGTCCAGTTGCACGGCCAATAGTTTGGTGTCAAGGCCGGCTATGAGTGTGGCCAGCAGAACCTCCCTTGGCATTGCCCAGGGCTTTGGTTAGCAAAGTTGTCCTTATAATAATGTAAGAACAATTGCTCTGGTCAAACATGTTAACTGACCGATGGACACCAAAGGCACTACTAATCCCACCTAACACATCTGGCTTCTCTGTCCTCATTTATCCTCTAAATTCACATTATATTATTAGGTTCAAGTAATATGCAATCCTGGTTAAGAAAGGCCATTCTTTTTACTTCTGTGGAATGCACAACATCTGTTCTGTGGTTGTTTAAAATTGAGTGTATTGATATTGCATTGAAATGTTATTATTGATTCGTTTCAGCATGAAGAAAGCTTTGAAATGGCATTAGTATTGGATTGTTTTACTGTAGGAGTTTGTTTGGTGTGATGCGTATAAATACTTTGCACGGAGGATGTAGAGACGAGTACACAATGTGCTTAATATTGGGTTCCAGAGAGAAACTTATGAATTATGCCTGTTTCCTCTGCTATACGGTATGGTAAGATGACCCACTGTTTCTCTGTATTTTAGGGAAGACATTTTTGCTTTAATGTAACATTGATGTTCACTTTTGGAGTTAACATAGAGCTAAAATAAGTCTTACACAGACATCTTACCGAAGACATGCATTTGTCATTGGTTTTATTACTGCATTATCAGGAAGAATGAATGCAAACTTGCACGATAACTAAACTGATATGTAAAGCAAAAAACTATATGTATATGCTGTTCAATAAACTAGTTGTACTCAGTTTGATCATACAATATTTCAAAATTTTCTTTTGTAACAAAATTCACATAGTGTACAAAATATATTTGTGTTAATATGTAAGAGTGTATACAGATTTAAATTAGAAGATGCCTCCTTGGCCATGGAAATTTGTATTTAGTTTGAGTAAACCATTAACTTTTGTTAAAATTTAAACTTAAAATGTGCCCTTGAAGCTGGCTTCATCAGTAATGTAGAAATAGCTTGATAATGGCAATTGTTAATTTATCAGCTCTCACTGATATTAATGTACCTGTCATGCATAAACACATTTCTGCATTAAGTGCATTTTAATATGTGCATTATTTGGGGCAGAGATGTCATCAAGACATCAAAGACCCTTGAGAAGAAGAGCAGGGAGGCCCTGCTGTGGCTATATAAAGGGCTTGATCAATAAATGTGACATGTTAATGCAGAGCAAACAGAATAAAAGATTCCTTTGACAAGACATGAGAGATCACCTTGTGGCAGCTGGTACGGTGAAGCCGTTTCAGCAGCGGGACTTGCAAAGTTGATCTGACAAGTATAAAGGAGAGATGATGGTTATAAGGTGCTTTTGTTTCATACTTTCTTTCTTGACCTGTCAGGTATTGAAGGGGTCTGAATGGCCCATTTTTGTCATGTGAAAATTGTCGTCTGAGGCAGTTATCTCTGCTCAGATTGTGAATTCTTCTGTTTAATTGATTCGCTCTGCGCTCTGATCTGTCACATTAATAATTGCTAAATCCTGTATAGCTCTGCCGTGTCACGCATAAATGTGTACTTATCAGGAAAATTAACATCTTTAATAAACCGGTGTGTTTGAAGCCAGTGTCACACAAACCCATCTCTGCCCTTTCGTTTGCAGAAGGTACATAAACAATGCTTCAAACAATTGCCCGGTGTGACTGCCTTTGTGATGGCCAACAAATGCCACTTTTGCTCAGGAGAGTACAATAATCGTCTTCAATGCATGGCTGTCATTACATAGTTAATGATTAAATGTACTGACGGCTGGCTCCATACACACAGTTAAGCTTTACGAAAAAGAGAAATGTTGCAGTCATTGTCTCTCCTAGTAAATAATCAATGCTGTTATTTAAGTAACATTATTTCCTAGCATTTGCGACATGAATTACATTAAAAGATTCTGATTGGTTTTGGACATCTTTCATTGGACTCTTGAGATGATTAATATCTTAATATATTGGCTGACAAATAATTATGTTTCAATACATGGTGTTTACAAAATGACATATTTTGGATGTAAATTCATTGCCTTCAGGTTGTTGAATATCAGGGCATATCAAGAAAATAGGCCTTTCCACTGTATCCATGGTATTGCACCCGTATTCAGCCTAATTTGCAGTGAAATGAATTGTGTGGCCTACTTGCACACTGAAAAGGGAAAAAGGTTTCCTGTTCTAACATAAGCCCAATATTTTTTTTTATCTTTAAAAGATGAACAATAGTACTGCTAAAGTTCAAGAAAAATGTTTATGCCAGAGTGGTCAGAGTTCTGGCTTTGGCCCACCTGACATTCTAGACCGCACATGTGGTATAAATGGGTTGACAACCACACAATTGACCCTGACCCAAAACAGCCCTTCTTTTGAGAAATGGCACTCTGTTCCCATTAGAGAGATTTTAGTCATGTGATATCCTTGACCAGGGCTGAGAGACTGTGTGTGGTATAAAACACATATTGGAATAAAGCATATATTAGTAAGTGATTTTTACATGGTAACAGCAGAACACCTGAACAAATGAACTCTGAGTCTGTAGATATAGCCAAAAATAATTGTTTGGCTTGTGAAATTCATCTTGTAAAAAGATAGCACTTTTCAAAATGAACATTACATGATGCTACAAACACTCTTGTTTTGTTTTAGCACTTTGAAGCTTAATCCTAACATCGACCAATGCCAATTAATTAAAGAACTGCAATTAAAAACATAATTTAAGACACCCATGGGTCCTTCTTACTGTTCCAAAGTGCATTAAATATCTTTAAAGATATTTAGTGCAATTTTGTCCCAGAAGTATTAGACTGCTGGGATAAAGTTATTCTGAACTACTAAAAGTTATCAAGCTACAATAATTGATTCCATCAGTTGAAGATATTACTTTTTAATCTTTGTTTTGTGTTTGTGATTAGAGGGATTCTCACTTCTGTAGCATCCTGATGTATTTGTTTGTTATTTATCCAACTTGGGATACTGTGTACCAAGCTTTGAACTTTATTTCCTTATTTTGGTTCTTTGTAATATTTAAGTATGTCAGCTGAATTAAGCAATTAAGTGAAAGAGAATTGTGGTAAATAATATATCAAGGGGTAATGAGAATATGGGGGTTTATACAGGCACTGAATATACAATTAAACAACAAATTTAGGTACAGTTCTTTAAACAGTACTGTTTAATACAAAAATCTGACTGGAAATTAATGTTACCAGCTCTCATTGAATGAAGCATTAATGGGTACTTGGGTTTCCACAAGACCAAAAATGTGCTATTTACCGGGTTTTTTTTGTCATTTTCTGTAGTTTTGCATGTTGCTTTTTCTGCAGAGGATGAACTAATTTACTAATCCATCTGAAAAGGCATTGAAGCGAAGCACTCCATCTCAACTGCAGGCAGGCAGATAATGATAGCACAATTTCATACATAAACATAAAAAAGGAAAGGATAAATGATTAGAACAGAGATGCTACAAGGGTAGGACTGCATGTCCATTGCCAGTTATAAACGGAATGTTTACCATTCATTTTGTGATTATTCTTTATTAATTAAATGGTATATAGTGATTGAAGCCAATAGTATCAACCTTCTGAAGGAAGTCCTTATTATTATGCATCTCTTAATGCTAACCTTTGCCTTCATGAGCATTTATCATTTCTTTGATGAATGATACATCACAACCTCACACTAACCTTGTGCTCTGATCTCAATAAGTGTTTCACTTCAGTGTATGGAATATTGTTTTTAATCTCTGTTTTAATTTATGAATAAACATATGTTTAATGTTTGTTTTTGTGTTGTTCAGAGCAGGGAAGGACACAATGTCAAAACATAAAAAATACTGGTTTCTGGATAATGGAAAATATTTTTAACTAAAACAAAAAGACATGTTTCTGGGTTGATATTAAAGACAGTTTATTGATAATAGTCACAACACATGTTTCTTATTCTGAGAAAAATTGTGAAACCTGTGCTTCATCACTGAATATCATCGATATTTTACTTTTCTGTTACATTTATTTTTATTATCTCCTCCTGTTCTGCAGGTCTCTTACTGTCAAGAGGACACAGATCTATGAATGCATGTACAATTTTAAGGAAATCCTATAGACAGGAGGTTACAAAAACAAAGTCTATGAGGAAATGGTAGCAGGAAAAACTGCAGCATGAATTAAATCAATACAATGATAGATGATGCCCATCTGGTACAGTTTTGCCATCAATATACCTGCATTGGCTTTTGTTCATTATTTTCGGAGAGGAAAAATAAAAGCAACTGCAAATATAAAGAACTGCATTACTATGGCAAGATGCAGAGAAGCGCCGTGGCATTTCAGTGACTCCATCAAGTGTAATATGATGAAAAAGAAAAGAGAATTATATTTCAGGCATTGTCATTTCAATTCAGGTTCTAATTTAAAAAAGGTCTACACAGAAAGGAGTGTCTGTGTGTATGTGTGTGTGTGTGTGTGTGTGTGTGTGTGTGTGTGTGTGTGTGTGTGTGTGTAGCGACACACACACGACATGCACCTCTTCCACCAGCAGTCATCTTCCTGACAGACAAAATGGTTCTGATGGTCCTGATAGCATGCTAATTCAAACTGTAGAAAGACATCACCTCTAAGTGTAGGAATTAAACTGGGAGTTGAGAGATGCCTTTCAGCAGAACTACAGGAGACAAGACAGCTTTATGCTGCATCTTTGGAACAAAAAAAACTTGGCATGACTGCGGGAGCGTAACCAGAAAACAGTGTCAGAATGTATTACGGTGAATGTGCTTGTAGACCAGAATATTTTGGATATTTAACAGCACCCCCACACCTCCCGCCCCCCGAAAGTGCTGAATTTTTAAGTTACTTAACATCATTCAACTGGAGAAACTTTACATTGGGTCAAAAAAATTAAAGGATGACACTTCTTGTCCAAAGTGAAAGATGCGGCATAGTACAGAGGCAGTGATAGAATTTGGAGGAGTAGTCTAAGATGCAACCTGGAATATCCTTACGATGGCTCTTTTTCAAGGTGTCTCATCAATTAGTAAAAGCCGTGAACTGAAAAGACTTTAATATCGGAAGAAAAGTGGGAGATTATTCTGTCGTCCACTCACCTCCAGGTGCATACGGAACATGGCATCCTGCAGTCATGCTTCCGAGCTGGCTTGACATCGCTCTCCCTCCCTGTTGTTACTGGAACTGATGTCTAGTGCAGTTGGAGGAGCTCAGTATGGCAGCTGCCGTATTATTGTCTCTGGGACACTCTGAAGACAGCATATGGTCTTCACAAACTATCCCACTCCTAACAGACTTAAGAGGAAGGAAAACAGGGTTTCAGGTTCATGACAAGGGGAAAAATCATTGACAGTTCAAACTTTAGTAAAAAAATGCCAATGTGATGAGCAAAGTTGATGAGGGAATAGTTGTATAAATTTGACAAGGTAATGAGTGTATAACCTGTCACTTTATTTGAAGGACAGACAGATGTCAGGTAATTGGAATGCTGTAACCAGGATGGAAATTAAGCATCATACTTTGTCTTCTGAAATGGAAAATGAAACAAAGGTTAACTGAAATGGAGAGAGAGATCTTATTTCAAGTGGAAAATACATTCCTATGGAGGATTGTGACATGTTTGGTTATTGGAGCTTCTATTGGCCTTGAACAGGGTTTTGATGTTTGGCTATTGGCTATGTTTCTCCAAAATGTGCAGATCCTACATGCACTCAAGTCCAGGTGTTATGATGGTATGGAATTAGTGGAATAAATGCGTCTTTCAACAGAGCTACTGATAGAAATATTTTTTATCAATACATCTCCAAGACACCGTTTGGAAAATGAAGGCTTAGGTAAATTAAGGTGCAAATGTGATTAGGACATGTGTGTGTGGCTGGGATAAATGTCTTTGATGGACAGGTTACTCAGCATAAACCTCTGCGCTAATGCTCTCAAGTTGTCCAAAAGAATGTTCTTGCCACATTTCATAGCCACTGGATTATGGATTTTCAGGAGGGGTCCTTCAATCAAGGCTTAGCAGCAGAGGCAGGCACTGTGCATGTAGGTAGACACTGACGGAATTGAACGCTGAGACAAATTAGAAGACAGACATCAAAGATCAAATAGCCTGAATATATGCTGTTATTGCCGTGAAGACTAAACATCTGGGCTGTTTTTCCACCTTCCTAACAACTGTGTGCATTTTAGTGATTATTTCCTCCTCTGTCTGTCTGTGAGAGTGATAGAATGTTGTTGAGAGTACTCAACTCAACCAGTTCTAACAAACCAACCATACCTGTAAATCACAATCTTTATTATTATTTTTTTTATAATAGTGTACAGTAGAAAATACTGGACATTGGTCTAGATTTAGTAAATATGAAGCATATTTTTCTCTTTTTTTAAGTTTGACAGTTCAGTTCAAACATCTAAATGTTGCATTCTCTTTGATTCAAATTCTTTTAACTTTTTAACAATCTGAGCCACTGCAAAATATACAAAAATGATTGGGTTGGCATATGGAAGAGCTATTAAACTTGGGGTAATGTCTTTTCCATAATAAATAGAAATATCCCTTTGAATTCCACGACGGCAGAGGAGAAGCCATTTTGGGCTTTTGCAATGCAGATAAACCTGTTTAAGACTACCTGCATGTATCTGCGGTGGCAACCGTTTTGCATTTTAATGACAAATCAAGTACGCTAACTTGCATTTTAAACGAAAGTGCTGTAAGTGTCTCATGCTGTCAAAATGAGATGTTGGTAGCCTGATGAAAAGAGAACAAAGAAGACAAAGTATGAAGCCTGGATACGGTGAGAAATGAAATAAAACCTTGTATGGCCTGTCAGTGGTGTCAGTTAATATTCATATCTAAAGCACATTATAGTATTACTTTGCAGCTCATAGCTTACACATCTGTCTTTTTTAATTCATCAAATTCCAGACTGTATCTTTTAAGTCCTAAGTGTCAGCTCAGGAAGGATCTCATTAATTGACAAATGAGTGTCACAGACATGCTTTGCTGGCTGTACATCAGAGCCAGGTAGGCTCTGTTGTTTTTTGATGGGGGCTATTATTGGCATAAGCCAGCAGAAGACATCAGTCTCAGCGAAAATGAGAAGTGACAACGGAAGAGGGCCTGTCATTGTCTTGGTGCATGTTCAATCTGCAGGAGATGCTGGTACGAAGATAAAATGTCAGTTAAAAAAGAATATGAAAAACTAGCTGAAGGAAGTCCTTAAATTACTCAGAAAGTGGGTCGGGGAATTGGCACATGCGAGGAAATATGAAAATTTCAGTTTAGATCTATCAGTCCTGTTTAAAAGTAATATTTTTGAATAACTGCATCTGTTTATTGTACGTTAGGAAAAATGCAATGTTCTTCACACCTAATTAGGTTTATAAGACAGAGGGGGAAATACCCTCAGAGATGTATAAGATTATTTATTAGGGACATTGCTCTCATATATGCTCTGAATTGGCTCAATAAAAAATATGTAGCTCTGCACATTAAGTGTTTATTTGCATCTGTTTTGGAATATTGAAATGGCTTGTTTCAATTTGCTGTTTCTTATAGTTTTCATACAACATACTACAAAATAAAATAATGAACATGTATTTTTAGGCTGACATGACAAAAAACTGAAGGATAACAATTTGTAAATGTGTGGTGTCTTGGCTCTTTGAAGCAGTAAATGTGCACTGTTCTCTCTTTATCCCAGGGTTTCTCATGACAATAGCCTACCATCTCTTATTTAGTTCTGATCGTTTTTTTTCACAGTTGTACATCTGAAATTGCAGATGCTACACACTGAATGTTGAAGCCTCCTACCCAATACAGAATGCTATAATGAATACAGCTGCTATTTTGCTGGTTTACATATAATTCTGGGAACATCTATACTGTTTGCAACACGAGCATTCCTGACAGTGCAGGATCCGACATGAATCTTTGGTAAGAAAGCAGTTAAATCAGCCACTTTAGAACATGTTGTGAATACGGTATTTTACTGGAAATGTAGATTTTGTGTGAAAAGTAAATTACGGTGATGTGGTGTGTGGGGGTGAAAAGGACTGGTGATAGGATGTACAGCAGTAATTATGGTCAGAGGTCATTTTGTTGGTGGGAAGTCTTGTTACATGCTATAAGGTGAGGCTTGTTACATATACACTACATATAAATGTGTCAAACACCATACACTCACCAGGAGTTTTGACATTGACTTTCAAGGTCATAAAAAACAAAATGATCCAGCAAGGCTGGTATTACAACAATCCTAAAATCCAGGAAAATAACATTGAGAAAAAAATGTCTAAATATATTGGCAGGGACTGTTGTTTTAAAACTGGATTGTAATAAAAAAATAGAGTTGTTTGTGATTATTATAAAAAATCAAAACTCACAATGAAAAGTTGGTCTGTTTGTTTTTTTACATATGATTGCAGTCTTTTATGTGATTGAATATGTTTTAAAACGCACATCGCCGCCAGATATGCAGCAATGTGGACCTCATTTAGTGTTATTTCTGTCATCTTGCAAGTGTAAGTACGACTACAGCTGTATTCATGTTTTGCCTCCAATCCTGCTTTCATTTGGCCTTTTGATATTAATCATTGAATGTCTTCTAGTCCAACAGGTCTGTGTCTTGTGAGCTGCCAACACAGACTTGTGAGTTACATTGTTTGGGGCCATATTTTAAAATGGAACTCAGAGAAAGATTTTGGCGCTTGTACTTGTTTCCTGGAGCCATTTCAATGCAGGTTTGAAACAAACCAGCTGTATTTGTTTCTATAATATCTTAGTTTCTGTCAATTATAACAAGTCTGCCACAGGGCCCTTAATTCTAGTTCAAAATGTACAACTCCTGAGAGAGGATCATTATTTTTTTGTTAACTTATTCATTTTAACTTTGTTCTGAACAACAGTGAATGGCAGAGTTTAACACCTCATATTGACTAAAGATCTCAGACACTAACATTTATCTAACGCACACACACACACGCACACACACACTGTTGTAGTGCCTTTATGTAAACGGTCTTCATATTGTATATCGATCCAAGCGCGTCTCATGGTATTGGCATATGGGGTAATGGAACATTTTCTCATTTAGTTTTCATTCCCTGTCTCTCCCCATTTCAAATTAAATATATAACATCAGTAGATCAGCAGCAGTGCCATTTCCTTTATAACGGCATTACAGTTTTTTTTTTTATCGTATATCCAAGACAAATGGCACATAACAGACAGGGTGATTTACAACTGTTCAGCCTTTGTGGCAGAGCATTAGAGAGGTGCTCTCACTGAGAGCCAGCTGTTTTTTTGGGGGAAAAGTAAAGCTGACATTTCATTGGCTTGGCGAAGGAGAAACAAAAGGAATCCCAGTCACACACACGTGAGAGTTATACTTTCTGCAGTATTTTTTGCGCTGCCAGCTGTCACACGGCATCTGAAACAGACAAAAATTTATTGGGTAGTATTTAGAGACATGTCAGTGGTAATGGTTGCGGCTCTGATTTTGATTATCACCCACTAAACGTAGCTTAATTCAAAGCTTTTGTGGAGCTAATGAATGAGACTGGCTTCACTTTTCACAAAACTTAGATACTGTACTGCGCCATTTAAATATTTCATGGTGACCACCAATTTAATTTTCCTACATCACATTTGGCATGGCATGTGGCTCTACAGTGCCTCATTTGTAGCTCCTCTGTCAACTTTTTTGAGCTCAAACTGTTCCCAGGGATATGTTTTTTTCACATATTTTGAATTGACAGAAATCCAATTAGTTCACAGATCGACAGAACAAAAAACTGTTAAAACATACAGTATGATCACTCAGCGTTTTAAATTTTGCAGCCACTGTAGATCACTATGCATTGACGTGATGGCTGACATATGGACAAGCTGGCCACTATTTTTGATCTTTTTTCCAAGACAAAATATTTGTATGTCTCAGTTATTTTGATGGCTGTGGTGGCTCCTTAATATTTCATCAACTTTTACATTTTAACACTAAGATGTAGTCCTTATGAATATTTGAACACTTATTAAATACTTTAAGAACATGCGGCAGATCCTGCTGTAAGACTATGTAAAATAAAAATCTGATGTATTATTTATTGAGAACATGTTTAGTAAAGAGCTATTTTGTGGTGTGTTTATAGTGAAGGTTTGACATGGTTGTTCATTTTTTAGTAAGTAATGAAATGGAGGCTATGAAGGCTGGCGTTTAGTTGCCAGAAACATCAGGGGGTGGAAACCTACTCTGTTGGTGTATGGCTCTCTTCCAGATTATGTCCCTTATCACGCAAAGAACATCTCTCTGATCCATGATGTAAGCAGCTCAGTAGTATGGAACATATTAGAACTTTGAGGAGGAAAAAAATGCAGCCATACTTTCACTTCCCCTGGAAGTTTCCCAAAGAACAAAAAAGGGTTACCTTTTGGAAAGGGAAGAAAGGAATCACTTTTCTTATTGGCTCAACTGCACGATTGCTTCGTGATGCCTTGTCTCCCTCAGTTTTCTCCTGGAGAGTTAGGGTGGAAAAGTGAAGACAGAAATATGGGGAAATGGGGTCATTGTTCTCTGCCAAGATTTGAGAGGATGATTCCAACTCTTCAAAGTACTGAAGTTTGGAGCAATCTGCTGCTACGTTTTAAGAGGACATTATGATTAATGGTGACAGTGAATGCTGTCTTAGATAAAACCTTAACAGCCTACAATACTTTATGAATCCTGTCATTTGTTTTTCCAGAGAACTCATTGTTAATAAAAAGATGATCTAATATCACAGCTGTAATTAAAGGTGAGCACAGTACAGCAACACCGATGTTTGACTTGTACAGTGGCACGCCATTTGGCTATGGAAGGCATGTGACTGTGACTACACGTGGATATCATGTTTTTTTTTCCCAGATCATGTTTAAAAATCACTGTTTAATTTCACTCATATTCTTTACTTCTGCCCATAAAGAATGTCATTCTGTGTCTGTGGGGAAAGCTGTTTTTGATAGATAATAGCCAATCAAACTGTATATTTTTTGGCTGTCAAGACTACATTATGCTTATATATTTACTCATACATTATACTTATATCAGAGAAACTGAATGGGCACTAGTAACTGTACTGAACTGTACAGTTTATATACAACATGTATTGGGCAACTGATGCTGTTGTAATACATATTAGTAGACACATATTGGTAGTATTGTCTATCAATATTATTTCTTTCTCTGACGTTTCTTTAATAGTTTGATCAAAATTATTTAAAACCATTGAAAGTTGGACCAGTGGTGAAACATTTGATTTCTAAGACATTCAGGATTGTTTGGGTACAGAATTGAAGCTGTAGTTTCCTCTAGTGATTTGTAATTGAAATTTTAGGTGCATATTGCTTAGGGATGAACTGAATACCTAGCTCTTAAAATGGATAGTTCTGTCTTGCCTTGAATATCAAATTAAAAACTGGGACATCATCCAGGATCTGTCTTGGGTATTAACTGAACAAAAAATCATTGTTAGTCAAGTTGGGAGAAAATTCTTCTTTAGGTTCTTTCTTATTGATAGTAAATAGCTTAACTGTCCTCCATTCATACAGTGTTTTGCCACTGTCATAAAACATTTCTTTGCTCTTTCACTCCAAATGAAAAGTACAAAACTGGCTAAAATTTAAACTTAACAAATGTTTGGCTTAAGTAAGGAGCTACTGCCTTTCTGCAAGTCTTCCACAGAAAACAAATCCAATGCTCTGAAATGTACAAGTGGATTCACTGTTTGGTAATGGATAGAAAAGCATGTAGCTTGTTAAATCTCACCCACAAATCAACATGTATGTATTTGATTTTATTGTAATATATCTGGTAAATGAAGCTAAATTTTTTTGCAGTAGTGACTTCATTTTCTGTTGAGTTGTCTTCCAGTGTAGAATAGTCTGGACATGAGAATTTGTATGAACATTTCTGTTCACACAAATAGTATTATTTAGCAATGTTACTAAAAATGAATTGCAGTTTTATTTCAAGTTGATTTAGACAAGTGCACAAGAATGTGTTGAATGACAATAATGAAACACTGACAAAATGCAGAGAAAACAAACTGTAAACACACATTTCGTATCAATTATATTAAAAATGCATTATGTTAAAAATGAATCATTTGCAAAATACCGAAAGAAATGCCAAAGTAGAGTTCATGTAATACTTCAAAAGAACTTCTTTAGTCACAGCCAGAATGTTGCCTGTTAAATGAAAAGTCAAGCCTAAAACCAGACAAAAACGTAAGACTAATAAATAAAATGACAATGGGATGATTTTAACTGGAAAAGAATGCAGTAATTTAAAAAACATGTTCTATTTAAAGGGGATTTTCATTTCATTATGTTCTTTTGAAATGGATCAGGCTGTGAGACACCACTAGTGTGTTACCACATTGCTGACTTTTAAATGACCTCACTCACTGCATATTTGTAACATACCCTGGCGTGTAGCAAGACCATCTTTAAGGCTTTTATCCTGTCATAGGCTTCCATACCTATTAAAGATAAGCTGTGTCTCAAGTTCACTGAAAATCTCTCATATACTCAGTTTTATTACAAGCTGGGTGATGTTGTCTCAAAGTCTCCTAGATCGAATGCCAAGGTAGAGCATTTTCTTGTTGGATTGAATGTTTAGAGTCCACCTTATTTGACGAGAAATACTTTTTCTTTTTGAAGAAAAGGTACAAAATCTAATATTTGTAACTTGAATATTAGTTCAATATCAATCGGCATGTTTTTTTTCCCCAGAATAATTCTAACATCATCAGCAGTGGAATACAGAATAAACATGTTTCACTGTTTCAATGAGATATCTTCATTAAATTAAAACAGTACAAGATGTTAATTTAATGTCTGTCTGAATCTGATTTGTGCAAATCAAGAGTTTAATGTTATGTAATTAGCTAAATCAATACTTTAATGACTGTCATTTCCCCAACTGCAATACAGCTCTGGAATAAGAAATAGGTAGTTATCAGATACTTCTGCCTTTCGGCTGGTATTTGTAGCCACAGTAAAGAGAAAAAAGGAAAGAGAAAAATCTCAGACTTTTTGTTACTCCAGTGTTTTTAAGCCAATCTTAATTCATCATTTCGCTGCATCACAGTAAACATTTTGCCATATTCTGTATCTCAAAGAGACTGGAGTCATCAAATACTGAGTCAACAGGGACCCCGTGTCAGGCAGCTATCTTACCAGAGGTTGCAAGTGCTTAAAAAATAACAACAAAAATATTCAATTGCATCAGGGTTAGTGCAAGGCTCCGTGTTTCTCCTCAGATTTGTTAGTGCCAAGCTTCTAAGGTTGTCACACAGGAAGACGTTTGTTTGGAAGGCAGGTGTAAATTCAGTGAGTAGGTTTTCCAGCCCCCTCTGCGCCATGACTGTCTATGGCAAGACGTCCACATTGCTAATGTGTACAGTTACCCAAACCCATTACCTCCTCTTGTTGTGCTCTTGTGAAGGCAGCTGAAAATTAACACATTAACTGATGTTATTTAGTAGTAAGCTAATATTAGTTATATATAGGATTAATTATATATAGGATGAATTTATCTTGATATGTAGCTAGCTATCAAACTTTAACTGTTATAATAATGACATCTTACATTCCATTACATTCTCTGTCTGGCTGGGCAGCATATAACTATTATGTTCAAAATACTAAAATAACAAAACAATGCAGCAAGGTAATATGACATTATCAGATTAACAGTAGTATTTTAGAAGATGAGGCTCCCAAAATATAGGCTATTGGAGCAATAACTGAGGCATTACGGCAGTAGCTAGCTGTGTCTTTCCCTATGGAATCAATGTAACTTTTTACAAAAGTGCCAACAGGCATGCCGTATGTAGCCTCCTGTTTTCTTCCGAACCCATTGATGTGCAAAATGCATGTTCTAGTCTGTAGGATTTTCATGAGTAAAACAGACAAATTACAATGAACAGTGAAACTTGGGCTCAACTGTTAAGTAGCTGATATTAAAATGTACTTTCTCAACTCCACTTTGAACAGTCATTAGACAGACATACAACAGGAGGGGGAAGCCCTGTATGATCCATTTTTGATCTCTGACCCCTTGATGGTCAGTTATTCTGTCCCTGCAGATGATCATCTGAACATTAGTATTCTCCCAGCCCAAAATTTCACCATTTCAGCTGATGCATGAATTCAGTGTGTACACTGTACATGTTTGTACATCAAAAATAATCTTTTTGTGTTTGTAGTTGGTTATGAAACTCTAATCAATGCTAAAATTGATATTGTATGTTCTAGTTTTTGGAGTGCAGCAGGTTTACACTTCTCTACATTCAATTACAATGGAAACCCATTGAGAGATAATATAGATGTGTGATCACTTAGCCTACTGTTATCATTTACTCTTAACACCTTGAAGAAAGCAGTTGGTCATCATCTCTTTATGAAGCAATAATCATACCCCGTTAACTCTCGTGTTGTGTATCTGTATTCTTCCTTGGCCCTGGCTGCTTGAATTAGTTATAAGTTTTATAGCAAACCCTCAGGTCTTGCTGAAGTAGGTAATCCCTAAAGAAGGCTAATCCGGTCCTGCTTTACAGAAAATCAATTCTGGCCTTTGGTGTTGGCATGCCATCAGGGTGGGGGGACACATGTCAGACATCTCCTGATTTTTTCATGAGGCGCGGTTTGAAGTTCTAAAACCAATGGAGGATTCTTGGGGTGATGGAAAAAAGGATACCTTGAAGCTATGAAATGATCACAAAATTCCCCGCGAGGACTGATGCAAGTTATTGCAATTTTTGTTTAATGTAAAAAAAAAACAGGAGCAATTACACTCCACAAAGATTCAAGCTATATGAATTCATAATTTCACTTAATATGAATTTTTGAATAAAAACTAAACTACTCTTTTGTAAGCGGTCATATTAACTCATTCATTGGGTTGCATAAAAGTGATCTACGCTGTATTCTTTTGCAGCAGTGATACCTAACTGCATTAAAATGAGCCACATATCAATGGAGCTAGAGCAATTATTTCTTTTATAAAGACACAGAAGAGCCTTTGTTGCATATGGGAGTTAATGAGTGGATACTGTCAAGACTGACTAGGGGACTTAATCCATTGACAGGCCTGGTCTTCACAAGAGAGACGAACATGCAGATATTCCACAGATGTGAACATATCAGTCCTGGCTATTGAACCTTTTGTTAAAAGATTAATAAGGAATAAACTGATGTGTGAATTCCAGTCCCTTTTGCTTACGCTAGGTTTCACACAGAAACATATCTTCTCTTACCAGGACAACATTTTTAGTATCAGTTTTCATTTTATGCAGATGACATGGTTTGTGCCAAAGAGGTCACCTCCTGAAGGAGTGTTTGTTTGGCTTGTATCATCAAGTAGATAATCCGTTTGGGGGGGAAATGAGCTGTTCAGCTATATCTTTCTGTATTTAATTCATTTCTTGTTAGGGCTTGCAACAACTGTACTTGAAAAGCTAACACTTTCGCTAAATATTTTCATTAAGGAATCCCTTAAGCATTTCTAGTAGGTACAGCTTTTGGCTGTTTGTTTTTACAGGTTTGGGCAGTCGTGTTAGTGGTAGCTATTTTTCATCCCTGCAGTGTAAAGATACTGTTCTTAGTGTCCCACTGAGGTTCCTTTCATTACCCCATGAGCATGCCTGCAGCCTGCCCTAAAGGGTTCATCCTTTTAAGAGCTTAAAGAAGGGGGGACGCTTCCTCCCTAGACACCCCTCTCCTGGGCTGCTCTTGGCTCACTACCCCAAGTTTATCCATTGTTTCATAGAAGATATAGATAAAAATACAGAATGCACATGAACTTTAATTCCTCAAAACAGAGGTGATATTTCATTAAAGACAATTAGGGACCTGTTTTATGATGTAGGAAAGGACATATTTAAAACACATCATAATGCAAGGTTTTTTGTAACTAAGAAGTTAGAACTGATGGGCATACTGACAACTAAATGAACTGCTTGAGAGTGAATTTCTGGAAAAAAATAGTACTACCATTTAAACCATTGTTTAATCAATATGTTTGTGGTGTTAATTTATCAAATTATTTTATGAATGGGTTTTGTATAATGACACATAATTCAGTGCATGTTTTACTTCAATGCAATTTGAATTATGGCACCAGCTTCCTTCAATCCTGGCTGCACTGGTTTGGAAATCTGCCATATTG